>OX439133.1:4140489-4465489 GCA_949318235.1 Ecdyonurus torrentis | reverse complement strand
TACAAATTTTAAAAGATTGTATTATTTTAATTTTTTTTTCTTGGCGATACTTAATATAAAATAAAATTATTGCTAAAAAAATAATTAAAAATACTTACAAAGTGCATTAAAAAATTAGAAATTTGCATATCCACTGTTTCAGAACGATGTCCTTGTTTAGAATAATATGAAATAAATTTGCATGCTTTTTTTCCCACTATTATTTTTAGTATTAAATTGAAATCGTTATTAACTAGTAAAGGAACAACTGTTTTGAGGCCGACTATAAGCGATTTCGGTCACATCCGCTTCCCTTTCTACTTACTACGCATGCGCAGTACCACAAAACGGAAGCAGATATGAGTAAAATCGCTTATAATCGACCTCAAAATAGTTGTTCTTTTACTAAAGTCAATACATTTTATTGTTTCAGTTCATGATCCCGGATCATCACAAAGAAAATTCACCCCAACCCCCTCTCCCTCCAACATCAATAGATCAAACAATTCTTCATCTAATTCGCCATCTATAACATTAACCACCCCATTATTTGACCAATTTAGCTTCCCCTCCACCATCATAAACTCAATCACTACCCCTAAACCATCCACCCCTGCCACTTTCCCCAAAACTACAATCAAGTTTCAACCCAGTAAACTTAGCACCGTAAAAATAACAACCAATATACCTAAACCTACCCAAGCTTCACCTATCAAAAATACCCAAGTACCAATTATAGGTAGAAATTCTAGAATACCTGTTAAAAGCAATAATAACCCAACAGGTACAATTATACCCAATAAAAATAACCAACAATTTTTTAACCCAACAAATGTACCAATACAAAATAATCAAGAACGTAATTTCAATACCCAAAATCAAAATTCACAGTTTAGAAATACCCAACAGCCAATAGGTACACTTAATAGAAACACACAAAAACAATTTAATCCAACAGGGTTTATTATACCCTTAAAAAGTACCCAAAATAATGCAAACCAAAATACACCCAAAACAAATAACCAACAACAAAATAACCCAATAGGTTTTACAACACCTAATAGAAACACCCAAAACCCTATAAATATACCCAATAAACAAAATAACCCAATAGGTTTTACACCACCTGCCAGAAATACCCAAAATACTAACAACCAAAATATACCCAATAGAAATAACCAACAACAAAATAACCCAATAGGTTTTACAGTACCTATAAGAAATACCCAAGAACCTATTTTTAACCCAACTACCCAAAAACCTATAAATAAACCTATAGGTCTTACAGCATCAACTTTATCTTTAATAAAGAATACATTTAATCTTTCTGAAGTTACGCGACCTATTTTCCAAACAACTACCTATCGACCTATCACGACTTCCCATGATAACAATGACGTCATCTACCCAGCAACAATCAACTCTCTGATGTTAAACAACGACAACGTGCCTGTGTTACTGAAGTTCATCCCTGATACTAGAAGAATGTTCTACATACCCAATTCTTACGAAGATATTCCATCTGATTTCCAGCAACAAAATCTTGAATTTGAAAGTTTAAGAAATTCAAAAGCAATGAGATTTATTAATGATTTTAATAATGATGATTCTACTTTAATTAATGGTTGTAATTCAAAATGTTTTCCCGCTTTTTTTAAACCTGGAACTTGTGAACCTTGTGTTATTTTGAGATAGGAACTTTTGTTATAAACTTCTTTTTATTATTATTGTTTATTTCATGTTGTTAATCGTTCTTTCAAAGATAAGTATTTTACTTGAATTCTGAAACATTATTTGACAAGAACATAATATAAATTTTAAGACCAGAAAAAGTGAGTTTTTTTTTTTTTTTTTTTTGAAAACAGAAAAGGAGGAAAAAAGTAAGAAAGTTAAAAAATAATAAATATAGTAATAATAAATAAAATAAAAATGCCTTTAAAAAAATTATTGAACTACGGACTTGATAGCATGTTTTAACAAATCTTTTCACTTTTTCGGTCAAAGTTTTTTTTTTTTTTTTTAATTGCTGAGCAAAGAGCTTAAAATTTAATGCTCTCTTCAAATTTTTTTTTTTTTAAATCGATCAAATACTCGTATATCTATAAAAACTTAAAAAAAATGTGTTGACAAATTTAACTATAATGTTTCAATTATAAATCAATAAGATTTCTTGAACATATAATTATTATGTAACAATTAGTAAGCAAATAGATTTACTAATATAATTTCACTTACGATGATTGTAATATTTAAATACAGTTTGAAATTTTATCATATGTGCAGAAAATTGATATTTTTAATTGTTTCAATATATATTTTTAAAATAAAATGTAGTCTTGATATAATATAGTTTAAAAATAAGACTTTGTTAGATTTAATTAAAAAAATATATTTAATAAACTATTTTTTTATTTTAAAATTTTTTAATAATGTAAAAGTTAAAATTGTATTTTATACTTTTTTAATAAATAAAAAATTATAATATTTTAATATTAAAATTTATAAATTTTTAATGCCCTCATTTACGATATTCTAAAAGCTGATCATGAGCAATAGATCTGTATTAATGTTTGGCATTCTTGATGATAATTGGTTTGAAATTTGTGAAGTTAAAATTAAAAGATAATGCTGATAAAGCAATTTAGATAGAATTTTTGTTTTTATTTATGATAATATCGAATTGTCGGAATTGTTATTAAAAAAGAATTTTATTGATAATAAATAAAATGCTACATAAAAAAAAGGTTAATGTACTATAGTTATCTGCAGGCTCTGTTTACGGCAATTACGGCGAAAGTGTTAAGTTAACGAGATTCTAACTAGAACCAACCATCTTAGAATTCTGTCTACTTGCCATACCACTACTTACAAACTTTTATCACTAGAGGGGGCCGAGATAAATAGGGGTGCCGATAACTGCGGCAGTGTCAGCTTGGTTGCTTTTTCTCTACAATACTATAAGAATTTCAACCTTAAGACACTTAAGGGAGTAGGTTATACCGACCTTATCTCAAAAACTAGAAGTGCTTTGTCCCTAAATTTGGTGTCAGGTCATTGTGAAGCTAAAGATCACCCCTCTAGCTGTGATAAAAATTTCGTGATGTTTGACCGTCCCGAAAAAAAAGGAAAAAAACATTAAAATTAACATTGGGCCATATGGGCTTAAAATTACAAAAAAATCATATAAAATTAATTTGCACAGTGACCCCACAAAATTTTTAAATATTTGAAATTGTCTCAAGCTGAAGTATCATTACAGTGCAAAATTTCATATATTTTTGACGAGAAAGTTTGAGTCTAATAGCGGACGTCGGTACCCTACTCCCTTAATTAATAAAAAAAAGGTGTTAACCAATTTAACTATAATGTTTCAATTACAAATCAATAAGATTTCTTGAATATATAATAATTACATGTAACAAATAGTAAGCAAATAGATTTTTACTAATAATTTTAATTACGGATGTTTGTAATTTAAATACAGTTTGTAATTTTATTATGTGCATATAAAATTAATATTTTTAATTGTTACACTATAATTATAATAAACTTAAAATGTAGTTAATTAGGTAATTAAATAATATAATATCTTGATATAATATACAGGGTGTCTATAAAGTCCTTGAGGGTGTTTAGGCGTTAATAAAAGACATAAGGCTAAACTAAACGGTTTTAAAATCAAATAATTATTAACTCTTTTACAGGAGAAAAAGCAAAAAGTTAGGTTTTGTCAAAAAAAAAAAAAAAAAAATTGCTGTGTTACGATTTTTTTTTTTTTTTTTTTTTTTTTTTTTTTTGAAACCTTGCAATATGGTATCTGTACGTGGCAGGGGCGGATCCAGGGGGGGGGCGGTGGGGGCGACCGCCCCCCCCAAACGGCCCACGTGGGTGGAAAAAAATGAGCAAAAGTTGAAAAAAATTTAGTCGAAAAAAATTTTTTTTGCGCCTTCGGCGCAACTTTTATTGCTGGATAAGCTTTTGAATCCTGACTACAGTAAATACAGTATAATATAACAAAAAATAATTTTTTTAACATCCCCTAGTTGTCATGTCATCAGGGTAATATATCAGAGATATAGTTCTGTTAATACTTGGACATCCACGAAATAGTTTGCTCGCGAAAAGAACTAAAAAAAAAAAAAAAAAAAAAAATTTTATGTAAATTTTATAATTTTTATCTCAAAATATTTTTCCATCCAAATATAAGTTTTATGTTTTACAATATCGATAATAGTTTGAAAAATTGCAAAACAATTTTTAGTAAATTGGTGTATAAAAAAATAATAATAAAAAATAAATTAATAAAAATAAAATAATACACAATATTAATAATTTATTTAAATTTTGCTCTTTTTTTTTCAAGTTTTTTTTCAAGTTTTTTTTTTTTTTTTTTTTTTTCAGTGAAATAACATTAATAATTTTACAAAGAGATGAAAATAGAAAATATTTCAGAAATCATTTGTCCAACTTTTACTTTTTTTTTTTTGGCTTACATAAAAAAAAAAAAAAAAAAAAAAAAAAAAACTACCAAATCAAAAATTTTGCAATTCAAGAATATTTTTTCAAAGGCATACTAATTTTGCAATATTTTCCAGAAAGGGGCGTGGCCAAATAAAATTTTTCGCCTGCGGCGCGCTACCCCCCCCCCCCCCGGTCCTACATTGTTAATTTTCTAGGAGATCGCCCCCCCCAAACACAATTCCTGGATCCGCCCCTGGTACGTGGGCATGGTTTGTTGCACGATAGACTTCCAGATGAACCCCTAGCTTGCGCCACACATTATGGAGCATTTTCGGTGTGATGGACTGGATGGCGGCGGTGATATCCTCTGCTTCAGCTTTAGCACGTAGCACGTCAGTCACTGGTGTTTTTGAAATCGCAATCCTTGACGTAGCCCCAGAGGAAAAAAATCTGAGGGTAGGGGGGGGGGGGGGGGGGGGGGGGGCTGAGGTTAGGTGATATTGCGGCCCATGCCATAGGTCCATCTCGACAAAGCCATCTACCTGGAATTTTTTTATTCAGCGTGTCTCTGACATTATGTGCCCAATGTGGTGGATCACTGTTTTTGTTCGAAGATGAGATCATGACCCCACTATTCCAGCAAACTGGCTTTTTCGAGATGGACCTATGGCATGGGCCGCAATATCACCTAACCTCAGCCCCCCCCCCCCCCCCCCCCCCCCCCTTCCCTCAGATTTTATTCCTAAGGGGATACCTCAAGGATTACGATTTCAAAAACACCAGTGACTGACGTGCTACGTGCTAAAGCTGAAGCAGAGGATATCACCGCCGCCATCCAGTCCATCACACCGAAAATGCTCCATAATGTGTGGCGCAAGCCAGGGGTTCATCTGGACGTCTTTCGTGCAACAAACCATGCCCACGTAAAGATACCATATTGCAGGGTTTCAAAAAAAAAAAAAAAAAAAAAAAAAA
Organism: Ecdyonurus torrentis; assembly: GCA_949318235.1. Taxonomy (NCBI): domain Eukaryota; kingdom Metazoa; phylum Arthropoda; class Insecta; order Ephemeroptera; family Heptageniidae; genus Ecdyonurus; species Ecdyonurus torrentis. The sequence goes on along the minus strand of OX439133.1, from coordinate 4,460,074 downwards.
AAAAAAGTAAAAAAGTAAAAAAGCAAAAATTTTTTTTTGACAAAACCTAACTTTTTGCTTTTTTTCCTGTAAAAAGGTTAATAATTATTTGATTTTAAAACCGTTTATCTCTTCAAAATTGTAAAAATCTAAGCTTTTATTTGATGTATAAAAAGTTTATTTTATGTTAAGTCTTATGTCTTTTATTAACGCCTAAACACCCTCAAGGACTTTATAGACACCCTGTAGTTTAAAAATAAGACTTTGTTAGATTTATTTAAAAAAATATATTTAATAAAACATTTGTTTATTTTAAAATTTTTTAATAATGTAAAATTTAAAATTGTATTTAGTACTTTTTTAATAATTAAATAAAAAGTTATAATATTTTATTATTAAAATTTATAAATATTTTAATGCCACCAACAAGAATTAATTGTTAAACATTGCAATTTGTTGAATTGCTGCGTACTTCTTACTTCCCCTATGTACTGTACTTACATGGCAAATTTGTGATTATGAAGTGAAGATTTAATTTATATTTATGCTTAAACAGATTGTAATTATTGGTGGTAAAATCGATTTGATAAGGGAGGTAGGGGACAGATGTCGTCAATTAGACTCAAACTTTTCTCGTCAAATAAAGCTGAAATTTTGCACAATGATACTTCAGTCAGTTTCAAATATATAAAAATTTTGAGGGGTCACCGTGCCAATTAATTTTATATGATTTTTTGGGCCCATAAGGCCCAATATTAATACCAATAATTTTTCTTTTTTTCGGGACGGTCAAACATCATTCAATTTTTATCACGGCTACGTGTGACCCTTATAGCTACACAATGACACTATAAGTTTAGACTCAAAACACTTCCATTTTTTTTTTTTTTTTTAAGATATAAGGTCAGTACCCTACTCCCTTAATCTAGAATAATATTTATTAAACTGCTACATAATAAATAAATAAGTGATATTCAATCCATGGTATTAAACCAACATTTTAGTGGTAACACATTTTAAAGATTTTCGTAAATATCCTCTGTTTTACATATCCCAAACCACAAAAAAAAAAAAAAAAAAAAAAAAAGACGATCGCCTAATGCTTTTTAAATGGCATTGCGCATTTTTCAGAGCAAGGGAACAGGGATTATGAACATAATTATTATCACCACATTATCGTAATTAAGATTTAAAATTATACCCTTCAAAAATTAAAATTTTGCTTCAAGTAAAAAAAAAAAAAAAATGTTAGGAGGGAGCAAAGCCTATAGGGTGTTTACATATGACGTCATACTGAATTCGCTTCGACGCCATATGTAACATTTCTTATATAGGAACAATACAAAAAAAAATGGAAAATTAGCTACATTTTTTTTCTATATATAATTGCATCTTGCATACTTTAAAGCCTAATTAATTAAACCTGTTAGCAGCATAAATTCTCTCAGAAATATTAATAAATATTTTTAAACTGGCAAGATGAGTCATATACCAGGCCATGTTATTTAGAGCTCACTTATGACTAGAGAGCGCAGAAATAGGTGATTTTTTTAATAAAATAGTTAACTATGTAGGTGTTTTTTTGGGGCAAAATAGGTGGTAAAATAGGTGATTTTTAAGAAATAGTTGATTTAATAGTTGATTTTTATTTTATTATATTTTCATGAAAAACAACAATTTCAACATTTTTCACCTATTTGTCAACTATTTTCATATTTTTTTCATGATTTATTTGGAAACGTGTACATATATCTAAGGAAATTAAAAAAAAGGTTAAAAAAAAAAAGGTAAAAAAAAAATTAATTATTTCTTTCAACTTTTTTTTTGACTTTTTTCAAATTTCCTTAGAAAATGTACACGTTTTCAACAAAAATCATGAAAAAAATATGAAAATAGTTGACAAATAGGTGAAAAATGTTAAAATAGTTGTTTTTCATGAAATAGGTGAAAATAGGTGATTTTTAGATGGAGTCAAAAGCTCACAATTTAATGGATCGATGGAGATCTGGTTATATAATTAAAATAGCACCCGAAACGCAAATAGTTGAAAAACTATTTCTGCGCTCTCTACTTATGACGTTGGCTGTTATATGATTGTAAGTAGGCTTTGATTATAGGAAATATAATATCCAGTATTTTATGTTATTTTTATGTTACGTTAAATAAAAAATAATACTGCATATGTGAATACTTTATATGAATATATTATAATATATTACAAATTCGCGGCTACCTGAAGCATCTGCTATATAAAACAGGTAGGAAAAGCTCCAGGTAGCCGCAAATTTGTAAAGTGTAGATCGTTCATTCTTAGGAAATTTGTAAAGTGTAGTAGCTTCATCTTGACGCGAGAACATCGATATTGTATCATGTATATATATATATATATATATATATATATATATATATATATATATATATATATATATATATATATATATATATATATATATATATATTCAAATTTTCAAATTCAAATCGATATTCAAATTTTCAAACATATATATATATATATATACGTATATATATATTTATTATGATTATTTTTACCTATAGAACAGAAAATACCAATTAGTACTCTTACCTCTTACTGAAACCGTCTTGAAAAAAACCGCTTTCAAATAACATTATGCAATGAAATGCATAGCATATTATATCGTATAGCCTCTCAACTATGAAGAGAGAGAGAAAGACAGACAGACAGACAGACAGACAGACAGACAGACAGACAGACAGACAGACAGACAGACAGACAGACAGACAGACAGAGAAATAAAAAAGGAGTTAGAGTACTTGATATTTTTTACGGACCTTATATTACAGATCTAGGTTTCGTTTTTCAAAATACCCCTAAATAGAAAAATAAAAATTAATAAAAGAAATATAATATGAAACATATATTATGAGTAAAAGTTTCAAAAATTTGATTTTGACATGTTTTCTTAATAAATTAGGTCCGCAAAACATGAAACTTAAGTTAATTTTTAATTCTGAGTCTTTTATTTGTGAAGGACGAGCTCCGAGCGAGTTTGTTCAGTTTGAGATATCCTGCGAGGTAGGCAACTTGTCGTGCATTGCTGTACAGCAAGTGGCCTAACTTACAGGGGCTTAGGTGAAAATAATAATAACAAAAAATATCGCTTAAATTATATACATATATTGACTGATAAAGGAACAACTGTTTTGAAGCTGACTATAAGCAATTTCGTTCATATCCGCTTCCGTTTCGACTTACTGCGCATGCGTAGTAAGGAGAAAAGGAAGCGGATGTGACCGAAATCGCTTATAGTCGGCCTTAAAACTGTTGTTCCTTTATTAGTCAATAAGTGATAAATTAGCAAGAAATAACACAATAAAAACATTAATAGGCTAGAAAATAGTAATAATGAATAAATTTTTGTAAAATTATTGTATTTTATATACATACTTTTGCTTTTTATCGTTTTTATTTTTGCATAATATATAATATATATAATTAAATGCTGGTGATCGCGACTTTAAAAAATAAAATCTAGAAAAACAGATTGTATCTCTTAATTTCTTATATTGTTATTTGATTGATAAAAAGGGAAAGACAGAAACCTTTTTTTTTTTTCATTTTCGTATCATTGATTGCCTTTTATTACCATAAATTTATAATTAAAAATATCACCGTTTAATCACTATTTTATTTTAACTCATATTTATTTTTACTATTGTTAAAAATCTAAATAAAAAAAAAATTGTAAAAAGACCTCGCCGTGCAAAGGGCTTGCCTTTGCCGTGACCAGGATTCGAACCTGGGTTCTTGCGGCCACAACGCAATGTCCTAACCACTAGACTATCACGGCTTCCGAGGCTTAGAAGAGATCGCTAAAATGACGGTATTTATACGTCACTGCCATACTGAGCTGCAATTCTTTAAATTTATCAACGAATAAAAAGCTTTGAATTCACCACGTGACTTTTGAAAGCCAATGAGAACGTTCCAATATTTACGAAGCCTGCCTTTTCACGCTGCGAGGCTAGAAAATAAACAAATGAGTAACAGATGCGTCAAAATTTTGTGTATTTTCACAGTTTTTCCGTACTTTTTACTGTGTTTTCAATTAAAATAACGTAATTATTAAGTATTTAATGATGCATTCTGTAAATATATAACTTACTTAGTAAGTTAAAAGAATTTTCATTGTGCAGGATACTTTACAAGCATGGCTAAATCAATCGTAAGTATGCACTTCAAAATCTCATGTTGCAATGTTTACATTTTTTGAACCTCAAAAAAATTCTTATTATTTATTAAATTTTTATCATGTTTAATCGATTTGGCTATCTTAAAGTCTACATTTTACATAAAACACCAGTTAATTAACTTGATTAATGTTATTATTTAGAAAAATCAATAGATTCATGCGTCTATTTTATTACGTATTTTTATATTTTTGTTTTACCGGCATTTTTTGGGTTTCAATGTTTTGCGACGTTTTAATTTATTTTTTTTTCATATTTCAGGATGATGTTATTCGTTTATTAACTTCAGATTATTTATTGGATTCCAGAAAAGGTGATAATAAAGTAAGTTCTTGTTTTTGATAAAGATTTTTAAGAAACATAATGTATGTATACATAGTGTAATTGATATTTGTTTGTACATACTACATTTTACCACAGAGATTTACTGTCGTTTTTTATTTTCTTATTAATTTTACTGCGTCTGAATACACGTTTAAAAACGTGTTTCGCTGCTTAAATTTTTTTAAATTCAATGCAAAGGTTTCTTAGAAGAAAAAATCACTAAAAATGTAGCCCCAATATGATACTGATTTCAATGAACAGGCTACTGAAGCTGCTAACATCAATCAATATTGATTTGTATACAAGTTAGCAGTTTCAGTAGCCAGTTCAATGTAATCCTGGTGACGAGCTGATTTCAATGAACTGGCTACTTAAGTTGCTATAGCAAATGGTTCTTATATAATTCTCTAAATTTGCAGACCCTGGTATTGACATCAGACCACAATGCCAAGGACTTGTCGTGCTATCGTAGCACCCTGATATGTGAGACAGTCCGTCGTGTGTACACTCAAGCTGGCTGGACAGTAGTAGACGAGCATGCCACGCCGACGTTGCATTGGGACATCAGACTGGACAATAATAAGGCCAAGTGTGACGTGCATGAGAGCTGTGAGTGTCAGACGTTGGTGTGTGGTGTCGTGAGGAACTGTGATACGAGGAGAAGAGAGAAAGACGTCAATATAGAACAGTATCATAGGTGAGATATATGGCAGCCATTTTGGTGGTAGAGAGACAGGGAGAGAGGGGTGGCAGATCTAGCCCAAAATTTGAAAGGGGGCGATTCCTTTAGAGAACTTAAACAGAGAGAAGCGACATCCTCATGTTTTAGGCAGACTTCAACACTCAACAGTTTTGACTTGGCAACATTGCTTTTTGACGCACCACAGAGGCCAGAAGTGGCCGATTCAAGGCACCAATCAGAGAGCGCGCTATAGTAATTTCATCTGCAGCGTTGCCAATTTTAAAGAAATGAGTGTTGCAGGTCTGCCTAACACATTGGGATGTCACTTCTCTGTTAAAGTTCTCTATATTTACTAATGTGTAATCTCCCTCTGTGGAATTGAACCAACACTGGACAAAACTATCATTGACTAACAAAGGAACAACTATTTTGAGGTCGACTTTAAGCGATTTCGCTCATGTCCGCTTCCGTTTTGACCTTCTACGCATGCGCAGGACGACGAAACAAAAGTGGATATGAGCGAAATCGCTTATAGTCGACAACAAAATAGTTGTTCCTTTATTAGTCAATAGATTATTAGAAGTTTCTAGCACAGAGATACTGTAATAATATTTGACAAATATATTTATGTTTTTACTTCAGTCTACGAGAGAAAGACCTTAGAGAAGACACGAGAGCAGCTCTGGTGTCTGCTAGCGTCAGTCTGGACTTACTGCACGTGGTGCCTAGCAAGTGTGTGACCTTGGACTTCAAACATACGACCTTGGTGTCACGGGGGTCAAGTAACAAAGGTATGTACAGAGAGAGAGAGAGAGTTAAAACTGATCTCGCAGTATTATAGGGTGGTTTCATTAATGTTAAAGTCAACTCCATAAGTGAGTACAGTACTAAATAACATGGGCCAGTATAGGAAAATGACTCATTTTGCCAGTTTTAAAAATCCTTTAGAATTTTTTTGAGAGCATTGATATTGTTAACAGGTTGAATTTGTTTTTCAAGTATGAAAATAATAATAATAATAACCAAGACAATAGCTACGGTAATTTTCTATAGAAAATGTCCAAAAACTATGTTTGTCCTATGCTGAGCAATATTATTCATTGCTCAAGAAGACCATCGAGAAGCACTCAGAATGATGTCATGCGCACACACCCTATTAGCCGTCACACATTTCAACAAAACCTTAATAAAAAATAATAACAATAATAAAAAAAAAAAAAAAAAAAAAAAAAAAAAAACCTAACCAAAAAAAGTAAACAATTTTTTGACAATTTGGCCAAAGTCGCCCCCACTTTATGGTACCAATTTACCAATATATTCCCATGCTAATTTATTCCAGGCGCTGCATTTTTCCTGTACAACTACGCGAGAATCTCTACAATCTTACAAAAACACACAGATCTAGTCACAACGTCATCATACCCCCCTCTGTCCAGCGTGGAGGCTGTGGCTTCACTACTGTGTGATAGCAAGGTTGGCCAACAGACGCCATCTTGGTGCTCATAATTACATACTTCTACACAGGGAAATCAATTTGTATGCAAGTTAGCAACTTCAGTAGCCAGTTCAATGTAATCCTGGTGACAAGCTGATTACATTGAACAGGTTACTGAAGCTGCTAGCATTAATCAATATCGATTTGTATTTGTATACAAGTTTGCAGCTTCAGTAGCCAGTTCAGTGTTATCCTGGTGACGAGCTGATTACATTGAACTGGCTTCTGAAGCTGCTAACATCAATCAATAGGCCTATTGATTTGTATACAAGTTAGTAGCTTCAGTAGCCAGTTCAATGTTATCCTGGTGACGACCTGATTTCAATGAACTGGCTTCTGAAGCTGCTAGGACCAAATTAACTTGATATTTTGTTCCAGAGTGAGCTAGAAGTCCTAGACCACGTACTGCAAGCGTACGAGACACTCCTAAAAGACTTAGACTTGACTGTAACCAAACATGGGTTACCACAACCCAACTTACTATGCAGATATCTCAGTTCAGCTTGCAGTGTTATCAGCAGATATTACAGAAATAGCCATGTCTTAACCGTGAGTAATATTGGTGATCTCTTTTACATTGAAAATTATAGGTATTACTATATTTTGTTTTGGATATAAATAGTGTAGAAAGAATTATTGTGAAAATAAAGTTCCTGCGTAGCCTATTTCTGCGCCAAGTCGATCGCCCTTTTAAGGGGGTAGGTGACCGACTGATATCTCGCAAATTAGGACGGTTGCGAATAATAATAATAACACAAAGTAAAGAAGAAATGTTACTTAAAAATTTAGTTATGTCAAACATGTGGAAACACAATCAAATATTTAAGTTATTACACTTTAAAAATAACATGTAAATGAGGAAATTTAAATTTGAGCGGGAAATTTTAGTCAAATCAGAATCTTTTTTACAATTAAAAATATAATTAAAATTTTTTTTGGTATAACAAAATATATTTTAAATTTACTTGATTTTATTTGAAAATTATAGTGTTTGTTTTATGGGAATTCAATCATGTACAAAAAATTATCAGGAAAATACAGTTCTTTTAGCGATTTCCGGTCCAAGTCAGTCCTTAAATGAATGAGAGAAAACAAAGTTCTTGTACTGAAATGTAAAAAAAAAAAAAAAAAAAAAAAAAAACTTTCCTATGTAAACAACATAGAGTTATTATAGATAGAGGGGCTAGGGGTAGCGAGCGCTGCGGTCTTCATGCTCAGTCTTAGTAGAATTTGAGTGTGCTTTCTTTTAGGCACAGAGCTCGCAATGCTATTATCATAGGGCTAACCTCTCTATCTCTATCTATATAATCTCTTTGGTTAACAATGTAGTGTATCACTACCAAGATGGCCGACTATAACATGTGTTATTCTTACAGGAGGCTAGAGATCACTTAGTTCCAATGATGCACGCAAGACTGCACTTACTTGTCACGGTGCAACGAGTCATGCAACGAGTATTTGATCTTCTGGATATAACCCCTGTGTCCACCATGTGGTGAGTATGAGAGCTAGTTAACGATGGCTTTTTTAATAGTGATCAATGTGATCAATCCTCCCGAAAACACGATCTTAAAATTTTAATTATTAACGCGCTGAGAGCAAAAGCCATTCTGTGACCCGCGTCACAGCTACAACTTGCTCTCACGCTAGCTTGGCATCAGAAGGAGTTCCTCATATTATAGAGTGTGTGCGCATGACGTCATTCTGAGTACTTTTTGATGCTCTTCTTGAGCAATGAATAACATTACTCAGCATAGGACAAACGTAGTTTTTGACTATTTTCTTTGGAAAATTAGCTATTTTTTGGTCATTGTTATTTTTCTTGCATACTTAATTGAGGTACTAATTTAACCTGTTAACAGCATCAATGCTCTCAAAAAAATTGCTAAGTATTTTTTAAACTGGCAAAATGTGTCATTTTCCTATAGGGTGTATGCGGATGACGTCATATTTATTGCACTTGGAGGCCATACTGGAGTAGTGTATAATATTGCTCAGCATAGGACAAACTTCATTTAAGCCAAATTTCTTTGCGAAATTAGTTCATTTTTTGTTATTTGTTATTATTCTCACATACTTGAGATACTAATTCAACATATTTACAGCATCAATGCTCTCAAAAATATTGCATAGTGTTTCTAAACTGGCAAAATGATTTTTTTCCTATGCCACCCATGTTATTAAGTTATCCAACATGGCGTCGACTTTAACATGAATGCATAGACCATATACTGGCCAATGTTATTTGGTACTCACTTTGTCACTTATGATGTCGACTTTAACATGAATGCAACCACTCTATTGCTCACTTGACGTAATATTTTATGTATATTAAATGTTTTTACAGCTACAGATGTGCAGTAAAATAATTTATGCAAAGATAAGAGTAACTCCAGCTTGCTCCAAGCTAGCGTGGGAGCAAGTTGTAGCTGTGACGTAGGTTCTGCGTTGTTAAACGGCTTTTGATACGGCGTGTTAATAATTAAAATTTTAAGATTGCGTTTTTGGGAGGTTTAATAACATGTTGATCAGTTGATCACTGTTAAAAAAGTCATTGTTGACTATACCCATTTAAATCTGAGAATTCTATTTAATTAAATTTCACATATTTGATGAAAGTTATATTATTATTATTTTTTTTTTTTTGATCATTGGTTATTTTTAATAATTTTATTTTATTTTTCAGATTGCAAAAAGACAAGCAGCTCGCATTCAAACTTCCCTTCCCCCTTCTAATTATATGACTATTTATTTTGTTATTTTTTTAAAAATAAAAAAAAATTATTAAATCATTAAATATATAATTTCATTATTATTTATGAGATAAATAGGTAAATAAATAAATATTGAAATAAGAGAGAGAGAGAGAGAGAGAGAGAGAGAGAATATTACAGTATAAAAAATTTGTTCAAGAAAAAATAAAATGCAATGCTTTAAAAATGTTAGCAACTTTTTTTTTTTTCTTTTTTAGAAAATACTTTGATTTCTAATTCCAGTTTTATAATTTTTCTCACATACTTGAAAACTCAATTCAATCTATTAACATCAAAGTTCTAAAAAAATATTGCTAAGTATTTTATAAGTACGGGCCATTTTCCCATATCTGCCCATGGCCCATGCTATGGCGTCGTTTACAGTATATGAATATGAATGCAACCACCCAATGAATAAGTTATTTTTATAATTCTATAACTATACATGCACTTTTAATAGAGTGTTAGTTTTAATTTATATGCTTATCATATAGGTTCAATGTAGATAAGATAGCAGATACAAACAAAACACTTGATGCTTATATTATCAAAGTTAAAGAGAGAAGATATCTTTCAATCTTTCTACACTGCACGTGTGTGTTTGTAACTTTGAAACATGGAGGTGAGTCGGGTATCTTGATGTGTGTAATATATATTTAGAGGATTTTATTCTTGGCAAAAAATGTATCCTTATTTAAATATTTCTAATCATAAAAATGTATGTGTTCCGATTATTATTATTATTATATATATTTTTTTATTGAATAAAAATATTACAAATATAATTATATTGTAAAAAAATAATTAATTTTTTTTTATTTTTTAGTTTTGTTATCACACATTTGCAATTCAAATATAGTTTTTTTTTCTATTGAAGTGCACGGGCGCCATAAGAGTTTTTTTTTATTAGCTGAAAACGATGTTTATCCGTGCTGAAAACACTTAAAAGTATGTTTAGTATTACTCATTAGTGTAGTACTGTAGTAGTTTTCTCAAGAAACGGGAACAATTAAACATAAAATATGAATATCAAATATCGTGTTTCTCCCCATCCGGCCCATCCCGTATAGTGTTAAAATAAGGGTTCCTCGCTTTTTTTCTAGCGCCTCTCTGATTGGCTTGATAAGAAGCATTCTATAGCAATGTTTTAGCCTCTAAAATAGTTGGTATAATTATTTTTTTAATTAGGTTTCTTTTCTTTCCATAAAACGCCATCCTTTCAAATATTTTTCATTTTCTTTATTTTAAATTTTCGTAGAATTTTTAATTTTTTTGCACGAATGCGACATCTATCATCGTTTTACTGAACTACTAGCAGCAGACAAAAAAGTTACATTCGCCCATGTCGGCAAAAGTGTTTTTGTGGTAATAATGGCATTTAAATGTACTTTTTCTCGTATAACGACTAAATATCTACCAAAAATCGTAACTAGAAACTACAGTTCAACTTCTAAACTGGTCGGCAAGGTAAATATTCTTTTCAAATCTTTAAAATAACGGATTTTATAATCCGGTCGATAAAGCTGATTTATAAAACATGTTAAATTAGGTAAAGTATACGCAGCTATTCCATTCATTGCTAATAAATTCTTTCATGTGATTGGTTTACTAAAATCACGTGACCAATATAAACCAATGAAATGTAAGTTTTATGAAAGTACTATCAAAAATAAAGTAACTTTAAAATGTATCTTGAAATTCGTGGCAAGAATTCTAATTTCTTTTTAAATTTTATGCAAATTCTAAAGTTAATTGACAGTTAATTATTAATTATATGTAAATTGTAAGTATTTTTAGTTATTTCAAAGATAATTTCCAGTTTAATTGACTTTATTGAAACTCTTAAATTGATCTTGAAAGTTTGAATCGTGATGATGGATTTTAGGTCACCTAATTTTTTTCTAATATTTTATGTGAATTTAAAACTGATAATTAGTGAACATTTAAATACTTAATTATGTATGGTTTCTGTGAAGTAGCGATGATTTTTTAAGCTGGTCAAATGATTTCTTTTCCAGTCATTTTTTATGTGATTTTTAATGTGTTTTTTTATGAATGCTTTCACTTATGTATACCGGTATGTATGCATAAATAATGGCATTTAATTGTGTGAATAACGCAATATCAAAGGAATTTCTATTAAAGACCCCGTTATTTACAGTATTTTAGAGACACCATCTTGATGGTAACAAATAAATAGACCAGCATAGGAAAATAATTATACCGTAATATGTATTTTAAAGAAAGTTGTGAAGGTCTATATCACTATGTATAGGTCAGGCTGGTATGGCCTACTGAGCTGGTATGGCCGAGTGGTGAAGGCAGCTGACTCGCAACTCTGTACTCCTCACCGAGTATAGGTTCGAGCCACTGCTGGGTGCGTACGCGAAGTGATAGAGCACAACACGTTGCATGCTTACGTGCATTCCATTCCATGACAACGCACAGCATTTGGGAGGTGCATGATTGATGTGATTGCACCGACCAGCCTGCCTAGACGGTTCCACAGTTTCTCTAGGCTGTCATGGCGAATGCCGGGCTGTGTACTTAGGCCGTGGCCGGCCCGTGTGTGCTTTTCCATTGATTGGAAAGTCGTTACCTGTTGATAAGACAATGTCTTGACTAGAACTGGGATTGGTGTAACACAATAACACAATCTGGCAAGCAAAAAAAAAAAAAAAAAAAAAAAAAAACTACTCAATTAATGTAAATAGAAAACTAAAAGCTAGTGTTCCATGTTTCTATGAGCTTTAGCCAGAAAGTAAATAATTGATATATATATTTTTTTAAATCATCCCACTTGACGGTACTGGTACTTTCTTTTTCCATTGTAGAAATGTACACTGATGTGTGTTGTAAATGTCCACAGAGAGGCTTAGTACTTGGAGTGTACACAGATGAGAAAGCAGAGGAGGTCAAGCTAACTCCTGCAGCTGAACATTTCAACAAGGAAGTTAATGGAAAACTTCTAGAACTGCTCAAAAGGTAAGAAATAAAAATATTTTTTTATTGCAGCTGGCTACAATGGTTCTTATCAGCACCAGCAATTAAAATAATAATAACAAATATAAATATAAATAATAAAAATAATTATAAATGGCCTAATAATTAAAAAAAAATTGCAATAAAAAAATAAATAAAACGTTAAAGTATTGCTAGTATCCCTCAATATGTGTAAGTCGAGTGCCATCTAATGATCTACATAACGTTCTGAAACGACTTACACATTTTGCTTTGCGGGACAAAAAAAAACGAGATACCAGTGTACACATTTTGCTGTAAGTAAAAAATAACAAGATATTATGTACAGTTTAGTAAAAGTGAAAAAAAAAAAAAATGCACATTTTGTTTGCATTAATAAAAAATTAGAAAAAAAAAAAAAGAAAAAAAAATGAAAATAATAAAATAAACATTTATTTGTTTTCTGTGTTATTATGTGATGGCTTTTTAGGGAAACTAAGCACATAAATAACAATAAAACTTTCTGCCAATAACTAGTACCCTTACCCCTTACGTGAATAAATAATGGCAATTAAAATAAAATAAACATTTTTCATTTAACTATATTTTTGAACATATTAACATCACTGTTCATCATTGAATGTAAATTAATTCAATAACAAATAGGTAACTTGTGATTTAAAAAAAAAAAAAAAAAAAAAAAAAAAAAAAAACGACCAGTAATACTGGATTGGTACCAAAAAAAAGTTTTTATTTGTTTTGTATTGTCCTTGTTTTAATTTTATACCCTGCAAACAATCAAAGTTATCATTTTTTATCATTTTATTACTTAATGTACAGTACTGTAGAATAGCAAGTACGTAAATATATTATGTAGACTATGTGATAGTAAGTGCACTGGTTATATGTTCAAGATAAGTAAATAAAACAATATGTGTCGTAATTTGTCTCTCTCTCTCTCTCTCTCTCTCTCTCTCTCTCTCTCTCTCTCTCTCTCTCTCTCTCTCTCTCTCTCTCTCTCTCTCTCTCTCCTTAAAAACAAAGTCAATTTGTCATAATATTATTCAGATTTCCAGACTCAATTATTGGCAAATGCATAAATTAAAAAAAAAAATAATAAATAATAATAATAATAAAAAAAAAACTCAACCAATAATGCTAGAGACTTAAAACTTGAAAATTTGAATATCCAGAGTATAGAATTTGACTAAATAGTGGCATCAAAAATGCTCTCAACTTAATATTTCTCAATTGCGTCTCTACCATAGGAAAAAATAGAAAAATGTCATGAAAAAAAATTGTCTTTGCATTTCATTCATAAATCAAACAAGAAAGCATATTTTAATGCAATAAAATTGTAAACAACATAGCTTGAAGATAGATAAGAGATATTTACGTAAGGTAGAGTGATGGAAAAATAAAATTCCTTTTTATTATGACATACTATACTTACTTACATGTTACTAAATAATAAATAAATAAATAAATAAATAATAAAAAAAAAATCAATATATTATGTATTTAATTAGAAACGTGAGAGAGGGAAGAGAGAGAGAGAGAGAGAGAGAGAGAGAGAGAGCATGCATTTCTTAGTTTAAATATAAATGCAAGCCTAAAAAGACCTAGTACTAAATAGATTGTTATGCAAATTTCTAGTTTTTCATTTAATAAAATATTTTTATCATTAGTTTTTGAAAATTTAAAAATGATGTCACAGACGGTATGCATGTGGGAATGGGACAAAGTGACATCATTTTGCGACTTACAAAAATTAATTAAAATTTCTTAATGAATGTAAAAATTAGAGATTTGCATATTTATTGATTCAGGATGATGTCCTCTTTTAGAATATACAATAAATTTACCCCCCTAATTTTTGTTAGTTTTCCTTATTTTTTCCTATTTATTTTCTTCTTTATGAAGTAGCTATATCACCAGTGCACTTTACTATTCTTATAAAAATTCTGTTGTAAATAACTTGTTTATATAAAAAATAAAAAAACATAAAACTTTGATTGTTTCAGGTAAATTAAAACACACAAAAATGGCTGCTCGTTCCGCTACCCCTAGCAGCGGAGGTGAAGGAGGATGTCCCTCTCCTCAACCCCCTCTCTCCAGAGCTGGCAGCTCCACGTCACTACGCTCCCGGGCCTCTAAACGTCAACACACCCCTACACTTAACGGCAGTCAAATCACTCTTGCAGCTAACGAGCTGATGTGTCCCGTGTGTTTTGAACTTCTAGAAGAAGCTCATATTACTAAGTGTGGACATACCTTCTGTTATCGTTGTATCGCTAAAAGCTTGGAAAACAACGGACGTTGTCCAAAGTGCAGTTATATGGTGGGCAGTGTTGAACATATTTTCCCTAATTTCTTATTAAATGATTTAGTTGCTAAACATAAGACCTCAGTAGCAGCTGCTGCTGCAATAGCTAATGAAGAAAACGAAGGTGCTTTACGTGACTTCGTTACTGTAGAATCTCAACGAATGACGCTACCAGACGTCAACGCAGTATTAGAATTATTAACACACAGAAAACAGCTGTTAGAAGCGGAATCTTGTGCAGCACAGAATAAACTCCTTCACGAGTTTTTAAGACATTTACTTCAGCAAAGAGAAGAACATTTAATGAGGTTAACGAAGGAAGTATCGTTAATTAAAAGAGATATCTCCGAAGTGGAATCTATTCTCAAAGATGTAGGAGAACAGACTGGGAAATGCCCCAAATTAGATTCAACCTCGACGGATGATTCACCGACAGAAATTCCTAAACTCGACTGTCCGACACTTGCAGCTCGTAGAAAGAGAATGCACGCACATTTCGATGACTTCGTTCAATGCTACTTCACGACACGAGCCAAGGAGCTGATGTTCGGAACAGACGAAGACTTCACGACAAAAGCCTCTAGCTCCAGCTGTACGGGTCTTGACAAGTTCCGAGATAACTTGATTAAATTCTCGAGATATAACTCACTACGCCCTCTAGCAACTCTAAACTACAGTACTGGGATCTTTAATAACTCAACCATCGTCTCCAGCATTGAGTTTGATAAAGACGACGAACTGTTCGCTATAGCAGGAGTAACGAAACGTATCAAAGTCTTTGATTATGGTTCTGTAATACGTGATACGGTGGATATTCACTATCCTTGCATAGAAATGATATCCACGTCAAAGATTTCTTGCGTTAGCTGGAACGCTTACCACAAAGCGATACTTGCTTCCAGTGATTATGAAGGTTCCGTTACAGTATGGGACGCTTCAACAGGACAACGTACAAAAACTTTCCAAGAACACGAGAAGCGATGCTGGAGTGTTGATTTCAATAACGTTGATACGCGTGTAATAGCATCAGGCTCTGATGACGCTAGAGTAAAACTGTGGTCTCTCAACGTTGATCATTCCGTAGCATCATTAGAAGCTAAAGCTAACGTATGCTGCGTCAAATTTAACCCTACTTCATCATGTCATCTTGCTTTCGGCTCTGCAGACCATTGTGTACATTATTACGACTTGCGGTCTACCAAAGAACCGTTAGCGTTATTTAAAGGTCATCGTAAGGCGGTATCGTACGTTAAGTTCCTGGGAAACGAAGAGATCGTTAGTGCTTCTACGGATAGCCAGCTTCGTATGTGGCATATTAACAAACCTCAATGTCTGAGGTCATTCGTTGGTCATATCAACGAGAAGAACTTCGTTGGACTTGCTACGGATGGTGACTATATAGCATGTGGATCAGAGAACAATGCCCTGTATGTGTATTATAAAGGACTTACGAAGCAGTTGTTCAGTTATAGATTTGACGCCAGTCATAGCGTGTTAGATAAAGATAGGAAAGAAGATGATTCCAGTGAGTTTGTGTCTGCGGTGTGTTGGAAACGTAACTCTAACGTAGTAGTGGCTGCTAATAGTCAGGGCATCATTAAAGTTTTAGAGTTAGTTTAATGTAGTTGTATGGGCGCTATCTTGGTGGTGCTTTATACATTGGTTAACATAGCTTTTTTTTTTTTTTTTTTTTTTTTTTTTTTTTTTTTTTTTTTTTTTTTTTTTGAAAATTTTGGTTAAAGTTATTCAAAACTGTTATACAGATAGGAAAAACCTACATGGTTATTTGCTATTAAATTAAAAGAAAAGGGTAGTAAAAAGCCTACCACTACGCAGCTATAGTGTGAATTCTTTTTATTTTAAATTTTAAGTCCAAAATAATTAGTTTTTTTTTTTTTTTTGCTGTGTTAACCAATGTATTTATACACTCCAACATGGCGGCAAAGCGCAATATACTATGTGAAATCTTCCTGTATCTCATTTATACGTAAGCATCAAATTTTTATTGTGGTTTGTGAACGTCTAATTAGCTTCTTTTATAGTTATTTGCGTTAAAATAATAAGGAAAGCAAAAAAAAAAAAAAAAAAAAAAAAAACTGTTAGGAGGTAATTTTATTTTCTATTCTAAAAGAGCACAGCCTTGAATCGATTAATCTGCAAATTTCTAACTTTTGAGTTCATTAAGTATTTTTATTACCTAATTTTTGAAAATTAACAATTACGCCATGATCGATAACATGCAAAGAAAAAAGTTACGTCAGTTCGCGAGTTAAAAATTTAATTAAAAATACTTAATGAACTCAAAAGTTAGAAATTTACATATTTGTCGATTTAGAACAATGTCCTCTTTTAGAATATGCAATAAAATTACACCCTAAATTTTTTTAGTCTTCCTCATTTCCGAAATTAAAATATAAAAACGGCGACTTTAAAAGTGGCGTTTATTATTACATTATTTACTAGTGTATCTAAATTGAAATTAATTAAAAAATTTCAATTCAAATAACTAAAAATAAAAATGTCATGCTTACTGCCTCATTGCAGTATAAAATTGGTATTAAATTAAATACAAATATTTAAATGCTTGAAAATTGTAGTATTTTTAAATGCATTAATGTTATTCCTAATATAAATATATTAAAAAAAAAAAAAAAAAAAAATGCATGTTAGAAAAGCTTTAAATTAATAAATTTTTGAATAAAGTTATTTTTAATTGAATTTTGAGCCAAGTTTATGGTAAAAACTGCTTTTTCTTTTAAATTACCATTTTGAGTATTGGTAACTCAAATTAGGGTCATTCAACGATTAAAAAAAACTTTATAGTATTGTTAATTAAAAATTAGCTGGAAAAAAAAATAGAAAAAGAAAAGGGGGAAATTAGAAATAATACCAATTTTATGCTGCATAATTTTTAAAGTTAGACCCCATGCTAAGTGCTGCTTTTGTCAATAAATACAAGAACTTTAAAAAAAAAGTCGTCTTAAATACTCGTATGTAAATCCAAATTTGGTATGCTTGGCAAAAAAAAAAAAAAAAAAAAAAAAAAACTTTTTTTTTTGCGGCAAGATATTAAGCTTACAAAAGAACCTATAATCAATAGATATTGACTAATTAAAG
Organism: Ecdyonurus torrentis; assembly: GCA_949318235.1. Lineage (NCBI taxonomy): Eukaryota > Metazoa > Arthropoda > Insecta > Ephemeroptera > Heptageniidae > Ecdyonurus > Ecdyonurus torrentis. The sequence continues at coordinate 4,442,207 of OX439133.1, read as the reverse complement.
GAGCAACTGTTCTTAGGTTGACCTAAAACTATTTCAGTCACATCTACTTCCATTTTAACATACTGCACATGTATAGAAAATATGTAGAAAAGATCGCGAATGTGATCGAAATTGCTTTAAGTCTGCCTCAAAAACAGTTGCTTTTTCCATCATTATATAATCTTCAATAAGTTTAATTGTTTGAATGTGAAAAGTAAGTTAATCCATAGTGGATAACAAAATTTCACAATCAAACATGTCAAACTTGTCGCATGTAACGACACTTTTTGATCAAGCAGCCGCATGGGATCTGATAAATAAAATGGGGAAAAAAACTAAATATTTTCCCTAAATGTAAACTATTATAATAATAAAGAACTGGTAAAGTTAACTTAATATTGATTGATAATTGATCAATTAATGGGCAATTTACAAATAAATGTATGCAATATTGATGTTATAACATTTGAGTAAAACTGTGAAGAAAATTTGTTACTGAAGCTGCTAGTATCAATCAATAATGATTTGTATTCAAGTTAGCAGCTTCAGTAGCCAGTTCAATGTAATCCTGATGACGAGCTGATTACATTACTGAACCTGCTAGCATCAATCAATATTGATTTGTATACAAGTTAGCAGCTTCAGTAGCCAGTTCAATGTAATCCTGATGACGAGCTGATGTCATTGAACTGGCTACTGAAGCTTCCAATATGACTCCTAGATAAATCAATAAAATACATATTAATTGATGCTAGCAGCTTCAGCAGCCAGTTTAATGTAATCAGCTCATCACCAGGATTACATTGAACTGGCTACTGAAACTGATAACTTGTATACAAATACAAATCAATATTGATTGATTGATGCTAGCAGTTTCTATGACGTATTTTGTCCACAGGACAACTTCAAACCCAAATCTTCATTTTATGTTATGGAGTAATTTTCTAATTTACTCTTCATTTGTAGCCCAGAATCTGCTACATTAAGAAAAAAAAAATGTAAATTGTCCGCATATTTAAAAATTGTATATAAAATAAAACCTAAAAATATAATACTCAATTAAATTTAATCGAAGAGATATATATATATATATATATAAATCAATGTATAAAAAAGTGTATATTTTTAACCCTTAGCCCCCTCCCCCCAGTTAGTTATTTCACCCCCCCCCCCTCTTTGCCCCAGTAAAAATGACCATAATAATTGCTCACCGCTCTGAGAAACCCGTTTTTGAGTATTGGTAACCCTAATAGTGGTTCACAGAACACCTTAATGTAAAATTAAATAGTCATATTATGCTACTGGTCTAAAAAAAAAAAAAAAAAAAACAATCATCAAAATACAAAATACTGTAATTGAAAAAAATGAAAAAAAAAAAAAAAAAAAAAAAAAAAAAAAAAACGCATTGAAAAATCATGAGATGGGACTATTATACATACACATATTTTGTGCCTTAACCCTTCAGTATTCTCACAAACTGGGGACAAAACTTATAAAGTAGACAACCCGCGCTACAATTCCTATTGTAGACCTGGAATTGATGACATCATGAATTCCTAAAGTTGCCTACTTTACAGTTTTTCAACCCCAGTTTGATAAACAGAAGGATCGAGGGATATAATATACCAATGATGGTCCCATCTTATGAATTTTACATTTTTTTGTTTAAGTTTTTGAGGCCAGATTCTCCCTTTAACCTTCCCAAATGGTTTTAACTTCCTAAGCAGTAAAAGGCATAAACTTGAAATATATCCTAACATACCTGACAATTAACTTTGATTTTTAGGTACGTTAAGATATTAACTGTCATTAGGCTTTTTTTTTTTTTTTTTTTTTTTTTTTTTTTTTTTTTTTGTCATTCTATGCCTATAAAATTACCCGTTAAATCACAAGTTCTGTTTATCCTGTACTATGGTATGGTTTAAAACTCACTCCCATCACCTATACTAAAACTGTATTGGTTACATAAACCCATAAATGGGTTACCTATCTTGTTACCCAAATCATATGTGGTAACATAAATCACCTCGGTTTCTCAGAGAAATTTTACCAACTAAATTAAATAAATTAAAAAAATTACTTAAAAAAATGTGTTCAAAAAATAAATAAATAAAATTTTGCTATTATATAATATATTATATAAAAATCAACATCTAACATTTTAAAAATGTATCCAAAATAAACTGCATACATGTATGTTGCAGCTATACGTACTTAACTGAAAATTATTATAATTAAGCTCAAAATTGAGAACAAATTATGACAATTTTAGTCTGTTAGTGTGTGTGATATTTCTGGACTTTTAAGTAATAGGGTGCTTGCATTTGTATTAAAGTCGACGCCATATGTGAGCACTAAATAACATGGTTCGTTTTTCGCATTTTTTGCATTTTACAAAAAAAAAAAAAAAAAAAAAAAAAAAAAAACTTAAAAAAACAACCAAAAATCACGTTTGTTGTATGCTAAATAATGTTATTCATTGCTCCAGTATGGCGTCGAAGCGCATTACAGCGATTTTTCACGCACATACTTTAATTCTTGCTTGGAAAGTGAGTGAGAGAAGAAAATATTTTTTATTATCGTTTTGAAATGATCATTTTATAGTTTTTATAAAAGGAAGGATTTGATGCAACAATGATCATCAAATATCAATATTTTCACCTTTTTACTATTTTTTTTTTTTTTTTTTTTTTTTTTGGTCATGAATTGGGGTGAATTGATGTTTTTACATAATAAATTGTTGTAAAAATCTCATATTTCTCAGTTTTTTTTTTTTTTTTTTTTTTTTTAATTCATTAATAAAGGTTTTGAAAAACTAAAAATATATAAATGTGTGCTTGAAAAATCAAAAGAAAAGAAATCCTAAATATTTTAAAAGTTCAGAAAAAAAAAGTTAAATAAACAGAAACTAAAATAACACCTTAAAAAAAGCTAAAAATTAAATCCGGCCCATTAAATTAAAAATGTGATTTAACCCTATAGCCCAAATATAAATTGGTTAATAATTCCAATTTAAAATATTATAATTCTAAAATAAATACACCAATAAATATTAAAAAATAAAATATATATAAAAATAAATTGGCAACTTAAAATAAAGGTTCAAACACCAATAAATTTATTATAACAATTAAAAATAATTACTTTAATTAGTATTTTTTTAATTAGGTTCTATATTATTAAAAGTATTGCATATTTGGAGAATGTTCAAAATTTCCTTAATCGTGTTTTTCTAATTTTTGGAGCTCTGAAAGTTTTTTTTTTACTAAAATTTGAAAAATTAATTATTCTCTAATTAAATCTTATAGAAAAGTGAAACAAAAACTAAAAGCTAGTGCAAAAATTAAGCATTACTTTAGTTTTTGTATCACATTTCTATAAGCTTTAGTTAGGGTGGAAATAATTTTTGAAAATGTAACCAAAGTCAAACTTTTTGAGGGTAACAAATTACTAAAAAGCACAACTTAGAAAAAAAAAAAAAAAAAAAAAAAAAAAAAAAAAGATCTATTAGAATATGCAATAAAAATATATTAGAGCCTAATTAAACTAAATAAATGGGTACATTTGACCCAAAATTTGGTTTTAAAATTGCATTTATAATAAATAATTTTCGTCTGTAAGAAAATAGGTTATAATAATAATAATAAAAAAGAAACGAGTCGCTTTACAAGTATTTCCCTATAATGAAGCAACATATTCTAAATTAGTTGATAAAATAATGTCTGTGTATCTGTCTGTCTGTGTGTAGTTTAATTATGCATGCCAATCGATGTTACTGTTAATTGTGGTTTATTTAGAACTTAGAATGAATCTCTAAATAATAATAAGCGCACTTTATAGTAGAAATAGTGGTAAAAATATCGATTTCACAATAAAATCGCGATATTTTTTTTACCACTGTTTCTACACCTATACCAAAGTTTTACGCAATCTCTGGCATTCGTGACTTTCCAAAAAAAAAAAAAAAAAAAAAAAAAAAAAAAAAAAAAAAAAAGGATATTTTTATTCCTATTTTAGAAAAGCATAAATGGCACAGCGTATTTGTTATTTAATAAAACTATAAACCAGTTGCAATGAAATACTTTTAATTGAAATGTTTAAGTGAAAACGATTTTTTCCATAAGAAATGCATTACAAATATTCAAATTTATTTAAATAGTTCCTTTATTGAGAGTGGTCCATTGTTATATAATATAGCATAAATTCTATGCTATTAAATATTTCTAAGGAAAAAAAAAGGCCTAATTTGTATAAATTATTTTTTAACTATTATTGAAATCGATGCCGGATATTTTAATTTTATTAATATCAAAATTTTCTCTAAAAAGAAAAAAATGCAGTTAAAATGTATTTTCTCTTATACCTTTTTTTTGTTTTTGCCCAAAAATTGGATTTTTCTAAAATTGATTTTGCCCAAACCAGAATGTCAGAGTGTGTAAAACAGTTCAAAATTTTGCACAAAATATGTTCAGGTTTAGAAATCTTAAACTAACTTAGGCTGCTCTTTTTTTTCATTTATTATTTCTAAAAACAAGTCCTATATTTTGTTGTGTTTTTATAAAAATTGATATTTGCAAAAATTATAGAAATATTTTAAAATTTATAATGAAAATTTCTGATTTAAACGAACGATTTATTTTAAAAGAAAATTAAAATGTTATTCCGTGTGCCAAAAAAAAAAAAAAAAAAAAAAAAAAAACTTTTGGCGCATATTTTTATTGTCATAAAAAACATATTTTATGTTCTTATACATGCTTTCAAATTAACAATATTTTGACTTTCAGTGCTCAAGAAATATTTAATATTATCATTATATAAAGAATATAATAAGTTCAAAAAAATAAATTCATGTTCAATAATTTAAATTTCGTCCATTTTTAAATATGTTATAAATTTTATTAAGAAAAACAATAATTTTCATTGTTTTAAAAGCAATAATATAAAATAAGAAAATTTTAGCTTGGTGGAAAAAAAAATGTTTTTCTTTCTCAAATTATATAAAAAAATATATAGAAATATTCTATTTTAATTTTCTAATAAAACTGATAGATTTACTGTAAAATTTCATGCTTCCTGAAGTGCTTATACCTATAATTGTAAGTTTTACAGTAATTTTAAGACAAGTAATAAAATATATGAAATTTGTTATGGTATAGTAAAATTACTATAATTCTATATTTTTACTGTAATATGTAATTATTTCAAATATTTCCAACAATTCACGACTTATATTACAAATTTTTTCAATGTTACGTTTTTTTAGTGGTCTAATGTCATAACAATGTAGAAAATATAACAGCACCAAAGGAAAAAAAAAAAAAAAAAAAAAAAAAGTGAATTTTAGCCAAAATTTCAAAAAAAATTATTTCCTCCCTAAAACTAAAGCTCATAGAAACATGAACGGCGTAGAACACCTTGAACAAAAAAGTTGCGTAATATCCTAACAAACCTGAAAATCAACGTTGAATTGGCCGAAATCATTGATTTCTAATTTATTTTCCATTCACAAAATGACACTGTCGGTCACTGACGTCACAGCTCACTCGGTTTACTTGCACGTGGACCAGGCGAGCTGTGACGTCAGTGACCGCCAGTGTCATTTTGTGAATGGAAAATAAATTAGAAATCTATGATTTCGGCCAATTCAACGTTGATTTTCAGGTTTGTTAGGATATTACACAACTTTTTTGTTCAAGGTTTTCTACGCCTTGAAACAAAAACTAAAAGATAGTGCGAAAATAAAAACTTTATTTTAGATTTTGTTTTACATTTCTTTAAGCTTTAGTTACAGAGTAAATAATTTTCAAAAAATTTTCAAGGAAGTTCCCCCACTTATCGGAAACTTAAGTCGTGAAATTAATATAAAAGACGTGTCCACACATAGCAATAATTTCAATGTGTTTTATCTATAAATCCTAGTAATCAAATTTATTACCCCAGTGTAAACAGATCTTTGTTATTGACTTTCAAAATTTTTTAATGTTTACCGTAGCATTTTTTTTTTTTTTTTTTTAGTAGTAGAGTGAAAGTAGAGCGCCTTTTTAAATAATTTTACAATAGTATTTGTACGTAATACTGTAATAAATTAACAGTAAACATATTTATGATTCTAAACACATGTTATATTATGTCTTTGCAAAAGTAATAAAGATAATAAAATATGTACAAAGATGAGTTGCGGTGGCCAAAATACAAAATATAATTAACTATAAATGTGCCAATTAAACTGATTTAATGTTGATTGTAATTATTAATTGTAATATCACATTGTATATTTACTTTTTTCTCCATTATTGTTGTATTATTGTATGTATAAATATATATATATATAAATAAATGGTAAATGTGTATTCAAAACAGTAGTTCTATTTATTGATTTAATTGTAGAATATTTGTTTAGATTTTTTTTAAAGTTTTTTTTTTTTTTTTTTTAAATCGTCGATTTTTAGCACCAGGTACCAAGTTAGCTTGCAATTAAATCTCTCTTTTTTTTTTTTTTAACTATGATTCTGACAAATTTTCAGATTAGCTAAACCATAATATTTGTTCTCCATTATCTTTAATTATTTATTGATTATTAATTTCTTTGTTATGGTTATTTTAAGAATAAATCATTGATTAGTATCAGCCCCATGGTGTCATTTATTATTATTTTTAGCTATTATTTTAATTACAAATGTACTTTTAAAATATAAAGAAAATAACACCCATTTTTTTTTTTTCATATTAAAAATATAAAAAGACCGCGCAGCCGTCTCATTTTATTTTAATATTATATTAATTTAAGAAAATAAGCCGCTGTGATTGGGTGATAGTCATTTCTCTGCCAATCACAGTGGCTTATTTTCTTAAATTGATTTAAAATTAAATAAAATAAGACAGCTGCGCGGGCCTTTAATAATAAAAATGTGGGCTCCATTTTTTAATCAAACAATTTTTACTAAAATTGTCATGCATATTATTGATAAGTATATCTAAATATCTATAGCACCCAGTCACCCACTAAGATAAGTCCCATTAAATAAAGGTATACTCAAACTTCAGAAACAAAATGTAAGATAAATGAGTTTATTTTTGTGATTTGTATTGTTTGCTGTAGCTGTGGTCCAGTGCCTAGGAAGGGCAAGACTCGAGTGTTGTTTGGACTTCCTGGCTTCAATGCAGTGGCTGTCACTGGACTTGGCAAACATGGACTTGGATTCAATGAACTGGAGGAGGTGGACGAGGGACTTGAGGCTATCAGAGCTGCAGCGTCAGGTACATTAATTAATTTTGTAAAAATATTAATTGATTATAAGAAAATTTTGATGTAAAAACATGGATAGATTTGGATAATGGGGAAGATATTAATGAGCTGCCAGGGACTGTATAATTTCTAATCAAGGCCAAAATATTTTCATGCATACAGCAATAATCAAGTGTTATGTATGTGCTAGATACGCATATTGCTCTGTAGAAAGCAAGCTAAAATAATAATAAAATGAATTTTGGGGGGCATTTAAGCAAACCAAAATTACTTTTTTTTTTAATAAAGCTCGCTTTCTACAGAGCAGCTATTGCATAATATGTTATGCTAAATTAAAGCTTTATGCATTAAATTTTTTTTTAGACTGGTTTAGAAATTATTTTCTCTACCATGGCGTCCCTGTCTAACAGGCTCATTATAGGGTGTATGCGGATGACGTCATATTTATTGCGCTTGGAGGCCATACTGGAGTAGTGCATTACATTGCTCAGCATAGGGCAAACTTCATTTAAGTGCATTTTTTTTCGGAAATCGGTTAATTTTTTGTTATTTGTTATTTTTCTCACATACTAGAGATACTAATTCAACATATTTACAGCATCAATGCTCTCAAAAATATTGCATAGTGTTTTAAAAATGGCTAAATGATTTTTTTTCCTATGCCACCCATGTTATTGAGTTATCCAACATGGCGTCGACTTTAACATGAATGCATAGACCCTATACTATCACATTCCCCAATTTATTTTTACTAAAAAAAATTAATAATAATAATAGAAAAAAAGAAAAAATACTTCCATGAATTTTGGGGTGCATTTGCTCTACCCAAAAGTACTTTTTTTTTTTTTTTTTTTTTTTTTTCTTTTTGTTTCTTTTTTCCTTTTTTTTTCAATAAAATATTTTAATTAATTTATGTATTAATTTAATTAATACTTTCCTGGTTTATTAATTTATTCAGTGGTATCATTTATTATTATATATATATTTTTGTTAATATTAAATTACTGTAATTATTTATGTTAACAGAAATTTATATTTGATTGATTGATTGATTGATTGATTGATTGATTGATTGATTGATTGATTGATTGATTGATTGATTGATTGATTTGCACAAACAGCTGGATGCCGCTCACTACAAGAGCTAGAGGTAGGTGAAGTGCAGATAGACCCTCTTGGCTCAGTGGAGGCAGCTGCAGAAGGTGCAGCTCTTGGTGTATGGAAATACCAAGGACCCAAGCAGAAGCCTGACACTAGAAAACTACCCAAGTTGTGTCTGTATCACAGCAAAGATGAGTAAGTATCCAGCAATCAATAATATCAATATTGATTGATGTTAGAAACTTCAGTAGCCAGTTCAATGAAATCAGCTCGTCACTAGGATTACATTGAACTGGCTTCTGAAGCTGCTAACTTGTATACAAAACATATAATATTCATTTACATTTCAGTTCACAGTGGCAGTCAGGACTAATGAAAGCTCAGGCACAGAACTTTGCAAGAAGACTGATGGACACCCCTGCCAACCTTATGACCCCTACCATCTTTGCCAAGGTCAGTTTTTAGTACTTTTTTTTTCTAGATTCCTTTTTTTTTAATAACAATTTGAATTTTCTCATTATATATTTTAAAAAATATGTTGTAAAAGTGTCTGAAATTTTTTTACATAAACAAATTTAAAATTCAAAATGAAAAAAAAAAAAAAAAAAGAAAAAAAAAAAAAGAAAGCAACAACAACAACAACTTGATGATTGACTAAAAAAAATTGAAGACTTATGGATTAAAAGAAAAAAAAATTAAAATGTTAGAAAAAAAGAAAAATAATTTAGATTACCGGTAAAAAAAAAATGAAAAAAAGAAATGAAAGAAAAGAAAAAGAAAAGGGGGGGGGGGGTGGAAAAAAACTTGTAACGCTGATTATTTATTCTCCTGTTTTGTTTTAACCTCTGTACTTTCTCTGGTCCACAGGAAGCAGTAGACAAGCTAGGTCCTCTCGGAGTACAAGTGACTGTGTACGACAAAGCATGGGCTGAAGAGAACAAGATGGGAGCTTTCTTAAGTGTAACCAGAGGCTCTGCGGAGCCACCTAAGTTCTTAGATATCAAGTATAACGGAGGCACAGCAAGTCAGAAACCTATTGTACTTGTGGGTAAGTCTTAATGGCTGGGCAAAAATTTGAAACCCTGATTTATATACAAGTTGACTTGGAGAACTTAATTGATTGTGTGTTTCCTATATGCAGGCAAAGGTATCACCTTCGACAGTGGTGGCATCAGTATCAAACCCTCTGCTAAGATGGATGCTATGAGAGCAGACATGGGAGGTGCTGCTAATGTGGTGGCCACCTTGCAGGCGGTGGCTCAGCTCAAGTTACCTGTCAATGTCAGAGGTAGGTCCACTGATTTAAAACAATAAAGTAAAAAAAAAAAAAAAAAAAAAAAAAAAAAATCCTCTCCCTTCCTTCTCTTTGTTTAGTCAGAGGGACTGGAACTAGTTTTGATTCCTCATACCCGTTTTTTTTTTTTTTTTTTTTTTTTTTTTTTTTTTTTTTTTTAATAACTATTTGTTGAGAACTGATTCCTAAAACCCGCTTTTTAAGAAATTATTCCTAAGTTAACTGTACCTCATGTCCCGGAAACCAACGTACAAATTTTAGAGCTGGCTTTAGACATTATTAAATTTAACTACAATAAGCTAGACCCTTTCAATTGATAATAGGCCTATATTTTACTATTGATTTGTCTTTCAGGCCTGGTGCCTCTATGTGAGAACATGCCCAGCAGTACGGCCACCAAGCCAGGTGACGTCGTGACCGCTATGAACGGCAAGACCATCACAGTTGACAACACAGATGCTGAGGGACGACTGGTGCTCGCTGATGCTCTGTGTATTGCTAGCAAAGACCCTGCTACTGTAATTGTGGATATTGCTACCCTCACAGGTAAGAAATAAGTATAGCTACAAAAAGAAAAAGAAAAAAAGAAATGTGTTTTATGTTTTCATATCAAAAAATAATAATAAGAATGCTGATAGTTATATAAACAATATGTTTTCTAGGTGCCATGGTGGTTTGTCTGGGCGGCGCTGCCACAGGCTGCTTCACAAACTCTACTCAGATGTGGGAGGAGATTAGAAAAGCAGGAGGAATCACAGGAGATCGTATGTGGAGGTTCCCACTGTGGAATTACTATACCAAACAAGTATCAGGAGCAGATATGCCAAGCTCTGATCTCAATAACGTTGGCAAGGGAACAGGAGGAGGTAGCTGTACTGCTGCAGCCTTCTTACGTGTAAGTAACAAGTATCAGGAGTAATTATAACATATATTAGGAGCATATATTTCAAGCTTGATGACTGACCTTCATAATGTAAGGAAGGGAACAGGAAGAGGTATCTATGTATACTGCTGCAGCATTCTCACACATGTAAGTCACAAATACCAGGAGTAATTATAGCATAGGAGACATGAAAAGCTATTGCCTCAATAACATGTACAGGCATTGGAAAAGTATAAGAGGTAGCTGTACAGCAGCAGCTAGCCCTCTTTTTGTGTTATAAGTATGTCTTGTAACTAGGAAGTATATCAGGAGCAAACTAGCTTAATGATACTTGTTATATATTCTATTTAAATCATATACTTTTATGTTGTTTTTATAATTTGTGATGCCAATATGTTGCAGGAGTTCGCAGGTCCAGGTCCCTGGATGCACCTTGACATTGCCAGTGTGATGTCCAGTGACGGCTCTGACCCTTCATATGTCGGCAAGGGAATGGCTGGACGTCCTGTACGTACCTTGGTGCAGTTCATCTCTCAGTTGGCGAAGTTAAACTAATATTGGAACATTCTGTATACGTCAATCATATAGAGACGCCATCTTAGTGGCGACAAACACATATTGGTAACATAAGAAATTGTCACATGGAAACTGAATCCAAATAATGACTTGATAAAAGTATAACACAAAACGGCTTCTATCTTACGCCATGTAAAAATTACCACCAAGATGGCAGCTAATAGTGTAGTATTATGAATGTATTGTGAGCCAAATAAGAGATGAAGGGGCGGAGGGGGGGGGGGGTAACAGAAGTGACGAACTTCTTTTTAATCAAACTTTTACTCATTTGATTGCAACTGTCAAAATCTGGTGACAAATTAAACTATATAGTAGTTATTTCATTAAAAATGAGCATTTAATTATCTTCATATAACATTAAATTGGATTTTGCAAAGCTGTTATTTGCATCTGTTTTTATTAATTATTGTTAAAAATAGTGAAAAATTATGTGGTAATTGCAATGAGTGTTTTTGTATATTTTTTTTCTTTAGTATTGCTATGTAGAATAATATAAATAAACAATTATTTAAAAATATATATACCTATTTAAAATGTTTTATTTCTTTTTAGTGCTTAGTTAATTAAATGCTAAGAAAGTTGCCTAAAATTTTTTTAAGGGGATTCAGTTTAATTAAATAGATTCAAAATAAATAGCTAGCCTAAGGCAATAGAAGGGGGGTGGGCTTTAAATTAAGAACGACCTCCTGTAGAATTATGTTCTCCTAATATACAAATTTGTTAAATTGTCTAAAAAGTGACCAAAAAATGGAATGTAGGTAATAGGAGAACATAAAACAACAGGAGGTTGTTCATAGCCTGAGGCTATATGAGGTGAAGCTTATTAAAAATAGGAGCGACCTGCTATGAAGGTATGATCTCCTAATACGAAATTATGTAAAAATGTCTAAAATTGACCATCAAATGCTATGGAGGTAATAGGAGAACATAAGACAACAGTAGGTTGTTCATAGCCTGAGGCTAAATGGGGTGGAGCTTATTGAAAAATAGAGCGACATGCTATGAAGTTATGATCTCCTATGAGGTAATAGGAGAACAGAAGACAACAAGAGGTAGATAATAGCCCAAGGCAATAACGGACGGCGCTTATTAAAACTATAATAAAAACAATACAGTTAAAGTGAAATGCTTTATTCAATAATAATTTACACAAAGATTTGACATTGATATACATGGGATATCTTCATAGATCACAGTGCACATACAGTTGTAGGAGGTCGCTGGACCAACTGCTGAGCCATGGCAGGTCATCAGTTGTGATAGCAACCAATAAATCAACATCCATATTGATTGACGAAAATAATAAGAAAGAAGAAAAGTGCACACATATTTTGTAAAACTAAAAAACTAGATAAATAATTATTTTATTTTATTATAAAAAATAAAATTAAACACAATTAATAACACAGTTTAAGATATTTATAGAGAATAATTATAATAATAATAGCATGCAATAAAATAAGTTTTGATTAAAATATAGTAAGTTTTCATTGCATATTCACGAAGAAATAATTCTATTTTTTAAAAAAGTTTAATTTTTTTGAAGAAATCATTCTATTTTTTTTTCAAAAAATTAAATTTTTAAAAGTTTTTCTTTTTTTTTTTTTTTTTGCAAATAAAACCCTTTAATTAATATTGTTTAAAACTTTTTAAAAAGAAATTTTCATGGAAATAAATAACAATTTAATTAAAAATGAAGTTGTATCAGAATATACAATTAAAAAACAGTTTAAAGCCTAAATACACAACTTTCAAAATTACAATTCCCATTGTTAAAATAATACGATGCTTTTTTTATGGCAAAACAATAAGTTTTTTGGTAACAATGAAAATTATTACCAGAAATTTTGTGTATTATGATATTTAAAGAAAACTCTACTAAATTAGTAAAATTAAAGCATTTGAGTAGAAATAAAATATCAATAAAATTTTTAGAAACACATTTCTATACTAAAAAAAAAAAAAAAAAAAAAAAAAAATGACAGCGCTCTACAATTGACTTTAAAGCATGAAAGCATACAGTTTAGTAGTTTATTTTTTTGCTTTCATATTTTGCAAAATATTGAGAAATGACTAGTCAGTCCCATGTATGCCAGACAAATATATTTTTACATAAAAAAAAAAGCATGAAAATTTTTAAAGAACAACTTTAATCTGCTATACCTTCCCAGAATGAAATATGTAATAATTATGCTAACTCGTTTTGAGAGCAATATATTTCATATAGCATAATATTAGGCTATATTCGTAATAACAACAATGTTACATATTATCGATTTTGTAGGGGACAATATGTGTATCTCTTTTCTATTTGTCAAGGCGAGTTAAATATGTGTATCTTGTTATTTTTGTCATTGCAAGCAAAATGTGTAGCTCTGATCACAATCTACACTAGGTTTGGAAACAAGTTACACAATTTGCTTCCCATGCCAAAAAAAAACGAGTTACACATTTTCCTTGCCAGTTACAAAAAAAAAAACAGGTACACATTTTGCATACATGATAAAAACACAAGATAAACATTTTGCTTCCAGTGACAAAAAACGAGATACACATTTTGTTTCCGGTAACAAAAAAAAAAGAAAAGAAAAAGAAAAAAAGAAAGAAAAAAGAAAAAAAAAAAAAAGAGATACTCATATTTCTTGCCACAACAAAATTCTGGGTTTACAATATTAAGGTAAGCCAAAGGACCACTTGAAATAAAAATGTTTAATGTTGTATCATATTTCGTAGGCTCTAAATACATTTGTCGTATATGGGAAGAAAAAAAAAAAACAAAAAACAAAAAACATGGGACAGAGGTCAGAATTCCCTTTTTTTTTTTTTTTTTTTTTTTGCACAATACGACAAATTTTGTATTTCAAGCCGACGATTTATAGTAACAATTTTTCCATAAGAAATGCTTTAAAAGAATGTTCTTAAATTTATATTAAATATTCAGATCATTGCAAGTGGTCCATAAATTGACTGTTCTTTAATTTTAGTGTGATATTATGACAAAATTATTCTAGTTTTATTTATAAAAATGTAATTGATTAGCGTTGTAAGTTTTGGTCGTTACAATTATTATTCTATTTAAGCATTTTTAGTATTAATATTATTATTTTTTCTTTTTAGTATTTATTATAATAAGCAATAGGGAGAAAGAAACTTCGGTAACACTTTTTTATAAATATTTCATAAATTTACACATAAAGAAGGCTTTTTTAATATAGGGGGCTTTTAGTGATGTATAAGTGTATAACAAAGCTAAGTTTGTGGTTGAGTCTTCATTTTACATGCTGTATTATGGAGAAATGTAGCAGCTGCAATTCAAGTTTTTTTATTTTTTATTATTTTTTTTTTTTGCGACAAATTTTTTTTTTTTGGGTTATAGGTCTATAATTTGAAAGATCGTAAAATTTTCAGTCAGTAAACCAATTTTTTCAAATTTCTGACCATTACAAGTATTTTTAATAATAGTTTTTATATATTAAAAAAAAATTGCACTATTTCATTTACACGAGAAAAAAAGTTAACAAAACGAAAAAAATATATATCGCAAAATATTTCTATGGGGGTACAGATTTTTTACCCCCTCCAATGATAAAATATTAAAAATAAATCAGTTAAAAAAAAATCCTAAGTTGCCTCTACTTTGTTTCTCATAAGACAGAACCAAGATCAGCAAAATATATAAACTATTTCGCTGGTCTTGGACAGAACATAAAACGACGACCGTACCACACAAAAATTAGCTTCATATAACACTTATTTTCACTTCTCACCCACTTTTTTCTTAGTATATATACAAAAGTTTTTACACCATAGATTTTTTTTAATCTTTTTAAATTTAAATCAAATTTTCACCAATTTTATTTGGCACTTAGGTGTACACATAGTAAAAATATTTACATTTATTTATTTAATTTATATATAAAGTGCAGTTAATTAAATTTTGTGTATGTGTGTGTGTGTGTGTGTGTGTAAATATAATTTCAAAATTGTGTGTCAATTTTCACAAAATTAAAATTTATATTAATTAAAAGAAAATTGTTAATTAGTGGAGAAATTGTGAGTAACTTTAAATTTAATCATTTGATTTTTAAATGATTTTTTATAGATTAGAAATAGGTTTAGTAATAAAATAAACAAACTGACAGCTCAACAATACTAACAAAGTGCTAGCAGACGACTTTGTGTTCCTGTCTACATTTAACATGCTTTCTTATGGGGGAAATGAAGCAGCTATAACTTGAGTTAGAATTATTTCACTGAGTTGAAATTTTTACTGTAGCTTTCTAAGCCTTCGAGCATTTGTTTTCCTGAATTTTAATCCATTTGGTTACAAATTATTATTTTCACCCAATTGACTTGAAATCCAGGAAAACAAAAGCTTTGAGGCTCAGTAAGCTACTGTTAAAATTTCAGCACCGAGAAATAATTCTAACTTGAGTTATAGCTGTTTCATTGCCTCATAAGAAAGCATGTTAAATGTAGACAGGAACACAAAGTTGTCTGCTAGCACTTTGTTAGTATTGTTGAGCTGCCAGTTTGTTTATTTTATCACTAAACCTACTTTTGCAACGTCTGCTATTAACAGCAAATTACTCTCTTTTTTGCGGCATCAAAATTTACTTTAAAACACTCTGGTTTTGACAAAAAAAAAAAAAAAAAAAAAAAAAAAAAAAATTAATGAGAGAGCGTTGGAATTCTAATTTGTAGACATTGGACAAATAATACAACTTTTAACACAAATCTAAGACATAAAATAACATTAAAAATTGTCATTATTTTGACCTTGTAATGCAAGGTCATGACCTTGACCCAGGTCAAAATAACGACCAATAATTTTCACAAATAAGGCAACTAAAACTATAACATGAGAAAATAAAAACAAGACAAAATTACAAGATGGCAGAAAATGTAAGAGATATTAATTCTAACATATTGTAGGCAGGCGTGGGGCTTTTGCATGACATTTTTGTAACTGCGAATTGGGTTATATCATTGGGGGGGGGGGGAGGGGGGGGGGGAGGGGGAGGATACATTGAATTTTTAACCAATTCAAAGAAAAAGTTTTTTTTTCCTGTTTTCTTTTTTAAAGCTCATTCCGACTCAGATATAATGCAGAAAAACAACATGAAATGCATCACATAATTTGCAATGGCTACGGCAACCCCAATTTTTGGCTTCCTTTAATCGTTCTATGGCCTACGTTCACATTATGGCTACATGTATTTCTACAAATTATAGCTGTGTAATAATGAGCTTTTTTATTTATTTTTTTCATTGAATTTATTTTAAGTTTAATTAAATAAAAAAAAAGTAATAAAAATTGCTTTAATGAAGGAAAAAAAAAAAAAGTAAAATATGTTAAGAGGCTTACAAGTTAGTCACACAATTTTGAATAATGGTATATGTGTATGTATGTATGCAGGATCATACTTTCAATGTTCTCATTTCTTCACATATAAGAGGGACAGTCAAGGTGGCGGCTTTTACATACAAACTTTAAAAAAGGGATTAACTATAATTGATGCCCAGCAAATGCAAAGCCAACCACAAGACCACCTCTGCACATGAATAACAGAGAACTGTAACGTAGGTACGTAAGCCACACAAGGGCACGTCACAACATGAACATAGTGAAGCCCACGTCACACTACGCAATATTTTCACGTCAACACATCAAACCACTCACAAATTATTACTAACAATGTATCTTACTACAATTTGTATGAATAAAAAATAACTTGTAATAAAATAATGGGACAATCACAAATTTTAACATCAATTTTAATACATTAATTTTTGTACAAATTTCACGTTACAAAGAGCAACTTTTTGTCACATCTACTTTAATCCCATAATGTAAAGAAAGTGGCATGCAAAAAATTTACATGGCACGCCAACCAATTATAGGTAGCATAGGAAAAAAGGCCCGTTTTAAAATTGCGGAACCCACTTCTTTGCGTGTTTGTGAGAAAACTACAGCACTGAGGTCACAAATATTTAAATTAGGAATACTAGACATACATACTTTTATTGTCCGTAAGTTGCAACCTCTAGGTAAACGTTAGTTATGTATAGAGAGTGCAAAACTAGTTTTTTGACTATTGTCATTATGTCGACTGTTGCTAGTTTTATTTCATATCTCCACCGATCTTAAAGGCTCGCGCAGCCGTCTTATTTTATTTAATATTAAATTAATTTAAGAAAATAAGCGACTGTGATTGGCTGAGAATCGACTCTCAGCCAATCACAGTGGCTTATTTTCTTAAATTAATTTAATATTAAATAAAATAAGACGGCTGCGCGAGCCTTAACAATTGGCGCTTTTTAAACAATACATACAAAAAAAAATCGAAATTTTTCGACTATTTCACAAAAAATTGACTATTTGTCGTCTATCTTGCATTTTTTTTTTTTTTTTTTTTTTACGTTTTTAAGGAAATTTCTTGTAAAAACAAATCAAAGTATTATTATTATTATTATTTTTCTTGTTTTACTGTATGTCTTACTAAGCCCCCGTATTTGAGAGGACCGTTGAGCAGTGACAGAAGGTAGCCAGGAAAGGCGCAAGCGCCCATGTTATTATATTGATTCAATAAATTTAAATTTTTTCTATACCAAAAATTGAAAATTATAAATTTATAGTAAAATTGACTCTTTTTTTTTTCCGACTTTTTTGTTGTTGTATAAAATCTACTATTTATCAACTATTTGAGAGCCGACTATTTTGTCAAAATGATCAACTATTTTTGCGCTCTCTAGTTATATATATTTTTTAAATGTTGCAACAATCAAAATAACAACTTAACTACAGTTTAACTAGTTAGCGTTGCAGCTTACGGAGGTACAGTATGTGTTTTACAATACAACACAAAAAGTCTAAAACAATATTTTCTGTGGTAACGTACATTGAATGTGTTGACGTGAGAGTGTGACGTGACCACTAGACCATACGTTGAGCAGACGAAGGAGTCGTTGCAAAGTGGTAGCTGCAGCAGATAGGGAGAGAGAGAAAGAGAAAGACAGAGGGAGAGAGCCAGCTCAGCACCAAGAGAAAATTGGATTTCTCTTCTGGAACCTCTGGGTGAATGTGTCGCTGAAACTACGGAACCTTGACGTCGTTCCTACGTGACCTTTCGACCTGAGAACATGAGAGGAACGTCAGAACAGGGTTATTTCTCATTCAATAGATATGTGAATTTCTAATTTTCAAGTTCATTTAGTATTTTTTTTTAAAGCAAAGTTTCAAAAAAAAAAAAAAAAAAAAAGGTCACGTCAAAACATTTTTTAAGTGTTGTTAAAAAAGCAATTATATTTTTTTCTTTCAATTTTTTTTCCAATTATATTTTTATGAAATTAAAAATAAACAAGAATTTGTTTATGTTAGGACCATCGTTTGTTTCACTCACAAAAAAAAAAAAAAAAAAAAAAAAAAAAGCAGTAAATTTTATAAATAAAGAGAAACTTCAAATTAATGAGCCAGTAAAAGAAAAAAGTTAGTATGTTTCAAATCATATTTTAAGCTTTATATTTTCTTCATAAATTGCATTTTTTTTTAAAAGTTGGTAAATCCAATAGAACAAGTTTTTTTTTTATTATTATTATTTTTTTTTTGCTGGGCAAAATTCCAAAACCCTGTTTTAAAGTTACAAAATGACATTTCAGTTTGTAATTTTTTCCTATGCTTAAGTTGCCGCCCATGACGTCATTTTTAATTAAAAAAAAAAAAACAAAAAAAAAACAAGAAAAAAACAAAAAAAAAAAAACAATGAACTCTAAAATTAGAAATTCATATACCAATAAATATTCAAAACTATGTCCACTATTAAAATATATAGGTATAATTGCCCTCTATTATTATTATTATTATTATTACTTGTTTTTGTTTTTTTGTTTTTTTTGTGTAGTCTTCCTCATTCTAATTTAAAAATAAATTTAGTAAAATCAAATGATACGTAAAAAAATGATTATTTCATGCATTTATTAATTTAATTTTAGTGTCTTATAATCCCTAAATCCCTAAAATCCACGTACCTCTCTACGATGACTGCTGGCATCTGTACCAGCTGCACAGGACTACGTCCGTCCTTGAGAGCTTGCGTCAAGTTCAAGATCTGGCCTCTCATCACAGACATCTGACGTTCAAAGTAGTGGCGGTCGAAGCCTTTGTCTTGCTGCAACGTCACAACATAATCAACACTCAATATTTATTATCAATCATCATACATTTGATTTAGTCAGCTTAAGAAAATGACATTAATGACTAGTAGGAGTTTAAGGTGAGAAATCAGCTAGTAATTTGACTACAGACGTAAAGAAAGAAAAATGTGAAATGTTGCAAAGTGATAAATTAGGAAAAGTTATGTTCAAAAATGTAAAAAAAAAAAAAAAAAAAAAAAAAAATAAAAAAAAAAAAAAAAAAAGGAAGTCATCATGCTAGATTTTAAATTACAATTTTTTAGTCCCATAAGAGCCCATTTTAATTTCAATAATTATTTTTCTCTCTTATCTGATGGTTATGAGTTCTGAAAGTTTAAATAAAGGTAGCCGTTACTATTAACTTTCAAATAGCATCATTAAATTTACTAGTTTTTTTCTTTTTCTTTTATTTTTTATTTTTTTAATTTAATTTTGAAATACAAACTATCTGGATACAACGCTTGATAATATAATTGAATGTACAACTGAGGAGGGGGGAAGGGAGGGAGACTAATAAAATAACAAAACAAAATAGAGTCCGTTAACAATTCTAGTGCCAACCTAAATCTCAATGTAATAATGTAAAATAATAATATGTAGTAAAAATATATATGCATGAATGAAATGCACACAAATAACAGCTATTTCATGACTTATATATTTGGCTGTTGTCCAGACTGACCTTGAAAAGCACATAGAGGTCATCACAGAGGTCCTGCACAAAGTTGAGGTCCGACAGTTGGGGAAGCACCAGTTCTCTGGTCTCTGCACTGAAGGGTACTTTAGCTTGCGACAGCCACGCCCAGTGGTAAGGATAAGCTCGCCAGGAGTCTGGGTGTTTGAATGGGAAGGCCAGTCCGTTGTCTATAGCGGCGATGTTTATCTGCGGACTGCTCCAAGTCTGCAGATTGTCAGAAAATACATGAGATTGATAAATAATTCATTGAAAATACAGGAGAATCTAACATCAAATCAACATCATCTATCCATTTAAAATACAAGAGAATAACGGCATTTATGTTTGAAAGTTATTTAAAAAGAAAAAAAAAGTTGTAATTTTTTTTACTGTTGTTATTTAATTAAACTTGTGTAAAAATCCATCTAAAAATATCACATAACATAAGTAAAGCTTGCACAAATTTATTTTTTTTATTTTTTATTATTATTATTATTATTTTTTGCGCATTTAGCTACACAGTAAATGTTATGCAAAAAGTTAATTCTTTAAATTTTTGAAGAAAAAAAAAAAAAAGAAAGAAAGAAAAAAAAAGACTACTTTCTAAACGTTACAATTAGTTGTTTATTTTCTGAATTTATATAAAAATAAACTAAAACAATTTATTAAAAATATAAAAAAATAAGAAGAAAGAAAAATAGAAATAACTTTTCTAAAAGTAGGCAAAAAAACAACAACAACAACAAGAACAACAACAGCAACAACAACAACAACAACAACAACAACAACGAAACGAAAAGTTTAAAAGTTTTTAGCAATTTCATTTTTGATCTATTTCATGAGCATGGCGGTAATCTGTGATCATTGATCAGTTTATGACGCGGTATGATATTAATTAATTGATTTTAAGTGCTCTTCATGACGACAAATCAATAAATCAACATTTATTTACTGATCAAAATTGCGACATACAGCAGCAAGATATTACTTAAAATAGAAACAACCAAACAATATAGTTTTATTTGACCAAGATAATTATTATTGCAGTGGACATGCACAAGTGGTCAGACACTTGACAGCGACCGTATGTGTCACTGATAACTCTTATCACAGCAGAGATAACACTCACTGGGGGGCACAGGGAGATAACAAAATACTGCCATTCTCTCAAACAATTAAATGTAATATTATTGGAACTCAAATAATATATATTGTTGACGTAATTTCTTTTAAGAAAATAAAATATAAGTTCGTTCTGTAAACTACACACAAATATTGAGTCACATTTAATATTTTTTTCTTTGTTAAGAATACCTGATCACGACATCACTACCTGTTTATGACGTTTATAATATGTATGCTTTATCATTATTTCTTAGTTTAAACTTTTAGACCTGATAACAATGAATGAAACCTCAAAAAAAAAAAAAAAAAAAAAAGCCATCCTCAACAGCAACTCGTTTTTATCGGTTCAAAAAACAAGATCAACCAGTATAATATATATATATATATATATATATATATATATATATATATATATATATATATATATATATATATATATATACATTTTTGTTCAGTAATTGTTAAAGGCGTAGAACACAGTCAACAAAAATGTTGTGTAATATCCTATCAAACCTGAATATCAACGTTGATTTGGCCGAAGTCATTGATTTCTAATTTATTTTCCATTCACAAAATGCCACTGGCGGTCACAGCTCGACCAGTTTACGCGCGCGTAAAACAAAAGATGCGTGATGTAACCGTCAAAATGAAAATAAATACAAAATCAACGTGTTGGTGTCTAATTCATGAATAATAAAAGGTATGGTAATTATTATCAATCTAATATTCTAAATGATAAAAAAGTAAGTTGACAAAGGGCTTTAACAAAGGCAAAATTTCGAAGCTGGCTCAAGAGTTTTCCGTTCATGACAATACTTCCACTTACCGTGGTCTCCGGCAGTTCTCCAGCCTCGCTAATGTCTCTCTTCTGTTTGGCCGCGGTGGCAGGAGGCTCGTACTTGATGAGCCAGTTGTCGTTACCGCGATCTGTGTTCCTGATGATGTAATCCAGCACCACCAGTCGCTCAAACTGAAGCTGAAAACGTCTCCTCACGTCCTCTGCAGGTGCCTCGCTCTCAAACCTACGTAGCCAGTAATCTGCGTCCTTGAAGCCGTCAACGAACAACTGGAAACTGCCCACCTGTGTGCAAGCATTGGGCATCGGGTTAGGACTTAAGTCACGTGACCTCAACATGACCTTGCGGTGTCCTTAAAAAACGCGTACACTTGACGCACGTCGATGCATACGACGGTTACAAAAATGAGGAAGAAGGAAGGGAAAAAAATTATAATTTTAATTGCATATATTGAAAAGCAAACATAGTCCTGTATCGATTGATACGCTATAATATACTTTCTAATTTTTGAGTCAAGCAAGAGTATTTTTAATTTATTTTATTTTTAAGTCTTAAAGCCATAAGCAAGAAGAAAACATGGGCATTTCTATCAAAAAACACTTGATTAAAAGGAACTTACATAAAGCCATAGACCACAGAAAACAACATGTGCTTTTAATATGAATAAACACGAAATGGGATCTTCAAAACTGTTGACAATTTTACACCAGAATGTTAATGTAGCCCCGCGAGAGAGCGTGAAAATACTGTAATGTATGTAATTTTTGTGAATATTCATGTTTATGACGCCAGAAACATGCAATAATATTAGTATATATGAAAATGTTGAACCGGTTGCATATATCGAAATTTCTGATCACTACTACGGGGCTACTGTTTGGTTTTGAGACAAACTAAAATTATTTATGTAAGTCCCATCAAGTGTTTTGTGATATAAATGCTTATATTTTTCTCTGCGATGGTCTATTCCTTTAAGTAAACATTAGTTTATCTCAAAAATTAAATCCCAACTCTGTTATGTAGCGCCGTAGCAATGATCTGTAAATTTCAATTTATGCAACCTGCACAACATTTTCATGCTAATTTTTGCATGTTTCTGACGTCATAAACAGAAATATTCACGCAAATTGCATACTTTACAGTTTTTTCACGCTCTATCTTGTGGAGCCACATTTACATTCTGGTAAAAATTGTCAACAGCTTTGTAGATGTAAATTTGGATTTAATCATATTAAAAGCAAGTTGTTTTATGTGGTCTATGCCTTTAAGAAGTTTTAAGAAATTCATGACGTCAACGGTTTGTAATTTAAGCATGGCAATAAAATACCAGCCGTGACGTCATTTTGCGACTTTCAAAAATTAATTAAAAATACTTAATGAGCTCAAAAATTAGAAATTCGCATATCTATCGATTTTAGGACGATGTTATCTTTTAGAATATGCAGTAAAATTACATCCTCTTTTTTTTTTTTTAGTATTCCTCATTTTCCAAAATTGGCAGTCGCGATATTAGCGTAACTTTTAGAATCGTTAAAAGATAAATTTCAATGGAAACATGACAAAACCAAATAAACAATTGAATGAGAAAACCAAACAACAAAGTGTTATAGC
This sequence comes from Ecdyonurus torrentis, assembly GCA_949318235.1. NCBI lineage: Eukaryota > Metazoa > Arthropoda > Insecta > Ephemeroptera > Heptageniidae > Ecdyonurus > Ecdyonurus torrentis. The sequence goes on along the minus strand of OX439133.1, from coordinate 4,418,726 downwards.
TCTACTACTACAATAATAAATACAACAAACTCAAATTGGCACACAAATCAAGCTTGCAAGATGAAGTCAGATATTATGCTAAGTTGTTAGGATAGCAAGAATAAGGCGCAAATTAGTAGTGGTTTAGTAGATACATAAACATACATAGATATATAATATTATAACTAAGATCCATATTACATAGCAACTGCATTGGGAGGAATATAGGTTATATTAATTAAACAAAATCATAATATTAATTAATAAAAGAGGCAAAGTAGCGGTTTTAGTTTTTTTTTTTTTTTTACTACATTAATATTGACTAAAGGAACAACGGTTTTGAGGCCGACTATAAGCGATTTCGGACACATCCGCTTCCGTTTCTCCTTACTACGCATGTGCAGTAAGACGAAACGGAAGCGGATATGAGTAAAATTGCTTATAGTCGGCTTCAAAACCGTTGTTCTTTTATTAGTCAATTAAAAATGGTTTATAACCTAGAACTCAGTTTTCTTCAATTATAATATAACTATTTTAGGTCTTTTTTTGTCGTCCTATTTTTTTTTTTTTTTTTTTTTTCTAGAATTTATTTTTGGTTAAGTTGTAAATACCGCGACGATTCTTTCTCCAGAACTTCAAAATTTCCAGCAAGCTACAAGGGAAAGCTCGCATCTAAATAAATATATAAACATTATGTAAAATAACATAAAGGCATAGAACAAAAAAACTTGTCTACTATCCTAACATACCTAAATATCAACGTTGATTTGACCGGAATCATTAATTTTCCATTCAACGAATGGCAAATGCGGGTTTATGACGTCATATCTCACCTCGCGTGGACCAGTTAGCTGTGACGTCATAAACCTGCATATGTGTGTTTCGTGAATGGAAAATAAATTAGAAATAACCAATTTCAGACAAATTAACATTGATATTTAGGTATGTTAGGATATTATACATGTTTTTTTGTTCTACGCCTTTAAGGCTGAAAGTTGGTTGAAGCTGTTGTGAATGTGTCACATAGATATAAATATAATACACAGAGCTGCAGCAGACAGACAGACATGGAGAGACGTTCACAACATAATTATGACGTAGTAGACAGCACTAACATAGACATAGGTACTATACGTTATGTGTACAGTTCATAGCTTACACTATGTAAATATAAGAAATGCCACTAAAGTAAAGTGGCTGGACAGTATTGTTGTTGCAAAAGCAAGGTGTGTCTATACTGCTATATATCTCTGGCTTTTGTAGCTGTCGGTTGTGCAGAAACTAAAATATGCTTGACCGTCTGTTTTGTGCATGCTTTTGCACCTCTCTCTCTCTCTCTCTCTCTCTTTCTTTCTGTAAAACCTCTGTAAAATAATGCGCAATTCTACTCATTTTATGATAATTTTTCGTGGTTTGGAGTAGATTTTTTTTAACATCGTCTCTTTCTCTCTCTCTCTCTTTCTCTTTCTGATGTTTATAAACCCTGATCCCATGATCTTTAAAAAAAAATAAAAAAAAAAAAATAATAATAATAACGCAATTCCACTCATTTTATCATCGTTTTTCGTGGTTTGGAGTAGGAAAAAAATTACGAACATCGTCTCTCTCTCTCTCTCTGGTGTTCATAAACCCTGATCCCTTGATCTTTTTTTTTAAAAGAGCAATTGCACTCATTTTATCGTTGTTTTTCATGGTTTGGAGTAGGAAAAATTTTTAAAAAATCTTCTCTCTCTCTCTCTCTCTCTCTCTCTCTCTCTCTCTCTCTCTATGTTCTTGCTTCCTATGTTAAGAAAATATCAAAGTGCACTCACAATCACAGTGCTTCCTATTTAGTATTGGAAGTATTGCTACGAATTTTAGATAAAAGAGTGAAAGAGAGAAAATATTGTATGAGTCCAGCAGACTATCATATTTTGGTTGTTGCAAAGAAGACTGCCACATGAAGGCAGCAGTGGACACACCTAGAGAACCTTAACACAGAAGCGATAACCTCATGTTTTAAGACAGACCTGCAATACATTTATTTTGAAAGTCCCGCTAAAAGTACCCAAACTTAAATGACAGACTCTCTTAGCCAATGAGAAAGCTCTAATTTTGTGGGTAGCCAATCATGTAGCTTAAAAATTTGGGTACTTTTAGCAGACCTTTCAAAACAGATGTATTGCAGGTCTGCCTAAAACTTGAGGTTGTCGCTTCTCTGTTACGTTTCTCTGCACCTTGCTTTTGTAATGACTCTAATTACTATGGGAAGGTGAGTTGATTTTTTTTTTTTTTTTTTTTTTTTTTTTTTTTTTTTTTTTTTTTTTTTTTTTTTTTTGAGTTTATGATATTTTTGGAAAGAGCTTTAAAAATTTTTGAGGTTTAATTTTTCTTAGGACAATAGAAGCATGCGAAGTATTTTTAATTAATTTTTGAAAATCGGCCTAGAGAGCCTGTGACGTCATTAGTCCACTTTATTCTCGGCAAATACTAATCGTTCAAGGTTCAGTAACCAGTTTAATGAAATCAGCTCGTCCTCAGGATTTCAAAAAACTGGCTACTGAATATTTTACTGTCAATACTTTCCGAAATAAATGCCCGGTTGATGACGTCACAGGCTTTTTAGGTCGATGTTCAATCATTAATTAAAAATACTTCCCATGCTCCAATTGTTCTAAGAAAAAATAACACCTCAAAAAATGTTAACGCTCTTTTCAGAAATGTCATAAAAAGTGGGGGTTAAAAATAATTCACCTTCATTGGAACGTCAATGATCGAGGAAGCGTCATTTACTTTATTTACATACTATAAGCTCTGAAGTGACTGTAGGTACGCAGGTAGACTAATATTAAGGAGGTAGGTAGGCGACATATACATCATATACTGTACCTTAGATCCAAAGAAGTTGGTGTAACAGAGCGTGGCTTGGTTACTCTGATCACAACATGTAAATGCCTGAGCAGAAGGAGGAGGACCACGGCTTGCACAGTTAGTGGGCAGCCACGCTAACTGTATGCAGGCGGGCAAACTGGTTATTGATTTAGTATCATTGCGCAACTTATTTTACTATATTCAAATAAGATAGAGTTAAGAGGTTGATCTACGAGAATGAAAAAATCGCAACTCTTTTGCTGTCTTTTTTTTTTTTTTTTTTTTTTTTAATTTTCTTTTTTTCTTTTCTTTTTGTATGGAAGCAGTGTTGTATTTTTTTTTTTTTTTTTTTTTTTTACAAATAATGAATTAATTTATATACTTAAAAAAATCTACAATACTTTGAAAATTACTTGGAAAATATACATTTTTCTTTTAATACGTAATTTAAGATTTTAAACTTTTTTATTATTTTGTTTTTCATAAGTGTATTGCAACCATTTAGGGGTTTCCATCAAAGCATTTTTTTTTTTTTTTTTGCTTCCGCTGCTAACTTTGTTATTATGCAACGCATTTTGTGTTCTAACTGAAAGCAGTATTTTTGCAAAAATAAATTTTTATTGCAATATCTCATTTGCTATAAGTTTGTTCCATATAATAGCCTATATAATATTTTACATAACAAAAATGCTAATAAAATTTCAATTTAATTTAAATGAACATCATAAAACTTTTTTTTTTTTCCATTATTGATAATTAATTTGTTAATTAGTTTAATGCATATGGTCGCCTATACTGGAGCACTAGAAAGACATGTGATTAACATCTTAATGGATCTCAGTTGCAACGTATGCTAGCAAGGTGCTAAAGTGACGTACGTAATGCACACACAATAAAAAACTGAAAGCCAAACATAAACACTAAAACTCTACGACTAATAAGTGGTTAATTTTAAACCAAAACCAAGCAGACTAAAGAACTACATTGATAAAGCATTACATTGTTCTACTGCAAGAATGTAGGTTCTCCTCATTGGGCGCCATCTTGGTGGTGGCATATACATTGGTAACATAGGTGTAACAGTTTTTGCCCAGGTATTAATTTGTATCCAGTGGTAAAAAGATTATTTTCAAAATTTTACAAAAAAAAAAAAAAAAAAAAAAAAAAAAAAGGCTATTAAATTCAGAAATAAAATTAAGGTAGAAAAAAAAAATTGTGATTTTCCCCATATTATTATTAAAAGCTATAGAAAATTTAGCCGTACAAAGACAAGTGTTTTTTTAAAGTAGGACTTGGTTGGTATAGGGTGCTTGCATTCATATAAAAGTAGACTCCATAAGAGAGCACTAAATAACATGGTCCGGTATAAGAAAATGACACATTTTGCCAGTTTAAAAATGTTGGCAATATTTTTGAGGAGCATTGATGCTGTTAACAGGCTGAATAAGATTTTCAAGTATGTGAGAAAAACAATAGTAACAAAAAAAAATAAATAATTTTCCCACAGAAAATACAGTCAACCGGGGTGACTTTGAACACCCATTTATCTCTATTTGGGCACTTATTTCAAAATTTTGAAACTTGTAATTTTTATCAAAAACAAATTTGAACAATAACAAGAATCTTCAAATTTCTAAAATGAGGCCCCAAGACAGAGATAATTGAGTGTTCAAAGTTCAAAGTCACCCCAGTTGACTGAAGCCAAAAGCCAAGTTTGTCCTATGATGAGCCATGTTATTTATTGCTTCAATATGGCGTCAAAGCGCATTCAGTTATGACGTCATGTGCATACACCCTTATAACATTGCTCAGCATAGAACAAACATTTTTTTTTCTTTTGAAAATTGGTTTATTTTTTATTTTTTATTTTCTCACGTACTTTAAAACCTAATTCAACATCAATGCTCTCAAAAATATTGCAATATATTTTTAAACTTGCAAAATGAATCACTTTCTCATACCGGCCCATGTTATTTAATACTCGCATATGGCGTCGACTATTACATGAATGCAATCACCCTATAGAAATAGACCACAGGTTTCAAAAATGTTAAAAATGTAAATCCCCACTCAAGATGTCATAAGGTCTACTTTGTCATATTACTAAGGTAGATATTGAGCCTTACAGTCTTGCACGGACAGGTGTATAAGTTACGTTACCTTAGGCCTCATGCCAATTCTGTTGAAGTGTCGTCCTACGTTGGGGAAGTGTTTGTCAATGTTTCTCTTGACCCTCGCCTTCTGTCTGTCCAGACGAGAGTAGTTGAACGTCTCACTGACCAGCTTGACCACCTGGAACATTGTAAGTCATACCTGGGGTTCAATATACCCTAGAGACCGGTTGCACCTATATTTAAGAGCCTTCATTTTGTAAGTCAGGAATACATAGGCCAGCATAGGAAGATTATCATTTTTTTTCAATAGCAAAAGAAGCTTCAAATCTCATTCAAAGCCTTATTTCTAGCTCCTAATAAGCTCGAAGAATGTGAGAAAACTTCTTTCAGTTAAAATAAACTCTTTTTATGTGAAAAATGAGGATAAATGATGTTTCCCCTATGCTGGACAATACATTAGGCACCACAAACATGGCGACAAAGCGCAAGGATGTGCAAGGGGTCTATACAGTTTGGTACCAATATTTGCTCAATGAGGAAGTCTACACACAGTTAACCCCTATATTTGAATACGTCGTCATTTGAAAGAGAAAAAGTAGTAGATAAACTTAGCATAGGCAATTACCTGCAAATTTGACGTTTTATTTAATAAAAGAAGAAATAAAAAATTTCAATTCTCAACCCTTTGCCGACTGTGACGTCATTTGTTTACATCCGAATTTCAATTGTCTTCTGGATTTCATGTGACCGCTACAAATTAAAAAAAATCAATGGCCAACGGCCGCCTTTCAACAATCAGATCGTCTGAAATCCAGAAGACAATCGAAATTCGGATGTAAACAAATGACGTCACAGTCGGGAAAGTGTTGAGAATTGAAATGTTTTATTTGTTCTTTTATTAAATAAAACGTCAAATTTCCAGGTAATTTGCGTATGCAAAGTTTATCTACTACTTTTTCTCTTTCAAATGACGTATAATTCAAATATAGGGGTTAACATTGTGTAGACTTCCTCATTGTAAAGTGTAGTCCAAGTTTTGAGTCAAATATAACAAAACAGATATCAACGTTAGAGAATGTTCACGTGACCTTGAAAAAACAAATTTTGTCACATGGTACCCAAATTTCAGATTTCCAACTCCCTCCTCACCTTGGTAGTAGGCACTATATTAAGCCCCAGCTTGATGTCCACCAAACTAGCCCCAGCCTCTGACAGGTAGCCCTGGTTAGGGATGAGACATGAGCGACCAAAGCAGCACGGACAACACAACTTGTGCATCCACTTGGTCCACTTGGGGTTGAGACGTCCGTAGGGCTCCTCATCCTTAGGCTTGAACACTGCTATTATCTTCTGCAACATCACATATACAAAACATGCGTCACTTAAAGCCATAGACCACATAAAACAACATGTTCTTTTTATTAATTAAACACAGGATATGGAATCTACAAAACTGATGACAATTTTTACTAAGATATAAATATGGCCTCACAAAAGAGCGTGAAAAAACTGTAAAGTATGCAATTTGAGTGACTATTTCTGTTTATGACATCAGAAACAGAGAAAAATTAGCATGAAAATATTGTGCGGATTACATAAATCGAATTTTTCTGATCACTTTAGTTGTTTTTTGAGACAAAGTAAGTCCTAACAAGTGTTTTGTGATGTAAAAGATCATGTTTTTTTCTAGTCTATGTCTATAATACCTCTAACTAAATAAATAATAAAATTGTTACACAATACAATATCAATATCTACTTTTTTTTTTTTTTTTTTTTGAATTCAATAAAAAAATACATACATAAAAACTTAGTAACAAAGAAAGAGAGAGAGAGAGAGAGAGAGAGAGAGAGAGAGAGAGAGAGAGAGAGAGAGAGAGAGAGAGAGAGAGAGAGAGATAATTAAAGACTGATAGTGAAATTTTTTGTATCTCGCGGCATTTACTTAATCCTAGCCTACCACTGAAATATTTTTATTGGCTACCAGAAATCAAATTATTGAATATGACCAAACAATCACGATATTTTTAAAGGGATGTTGGTGAAATATAACACAAATATTGTTATCTGAAACATTTCCTCATTTTGCGGTAAAAAAAAAAAAAGCATACCACTTTTTGTGGCTGGAAAAAAATTAAGATAATTTTATCTGATTTCAGTTTACTTATTTCATTATAAATATAATATCTACATTTATTTTTAAATGTTAATAAGTTTATTAAATTTATCATAATGTTCCGTTATAACATATTTAACTTAAGTTAATTCTGATAAAAATTAACTCACTTATTCTGGAAGCGAATATTATATGACATTTTTTCCACATTTATAATGAAACCACAATGGTTTTTTCTTCGTTTTTATTTTTATATTTTTAATTAGCAACTTTGTATATTATATAATTATGTTGCATTCATATAAAAGTTGAATTGTTAGCACTAAATAACATGGGCCAGTATGTGAAAATGACACATTGGCAAGTTTAAAAATAATTCGTAATATTTTTTAGAGCTATGATGCTGATAATAGGTATGAATAAAGTTTTCAAGTATGAAAGAAAGATAATAACACGTTTGCCCTATGCTGATCAATGTTATTTATTGCTCCAGTATGGCGTCGCAGCGTATTCAGTATGACGTCATCATTATATAGCAATGCCGCGCGGTAGCTAAATTTTCTCTCCAGCCTAGTTAATACAAAGCGAGTTTGATTTTTGACAAAAATTAGCAACTTTTTTAGTTGCAGCGCGCTATAATAAACAAGTAAATAAAAATAAGTCCCCCCCCCCCCCCCCCCTCCAAGGCAAAAATAACGAAAAGTAAGTTTATCATATCTTTTGAGTTCTAGCGCGATATTGTTTTACATTCTGAGCACGGATATTCTGAGTGTCCCGAAAATAAAATAAAATTTAAAATTTTGGATTCTGCGAAGCTTGAAATATAAGACTATTATTAGTATTAATATTACTTTTTTGAGATTATTGCCGTCTTAATTCATCTCTAAACTTCAATTCAAAATTCTGTAATTTAGTTACCCTGATGTTTAGAATAGAGCTTATTGGTTCATCGCGCGGAGAAAGCTAAGTGTTCTAATTTAACATTACGCTTATAAAGATTTTTTTTTTTTTTTTTTTTTTTTTTTTTTTTTTGCGATTTTTTGAGAAAACTACTGCATTGATTCCAGCCGTAGATATTTCAATCTGAAATTCTATACATTTTTGTTTACGTGTTTCTAAGTCGCAGAAATTGTTAAATAATTTTGTACCCCGATGACGTCTATTAAGAAAACTGCAATTAAGTTTGCAAGTAATGTGATATCTCACATGATATATAGAGGTCACATAGAGGTCACCCCACCCACACACAGGTGACACCACACATCAATATAATTTACTACCACTTGATATACCTGCATCAACCTGTCACCTACTTTCTCCTTGGCTTTTGCTTATGTTGTTGTTTAGTTTTATTTAGCTTTTTTTTCTAACATCATAATTATAGCAGTGTATTTTATTGCACTGTCATAAATATAACGATTAAATTCGTTTTCCTTTAAAGCCCTTGTCAACTTACTTTTTTATTATATAGAATACTAGATTGATAATTATCATACTTCATTATCCATGAATTAGACACCAACACGTTGATTTTGTATTTATTTTTATTTATTTTCTTTTTGATTGTTATATCACGTATCTGACGTCACAATGTACCGATGGGGTCGTGATATAGGGGTAAAGAACTTGAGGGAGGGGCCTAAATTTATCACATGACCAGAGCGGGGACTGTGATTGGCGGCGGTACATTGTGAAGTCAGATACGTGATATAACAGCCAAAAATAAAATAAAATGAAAATAAATACAAAATCAACAAGTTGGTGTCTAATTCATGAATAATAAGGTATGGTAATTATTATCAATCTAGTATTCTAAATAATAAAAAAGCAAGTTGACAAGGGCTTTAAGAAAAAGAGTAAGCAAACAATTTCTTCCCCAAGTTTGCAAAGGTGTAGTATAAAAAAAAAAAAAAAAAAAAAAATCAGGTCGTAATTTGACTTTTATTATTATTATTTATTTAAGAAAAAAAATGGTTAATATGTTACAATAAAATTATTATTATTATTTTGTCAGTTTAAAGGTGTAGAACCTCGGGTAAGAAGCATTATTTTATACATCACAATTTTACAAAAAAACTCCTATAACAGACTATAGCACCACCAAGATGGCGGCTGACTTACTGATTCTGTATTCTTGACAAAGTAACTGCCACTAGAACCCTGGTAGATTCTCTCAGGGTAAATCCCTCTCTCAATAGCAGCCTCGGCATGTCGGACTAGGTCTGTAAACTGGGGGTCTTCTGCAAAAAAAATAAACAAAACAATTTTTTTATAATACGGAAAATAACGGAAAAATAATTCCTGTCCTTAAATTTAATTACATTTTTTTAAACACCTTAATTATTTCAAACGGTATATAGTACGATATAATATAATATGTGTTTTAGCAATTCTGAAGTGATCAATTCACAATTTAAAATACCTCAATTTAACATGGTAAGCCCTATACCACGCCAAAATTAACCTAAAATTAATACCCTAATGATGACCTTGTTGATGACCCTTGCCAATGATGAGTGCTGATCATTAGAGCCCAGATTAAAAGGCACTTTATTTGGGGGAAAAAGGCAAAAAAGGCAAAAAAAAAAAAAAAAAAAAGCACTCTAAAAATGCAATATGGGATATAAAATAAGGTATGGAACAGTTTTAATTTTTTTTTTATCATAATCTGAATGTTATCTTGACATTCTAATATAAATACAGCTATTTTGATGAAATTAGTTCAAAATAAATATAAAGTACAGTACTTTGTTTTTATAAATATTTAATTACTTTAAGAACTATTTAATACATTTAGCAATAAAGAATTTTTTTAAATTTTTATTTTTTAAATTTTAAATTTTTTTAATAAATCAAAATTGGAAATCACTTTTTTTCCCCATTTTTTTTTGCATTTTTAGTACAAATTTGTACAAATGTTTAAAACAAAGGCAACCAAGACACTTTTTAGAAAAAACAAAAAAAAAAAAGGTGTGAAAACCAAAAAAAGGCACTTTTTTATTGGATTTTCCTGACCACCTTCTTACGATCGATGGAGATATGAAGTTTGAACAAAATAGACCTGGCACTTTGCCTACGAATCCGGGCTCTACTGATTATATGAAGTTGTCCATTTGTTTATTTTATTCAATAAACATATTTGGTGTACAAAATAGCATAAATTTACATAATACAGAGTATTATTAAAATTAAATACTGTATTTCATTCCTTTACATGTGCAGTTAGACTAACACAGTGATTAGAACAATTCAACAAATGATATTGATCACATTGCTTATAGTATACCTTGAATTTCCAAAGTGTTCCAGTCCCATAACAAATTCCTATAATTTTTTTCATTGTTGACGATTACCATTTAAATGCATGTTATTTTAATGAGGTTTTCAACAATGGAGGAAGGTGAATTCTTTTTAACCCCCACTTTTTATGACATTTTTGAAAAGAGCGTTAAAAAATTTTAAGGCGTTATTTTTTCTTAAAACGATTGGAACATGGGAAGTATTTTTAATTAATTTTTAAAAATCGACCTAAAAAGCCTGTGACGTCATCAACCGGGCATTTATTTTGGAAAGTATTGTCCGTAGAAGGTTCAGTAGCCAATTTTTTTGAAATCCTGAGGACGAGCTGATTTCATTAAACTGGTTATACTGAACCTCGAACGATAAGTAGTTTGCCGAGAAAAAAGTGGACTGATGACGTCATAGGCTTTCTAGGCCAATTTTCTACAAATTAAAAATACTTCGCATGCTCCAATCATCCTAAGAAAAAATAAAGCCTCAAAATTTTTTAAAGCTTTTTCCAAAAATGTCATAAACTAAAAAACTAAAAAACTAAAAAACTAAAAAACTAAAAAAAAAAAAAAAAAAAAAAAAAAAATCAATTCACCTTCCTTATACTTGGTATACAGGGACTTTAACATTGCTCACCTCACAATTTGCATTTACATGAGGTACCACACTCGTGGTACTCTTTAATTGAAGTTGCTTATTAAATAAAAAAATTTATGATGGGAGGGGTAATAAAAAATCGCCTATACAATAATACTTATGTATACTGTGTTATGTAACCAAGTAAGTATTATGTATTCTTATATAATTGTTACATAATCACGTTTTGTCTTATGTAACTATGACCAGTATCCATACAACGATAGAATCGCTGATCCATACAGTCATATTAATGCTGTTCGTAAACCCTGTTCTCTGCTACTAAAATGACGACCAATTTTGGTAATTCAAATGGAATGCGCATTTTTTAGTGCAAGAAAACAGGGTTTACGAACAACACTATGTATTGAGACTTTGAATTGACATATTTTGCCACTCAAATACCTGGTATTATAGCCTATGGTACTGTATTACATATAATTATTATATTTGCCATATAGTATACATTACACTCCTCCCGAATAAATCTGACCGGCCGCGTTTTCCCTATGTATTTAAAGCCATATAGACGACATAAAACAACACGTGCTTTTTAATGAATAAACACAAAATAAGATCTTCAAAACTGATGATGATTTTTACCAGAATGTTAATGTAGCCCCACGAGAGAGCGTGAAAAAACTACAAAGTATGCAATTTAAGTAAAAATAATTCATGTTTAAGAAGTCGGAAACATGTAAAAATTAGTAGGTATGAAAATATTGAAAATGTTGTGCGGGTTGCATAAATCAAATTTTCTGATCACTGCTACGGAGCTACAGTTGGGTTTTGAGACAAACTGAAGTTATTTATGTAAATCCCATCAAGTGTTTTGTGATATAAATGCTTATGTTTTTCTCCGGTCTATTCCTTTAACATTGGGAGACATGAACACTGCGGTAAGATTTTTTTGGGAGGAGTGTACATATAAATTATGTATGTATTTATGTACAGATATGGACACAAAAAGTTACAAACAAAAGTACAGTAAAAGACAACATTTCAATATAATATATATATATATTGCCACCCACCTCACTCACTCTTTACCTTGACCTATGTTATCTTTGTGGCTATGTTGCTACATTTACTATTTTTACATACAGTACTGTACCTATATGTACTGTACATTACGATATGTATACTGTATCCAATGTTTTGAAATGTATGCTATGTCCATATCAGTACATACATAAAGTACAGCTCTGGCCAAAAGTTTGACAACCATTTGTATAGGCAACCCACACTCACACTATGTTATTTTTTTGGGAAAACACTGCGGCTGCCCCTGCTCTGATTTTAAACTTTTGGACAGAGCTGTATATAGAATTAAAATTTAACTCAGTGTCCATATGTGTCTGAATGCTCATATATGCATAATACATATTGAATCCTACCATAAATTACCAATATTGTCAGATATATAGTTATCATGATAATTATCATGCAAATTTTCTCTTGCATTTACATGTACATATATGCATATGATTCGTTATCTTTTTTTTTTTTTTTTTTTTTTTTTGTCATTTCTTACAGCAAAATTATTATTCCCATTTAAAGGGCGCTAAAGCATGCAATTTCTTGTTTATCACTTATGCTGTTCGTAGCCCTCATGATACACTATTTGGTATTTGTTCTCTGCTCCTAAAATGACGTTCGCCTTTGGTTACATTCAAATGAAGGGCGCATTTTTTTGGTGCTATAGAAAACAGGGTTTACGAACAACACTACCTACTTATATCTATATTTTACATAAACATGACTTTTGTATGCATATTTGTCACGTGATCTCCTTGTAAATATTGTATATGTTGGCTAAATAATAAATTAAATAAAAATAAAACCATGTTATTTAAAGGTGCATTGACATACTGTATTATAACAATACAGTACAGTATATTCATTTTGTTGATGTGTATGATAGATTAGATTTTAATCTATTAGATTATAAACTACCTTAAACCCCCGCTCCCAAATATACACAGGCAAATATATGTACATACATAGGCAGTTTATACAATGTTGTATGCATATGGTATGATAACAATCAACTTTGCACAGCAAAATAGTAGTACAGTACTGTACCGTACATAGTAGTACAGTATCGTAGTAGTTCATTTTTGATTAGCAACTAAATCCTATTTTGAATTTGAATTTATTTTTGATTAGCAACTAAATGCTACAGTCAACCGGGGTGACTTTGAACACCCATTTATCTCTACTTTGGGCACTAATTTCAAAATTTTGAAACATCTCGTTAAGATAAAAATTAAATTTGAACAAAAGTAAGATTCTTCAAATTTCTAAAATGAGGTCCCAAGACAGAGATAATTGGGTGTTCAAAGTCACCCCGGGCGTTCAAAGTCACCCCGGGCGTTCAAAGTCACCCCAGTTGACTGTATTTATATTATTTCAAATTTCATTCTCATTTTGTATAATTTTGAAGAATTTTCCATTCTTCTCAGTTTCTTCATTGTGCATCAATTTGCCATCGTAAAGATACAAAAATTATGTACAGTATATAAATAAATATGTGAATGTACTTTTAAATTTTTATTTTATTTAACCTGTAATTAATAATAATTAAAAATAATATTTGGTTGAAATGGTGATTTCACTATCACAATTCTTACCAAAAATGTCGACAACCCCGCAAAACACGTAACCAAAAGATTAGATCAAAACTTTCATAATATAACTGTTAAAATATCAAGAATATGAAATATTTAAAACTTACCTGGAAATGTATTAAATGTTAAATCCGCTTCCAACCGCCCTAAAAGCGGTTGAGATTCGCGGTTTGCTCTACTAGGGGAATCTATGTTGCCGATTATTGGTACACCGTTTATTTGAGGAGCTATAAACCCAACTCCAGGTAAATCTGTTGTTATTTCCTCAATAGAACTTGTAGAGGAATTAACTGAAATAATTTCAGTTGATTCATGCACAACAACAATTGAATTATAAGGTTTTAAATTTGGACTTTTTGGTTGTGAAGAAGTAGGAGAGTTGGTTTGAGGACTATTTAATTTTTTGATGGGACTTTTTATAGGAGAACTTTCACTCATTTAGCCTAACTAATTAATAAAATATATATTTTAATTATTATTATATGTTATAAAACAATTAAATATATCAAAAACACGACACAAATCACTTATAATTTGATTTCTACGTCGTTATCTTTTCTTTTACTTGTCATCTGCCATCACGATCACGTGAACACATGTTTTGATTTTCGATTGTCATTTTTTAGTTAAATTGTCTTTATTTTCAGATTTTAGTTTTATTTCATATTTTGGAGACCCGAGTAGAGGCTAGTTTATATTATTTTACCAAATTTATCCAAATTTCGTAATTTAAAATCATGAAGATAAATGAAATATCTAACTATTAAATTATTTTTGAAAGCTCACATCGTTAAAACGTGTAAAATACCTAAAAAGTGATAAAAGTAAATAAAAATATTATCAAAACTAGCCTCGCACAAGGCCCTAAAATTCTCAAAGTTTCCGGGATGTAGCTAAATTCACACGTTTAGGCGGTAAATTTAAAGTAAAAAAACAAATACAGCTGGATTGCTGATTTCTCTCTAAAATATCAGAAAATCGTTGTTTTTAGAGTGATTGGAACATGGATAATCATCCAGTGGTAAGAACTAATGTCTGTTTGTATGTTTCTAAATGTTAACATTTGTTATTTTGTTGTTTTTAGCTCAGAGAAATGCAGGAGATAGGGTGCTGTGACATTTCACAAGTGGACCTTGCGTTTCAAGTTTACATGGAACTTTGTGAAGGTATAAATATTTAAATTATAATTAATTTCTGTAATGTATTGGTCTATATATCACTCACTTATCAGTAGGATATTATGTATATTTGGTCCAGACCCAGCTGTCCAGGTAAAAAACATAATTAGAGGTGACTTTTGAGAATACTTCGAAGTAGAGTATGGCCTTTTCTTCGATATAGGGTCTTTGCACCCTTTCAAGTGGCCTTACAAAAGGCCAGTGGCCTCATCGACAAAGCCACTCTACTTTAAAAGGGACGTGATGCCTCATCGAGTGGCATTCAAATCAAACGGCCACTCTACTTTGAAGGATTCTCAAAGTCTCATAAGTCACGTCTCTTTATTTTTTAGATGTAAATCGTTAAAAAGACTTACTATCTCCTCAACCAATAAATATTGACTTGAAATGACAATTGGATACCCAGGGTGTATCAGGGTCAGACTGGCAGTCAAGGGGCCACGTTTGTAAAAGGGTCGTAACACTCTCCAGGGGGCACTAAAAGGGCTGTAACACCTTGGTTACACCCCTTTTAGTGCCTTAGGAGCCTCCAAACAGAGAGGGCCACTTCCCCTATTGCAGACTTACTCTTATGGCCAGTTCAATAAGCCTGCAGGGTATAGAATTGGATTCAATAGTGGCATCAAGTAAAATACCCTGAGCTTAATATTTCTCCAAGTATTAAGTAACCATTAGGACTCAACCTTTTCCATTTAAATAGCCCATAGAAAGCCATTAGCATGCCAACAATATTGGGTCTCTACAGTAATCTACTATAACCATTATTGTTTTCAGAACATTTTTTGTTCTTAATTTGTCAGTAATGTTTCTGCAGGGTCCCTGATGTACGACGTCACACATCGCTACGTCGCAGAGCTAGACCTGATTATTCTGTCTGCTAAAAGACAAAAGTCCTCGGAGGCTGAGATATTTGTGCCAGTGTCTTCTAACGCAGACATGAACCTTGAGTGGATTGAGTTACTGCAGGAAACTGTCGCAGTGACCTCAGAACAGGGGGTCAAGTAAGTTATACCTAGGGTTAGGTGGGGTTGATTTTGGCACTATGGGGTGACGTTAGCTCTACAAGATGACATTGTCACCTTGTTATTATATAATTTTCTTTGTTCTAAAATCTATGTTAATTAATAAGCTCAATCTGTAAAGTAAAGTGAATCTCAATAACAGTGATTGGCTGACCAACAAAATAAGACACATTCATTAGTTGATCTTTTTTTTTTTTTTTTTTTTTTTGTTGAGACGATAAAAGTGAGTCGCATATTGAGATGGTAAGTTTCTTTCTTTCTTATCAAGTTTAAAGTTCTAAACAAAGAAATAACAATGATCGACCATATGTATAAACGTAGTAAACAGGTATAATGACGTCATGATCAGATGTTTTGAACAAAGGAACATTTTCGAAGCTGGCTCATTATTTGTGTGTAGTTTATAGAACGAGTTATGGTCTTTATATCTCAAAAAAAAATGTAAAAATCAGAAAGATCCTACAGCAAATCGAAGGCTACTCTGCACTACTAGTGTAATCTCCGTGGGTGCAATTTTGGTTCATATGCATTCTCCACGCTCCCCTCTTTTAAAACATCTTTATACGCTTAGCCTGTACAGACGTGCCATTAATAGGTGTGATTAAGATTGCAGATGTGCCAAAATTACACCCATGAAGAATGCAGAAATACCGAAATGCTGCGTAGTACTTGAAATAGTGAGTGGCAAAGTCACCCCAATTTAGAGTACAAATAATTGAGTACTTTTTAGATCAAGCAATCTGAATTTTATGAACACAATTTTACTCTGAAATGTTCATTTTGAAAAAAAAAAAAAAAAAAAAAAACTTTGACCTTGAGTACTTAACCAATGACCTTGACCCCCAGGTTGACCTTGGCGATTGTTGACACTGACTCCACAGTAGTTCTCCACGAGATAACCCGAGGCTTGGTCACCCCTAGTCCAGACAAACGTATCAGGAAAAAGCTTGACCCCGCGACCTTCTTGGCAGAAGAACTGATCCAGGCTGCTACCAACAAAGCTCTCGATGCAGCTTGAAAATTGTGCCTGGCATTCAAGTGACTGTGTGAATAAAAACTGTATAATACATGACTTGCAGTGGAATTTATTGCATTGTTACAAAACTTATAGTGATCAAATATTTAATTCCATAAAAAAAATGTGTAATTAATAAGGAAAGGTTAAAACCATTTCAGTTTGAATAAGTAATCAAAAAATAGGATAGGAGAAACCAACAAGCGCCTTACCATGATGAGGTCCGTAGCTTGGTGAAAGTCTTGATGGCACAGGTTACACAAATATTTAATTTTTTTTTGTAATTTTAAAAAATAATTTAAAAAATTCATCCTGAAATATAAGAAATGTAAATAAAATAAATTCACTAAATTTTTGAGCTATTTGAAAATTCATTAAAACATTTTTAAATTCAAATCAGTGCCATGCAAAAATAAAAATTATAAAAGTATTTTTCTGAAAACTTAACATTTTATTTAATTTTTTTATTTTTATAATATTTGAAGTTCACAATGATAATTATATAATATATAGGCCTGCATAACTGCATAACATGCTGCAATACAAGTGCATAACAAACTGCAATTGCATATTTAGTTACACAAAAATTTCACTAAATATTTTTTTAACAAAAAAGTAAACCCCAAAATTTGAGGTTACTTTTTTTTCTCAAAAAAATATTTCATATTTGCCTCAACAACAAAAAAAAAATACAAAAATATTTTTAAACAAACACGAATTGACGAATGGTGTATTTGTTAAAAATATATTTGTTGACAACAAATTTTTAGTACAAACAATAGACGATATTTATAACTATAATTTTGATTGTTGTAATTATTACAAGAAGATAGAGTAATCAATCAATAATCAAAATTACAGTTACCAAACTTGTGAATTTATTGACATTTTTGCAAACAAACTTTAAAAAAAATGCACCATGATAAAGTATTACTATAATTTTTTTATTATTTTAGACATTTAGATTTTTTTTTATAGCAGCGTTAACTAAAAAATTAACTACAATTTTTGTAATGATGGAAAACTTGAACACAAGTAACCAAATTTGTCACTCGCAAACATAGCAGTTCATTTGTTTTCTTTTTACATGTTTTCTTATGGGAAAATGAAGTAGCTATACTTTTTAGTGTTGATATTTTGCTAGAATTTCAAGCACATTTTATCTTATTTCATTTTATTTTGCTAGGAACAGCCTTTAAGCTAAAACTTCCTATCTAGACTAAGCTAAGGGTAATATGGCCCTATTTGAGCTGTTTCATAATGCAAGCTTATGTATTTATATAGCCTGCTTAAAGTTACTGCTTAAATTACCCATCGAAACATACCTAAGAAAAGTTGAGCAAAAAAAAAAAAAAAAAAAAAAAAAAGGGGGGGGGGGACGCAAAATATTTAGGGACATATTTTCTTTTAAAAGTGGTCTGAAAATTAAAAATAAATAAAATAAAAAATGCCAGTTTTATATAAAATCAAATAAAAATTTCATTTCAACAAAAAAATATAATAAAAAAATTGAAAATTTTTCAGGAAAAAAAAAATAATAAAAAGCGGCATCAAGTTTTTGCTGCTTCAGTTCTTTATAACATAACACATAGCTGAAAACTAGTACAAAATGATCTGCTAGTTTGGAGAAACAATAGACATGTTGCTATCTTAGTTCTCACTTGAACGATGATTATGAAGATTTATCATGCAAAATAAAAAAAAGTTGAAAAACCATTTTATAAAAATGACTTCTCAGAAACGTAAAATGTCTTTTCTCTTAGATTTTTTTTTTCTCAACGTTTGCATGATTATGAAAAAAAAAAAGGCAAGAAATTAAAAATGATCAATTTTGTTATTATAATTATTATTTTTTTAAATATCTTTGGACTAAAACAGTAATTTTTACATGTTCTTGTGGACCAAAATATTTTTAATATTATATTTTGTTAAAATTCAGCAAGAATAGCTAACTATTCAATAAAAATACAAAAAAAAAATTAATATGCTAATTTTAAAGAAATTTTTAAGCGTGGAAAAAAGCAGTTTTTACAGTTTTTCAGTTCCATTTTTTTTTTTTTTTTTTTTTTTTTTTTTTTTTTTTACCATTACAACATAAAAACAAATCACTTATGTATTTTAAAAATATTTACAAGTTATTATGAAGGCAACATAGGCATAAACCATTGCAATTTCATTTTCTTCATCTAATTCTTTAAAAGCAAAATTATTTCTTGCTGAATTTTTGTTTAATTGTTGTATACAATAGGGCCTCTATGTCAGCCATCTTGATGGAGAAAAATACATGGAACAACATAGGAAGATGAACATAACTAATTTCTGTATAATTTTGTTATTGACGGTGCTCCTATGCCAACTAATGTATTTTATCACCACCAAGATGGCTGCTATACATAGAGGTATAGGTGAGGAATGGTACAACACACAAAGTAGTATAGACTAAAGCTAGGGGTACAAAGAGGGGAGATAACCAGCTAGGAGAAAATTGTGAAAAATAAATATTTTCTAGGCGATGCCTCGGTTCTTCATTTCTTTCAACAAAACGTTGCCCATTTGTGCGGGGCTCTTGGTTACCAGTACCCCAGCCTGAAACAACAAGTAACTCCAAGTTAGGTACCATATAAAGTACATAGTTAAGTAGTTGGTATAAGTTAAGGTAGTCAGGTGACCGGCTGATATCTGACAAACTGAACGGTTGTGAAATATAAAATTAACATGCAGTAAAGATGAAATGTTACTTAAAAGTTTAGTTGTGTCAAACACATGAAAACATAAGTAAATATTGAAGTTATTACACTTTAAAGATAACAGGCACAGTAGCTATACAGTAGATTATCTCCTATACTGAGAATGTCAGATTAAATGCACGCCATAATTGTGACTGGGTGAAGACTGCAGAACTAGAAGCCGTCATTTGAAGTAACGTTACGCGTCTAGTTCTGCAGGTTTCACCCAGTTGCAAATGTAGCGCGCACTGATCTGACATTCTCAGTTTAGGAGATAATCTACTGTATAATATACTGTGGATGATAACATAATGTAAAAGTAAAAATTAAAATTTTAGAGCCAACTTGTAAGGCAAATAAAAAGCTTTTAAAAAATAAAATAAAATATAACTAATGTAATTAAATAATAAAAAATTATTCAGTAAATATTATTAGAAAATATATATCTTATTATTGTTATTAGGCTAATAAAGAAAAGGATAGAATACCAGCAAGTGCCTTACTACAGTAGAAGTTGTATGGAGAGGTCGAGGTCTCACGTGGCACAGTATTTTGTTATAAAAAGTTTATTTCATACTACGTATTTTATAACAAACACTGTGTCACGCAAGACGTCGACCTCCGTACAACTTCTACTGTAGTAAAGCCCTTGCAGGTAAATTCTATCCTTCTCTTTATTATTGATCCTAACCACGATGGTTAGGTATTATTGATTATTATTATTACTGGATATGAATTTTGCAGGAATTATTGTAAAAAATATGCTTTCTTGTCTGACAATTCATTTATCAACTGCTTTAAAACTAACTGCTATGTCCCATCAAAACAAATTGTAAGTAAATATTTTAGCATGGATATTTTTCTCTGAGAGCCCCTTGCTACAATATTAATTACTATGTATTTTATCAATTAACTGTGAGTGTTAATTACCTTCTCCAGAGCGTCAATCTTGTCCTGTGCTCCTCCCTTGCCTCCTGAAATGATGGCACCAGCGTGACCCATCCTGCGTCCTGGGGGAGCAGTCAGTCCAGCAATGAAGGACACCACGGGCTTGGCGTTGGGACCCTGTGATCACAATTAACACATTTTATTGACCCAGACAGTTTAAAGTAACAATAAAAAGTTGTTTACAACAAGAGTTGGTTTAGTCATTGTTTTTAAGAAATTAAAAAAAAAAAAAACAAAACAAAAAAAAAACACTGATAATCTCATTTCTATCTAACAACAAACATACAAGTATATGAATTTAGATCATGGTAATTAATCCTTAATTTAAGGTGCAGAACACATTGAACAAAAAAATTGTCTAATACACTGTATCCTAACAAACCTGAATATCAAGGTTGATTTGGCCGGAGTTATTGATTTCTAATTTATTTTCTATTCATAAACCCGCAGCTGTCATTTTGTGAATGCCAAATAAATTAGAAATCAAGGACTTCGGTCAAATCAACGTTGATATTTAGGTATGTTAGGATACTAGACATTTTTTTTGTTCAATGTGTTCTATTCCTTTAATTAAACCAAATATAAGACACTGGCATCTATCAAATTAAAACATTGGCTCCCTAACTTTATTAGAAAGACAATGGTAACAACTACCTATGATTGAAATTTCAGGTCCCATAACCTTCAGATAGGAGATAAATATTGAAATTGACATGGTGATAATATGAGCTTCATAATTAAAATTTTTGGAGCTTTAAATTTTGCATGGTGATCTGAAGAGGTGATTTAGAAGACCTAATTTTTGGAGATCAGTTTTATAAAACTTCATTTTCTATCTCTGTTACCTAATGTTACTTGACCACCAAGATGGCGACTACTTACTGAGTTATGCTTGAGCAGGTACTCTGCCGCACTCTCCTCTGCCACACCTCCAATCTCTCCAATCAGGACGATGCCCTTGGTCTCAGGGTCATTTAGGAAGACTTCAAGACAGTCGATGAAGTCTGTGCCGTTGAATGGATCTCCTCCGATACCAACACACAGGGTCTGTCCAAGTCCAACCTGCAATACAGCAAATCAATCAATAATTAAATAATAGAAAAGGGAAAATAAACTTTAAGGGAAAAAATCAGGTACAGCACTGCAGGATTTGACTTAAAAGTTGTAACCAGAGAAAAATCTGAAATATTGTAGTGATACATTAGGATAAGGTATCTTCAAAAAAGTAAAAAGTTTGGGGGGTAACCATGCTAGATTTTAAATTTTGATTTTTTGAAGTTTTAGTCCCATAAGAGCCCATGTTAATTTCAATAATTATTTTCTCTCTTATCTGATGGTCAAGGGTTCTGAAAATTTTATCATTTTACTGTTAACTTTTAAATGGCATCGTAAAGTTTCCATGTTTTCTTTTTAGTTTATGAGTTACAAGCCATCTGAATACAACCCTTAAAAGAAAAAGTCCTTTGCAAGGTTTTAAATAAAATTTAGGGTGTTACTCACATGGCTTGTATCTCAAAACCCAAAAAAGAAAACTCTCAAACTTCATGATGCAATTTGAAAGTTAACAGTAGCAGCTACCTATGACAAAACTTTCAGAACCCGTGACCATCAGATAAGAGAGAAAATAATTATTGAAATTAACATAGGCTCTTATGGAACTAAATCTTCAAAAAAAAAAGCATAATTTTAAATAAACTTTATTACTGTATAACTTGTATAGGGTATATCCGCATGACGTCATATTTATTGCGCTTGGAGGCCATACTGGAGTAGTGAATAACATTGCTCAGCATAGGACAAACTTCATTTAAGCCAATTTTCTTTGAAAATAGAATAATTTTGTGTTATTGACATTATTTTTCTCATATACTTGAGATACTAATTCAACATATTTACAGCATCAATGCTCTCAAAAATATTGCATAGTGTTTTTAAACTGGTGAAATGATTTATTTTCCTATGCCCCCCATGTTATTGAGTTATCCAACATGGCGTCGACTTTAACATGAATGCATAGACCCTATACTGTGGGCTTTATCTAAAAAGCTTATTTAGATAATAAAGATATAGATGAAGCTAATATAGATGGACTGGGACGTACCTGTGTGGTCTGATGAACTGCCTCGTAGGTGAGGGTACCTGACCGGGACACGATGCCGATGCTACCTCGCTGGTGAATGTGTCCAGGCATGATACCAATCTTGCACTGCAAACATACATAACACGTTAGCCAACATGTCTATATGCAGGTAGCGCCACATAAACCAAGCAAATTTAGACAACAAATATATAAATATAAGAGGAAGAAAAAAAAATTCAATTTAAAATGCAAATCAAAGAAAAGTAAAACATAATTATAATTAAAGCATGTGGTAGGCCTATAGTTTAGTCGCATTTCAATCACGGCAGTAAAAATTCTCTCATTAGCAGCCTTGTGCTTGCAATTTTGAGTCCCTCTTTTTCGTTTCTATTTAAATTAAAGATTTTCGCGTAATATAGCTTTCAATATAGCGTGCTTTAATTATATCTATTACTTTTCTTTGATTTGTAAATTTAGACATAACAGTTACATATGGTTTAACATTGTCAACAAAGATTCTACAGTACGATACGACACGATTTTTTTAAAATTTTGCATTTCATTTGTTCAATGTTAAAAGATAGGAGAATTACACCAAAAATTGACAATCAATATTAGAATGTCCTATCATATCTCTAGAATCATTGATACTGAATGCCTATGTTTACTAAAAATGCCGGAAGAGGAAACCACGTGACAGTAAAAATGGGAGAAAACTTCACGCCAGTAGCAAGGTAGGCCTGAGCATACTCCCACTTTAAGATTACATGGTTTCCTTTTCCCGCACTTCCTTTTCCTATTGACTACTAATGGGACAACTGTCTTGACCCCAACTTTAAGCGATTTTGCTCACATCCACTTCTGTTTTGACGCACTGCGCATGCGTAGTAAGCAGAAACAGAAACGGGAGTTACCGAAATTGCCTAAAGTTGGGGTCAAAACAGTTATTCCTTCATCAGTCAATTATTAGAGTAAACATAAGAGGTCAGTGAAGAAATGTCATATCGTCTCTATCGTGTCAAAACGTTTCAAGTGAAATTATCAAGAGCGCGCCAAACGTTCCATCTGACACAGTAAACCCTATGTAGATGGAACGTTTGGCGCGCTCGTGATAATTTCACTTGAAACGATTTGACACGATAGAGACAATATAATTTGGTCTTACTAGCACATAAATAATAAACAACATATTGGATAGCTTTTGGTACTAAAGGAACGTCAGAATGCCTTTGTAAGCCCTTACACACTTGCAGAAATTACATATAAAACTGATAGTTTGTCTCAAAAAAAAGTAATAATCTATTAGTTTTATTTAAAATTAAATACAATTTATGGTGAATATAATAAATTATCAATACATTTATAAATAAACAAATAAATTACGAATAAAACTAATAGTTTGTCTCAAAAAATAGTAAAAAAAAAAAAAAAAAAAAAATTGTAGGTATAGTAAATGTACTAGTTATCGGCAGCTTAAGTGTCTTAAGATGGAAATTCCTATAGTATTGTAGACAAAAAACAGCCAAACCGACACTGCCGCAATTATCGGCACCTCTATTTATCTCGGCCTCTTTAGTGTTTCAAGTAGTGGTATGGCAAGTAGACAGAATTCTAAGATGGTTGGTTGTAGTTAGAATAGCGTAAACTTATTACTTTTGCCGTAAAAAGAGCCTGCCGATAACTAGTACATTTACCATATGTTCTAAATATGGAGTTCCTCACCTAAACATCAAAACTTTAAAGCTAGGGTCAGTTGTCCATCACCAATCAAATGAGAAAGTGATTCTGAATGTAGTCACAAAATATCAAAGCCATCACAAATATGTTCAGAACAAAAATCAGTTCTGCATGGCCTAGGTGTTTAATGAAAAAAACAATAATAGATCTCTAGCCATGGCAAAGATTGGCACAGGATCAGCTAAACTGGATCTACGTAAAGACGCTGAACTATCAAGAATTTAAAAAATTACCAGTTTTATTTATAAATAAGTATAAATTATAATCAATAAAATAAATTATCAATACAGTTATAAACAAACAAATAAATTACACATAAAACTGACAGTTTGTTTCTAACATTAGATACAAACTGTCAGTTTTATTCATAATTTCTTAAAGTCTATAATGACTGATCTATATACATGGGACTAACAAAGGCACACACATTTTCTTGTAATAAAAGCTACGTATCCAATATGTTGTTTATCTGTGTGCTAGCAAGACTAAACTATCTTCACTATGCTAACACCAGCACTAATTAACATGGATGTTACAACAATACACCACTGGAAACAACTCTGAAAAAAACAATATAACTTACAAAATGACAAAAACTTTAAACACTGGTCACAAAATTGCAAAGAGAAAAAGCAATATAGGAAGTTAAAAAAAAAAAAAAAAAAAAAAAAAATGTCACACTTTTTAAAAATTAAATAATAGGTTAGAAATGGTAGCACTGGCCTTACTTACCACAGTAGAAGTTGTGTGGAGAGGTTGAGGTTTTACATGGCATGGTGTTTTAGTCATATAAACATTGTAACTATACTGTGTGCCACGAGAGACCTCGACCTCTCAACACAACTTTTACTGTGTTAAATAAGGCCAGCGCTGCTATTTCTATCCTTTTATTATTAATTTTTAACTTGATAGTTAAGAAAACAATGAAATCCAACATAACTGAATAACTTATAAATTAACAAAGAAGTGACGTCACATGTTCCCAAAACATGGTACACCACATGTTGACAACAAACAACGAAGTAAACTGCAACGACAATCCCTAGCTTGATAAAGACAATTATTATTGAAGGTGTTGCATACCCAGCCCTTGGTGCCAGTACCTTTCTTGAAGTCACCCTGCAAAATATGGAACATGCAAAGTCAATTACTGTACATCAAGTCCTCGCATGGCTAGCTGACATCCATCTGGGACAATTCAGTTGTACCTCAACTTGTGTGTGAAAATTACTTCATGGCGCGTAAATGTAATTTAATTTCAAATAAAATGTACTAGTTTAACATAGTAGAAGCTTCTTGTTAGCGTGTTTTAGAGAAAACTAATAAGTTATCTGTTTTTTTTTTCTTTCTTTTTTTCTTTGTTTATTACAGAATTCTTCTTAAAAGCTTGTTTCTATTAGGAACTAAGAAATATTCAAATGAGGACACTTTTACATGTTTAGAGAAAGTAAAATCTACTAATTTAAAATGGTAGAAGCCTCTTCTTAGTGTGTTTGTGAGAAAACTACTACACTGAGGTCACAAATATTTAAATGTGGAATACTAGACATACTTTTACATGTTTTAAGACTGTAAAATGTACTAATGTAACATTGTAAGAGCTTCTTCTTAGTGTGTTTGTGAGAAAACTGCTGCACTGAAAGCACAAATATTTAAACAAGAGACGTACCTTCTCAGGCGCGATGATGCCGGGACAGTTGGGTCCAATCAGTCTGCTCTTGCCCTGACGTAACAACTTATGTTTGACGCGCACCATGTCTTGTTGGGGAATTCCCTCAGTGATGCACACGACGAGAGGGATCTCAGCGTCGATGGCTTCAATGATGGCAGCTGCTGCACCGGGGGGAGGCACGTAGATCACGGTAGCATCACAGCCTGTCGCGTCTCTAGCCTGAGAGGTGAATAACAGGAAAATTCAGTTTTTATTTATTTATTTATTACAAGACTATACACTACTCTGTGATGTGCTCATGCAATAAGAATGTCTAATAAAAGAATTGAGGGGTGATTTTGTTGCATATTCTAAACAAAGACATTGTCCTAACAATATGCAGTTGTAATTTTTGAGTTCATTAATTTTTTTATTTACATATTTTTGAAAGTCTCAAATTTTTCCTATTCCCGTATGCATAACATATCGACCGAGGCATAATTTTTTTAAAAGAATTAATAAAAAAATACTTAATACACTCAAAAATTACAACATTGCATATCAATTGATTCAGGACAATGTCCTCTTTGAGAATGTGAAATAGTCAACCGGGGTGAAATTGAAAGCCAATCACAGACTCGTTTTCAAAGTGCTCTGTGTCTAGTGTGATAGGGAAAAGTGAAAGCTTGCACATGATTGGTGTTTACATTTCACCCCGGACTTTCAATTTCACCCCTGTTGACTGTGCCTAAATTATTTTTTAATTTTTTTTTAGGCTTCCTCATTGTACCTAAGTGACCTTTTCATCAGCTCTTAATACTTTATAAGGAATATAATACCAGTTAAACAACTCTATTGATTTCTAATACTTGAACAACTATTTCCAACCCTATATTTCCCATGTATGAGACTCCATCAAGATGACATACGCACCTCTTGCACTGTGTTGAAGACAGGCAGGTTGAGATGTGTCTTGCCTCCCTTGCCCGGAGACACTCCCCCCACCATCTTAGTGCCATACTCGATAGCCTGTGTGCTGTGGAAAGTTCCTTGCTTGCCAGTGAAGCCCTGGCAGATGACCTTGGTGTCTGCAGTCAGACGAAGGTTGGGCCTCGTAGAGGTGTAGTTGTTACGTACACAGCTAAGACGAGGAACTGAAACATCACCAGATACTGTAGCACTAATAGATATCATATATGTATCCATAAAAACTTAGAAAATGGGTAAACTTTTCATAAATAATAA
The DNA here is from genome assembly GCA_949318235.1 of Ecdyonurus torrentis. NCBI lineage: Eukaryota > Metazoa > Arthropoda > Insecta > Ephemeroptera > Heptageniidae > Ecdyonurus > Ecdyonurus torrentis. The sequence continues at coordinate 4,391,509 of OX439133.1, read as the reverse complement.
TAATGTAATAAATAAAGAGAGATGGAGAGAATTGTTTGAAAAGTCAATACCTACTCTGCTGTACTAGAATTGTCACCAGGGTTGAAGTTAACAAGAAAAAGAATCATTTTTTTAGTCCTGATCATATCTTCAAAAAGAAAAAAAAAGCGACTTGCTTCAATTTCTCAAATATTTTATTTTTTTATCAAAAGTTAACAGTAAGCTTCTTATCATCTACGTACATAATTATAATACTCGGCCATATTTAGGTAAAAACATAATTAGTTACACATACGTATAATACTGTAAAATATTATATTGATATTTGCCATTAAAGATTAAAATTGCCAAAATTACGGTGGTATGCGGTCATAAAAATTAAGGAAAATTCCTGACCTATATGATAATAGTACAAAATGACATTAAATCTTAAAATAAAATGTCAGATAATTAGGTCTTAATTATTAAAAATTAGTAGAAAAAATATTATAAAACACAATAATAATTACATTTATTTGCTAAACTATTACCAATCAATTAAAATAAATTGAAATCAATGTCATTTTAAGGTCACAACTGAAATGCATTTAAAAAAATTTCTCGTAAGACAAAAAATTAGATTAAGATTTATGTAAGGTTTCTATTAGTAAAGCGAGTAAATACAACGTAATCGTAATATTTTATATAACATTAGGCAACATTGGATAATAAGAGATCAAAGAACAAGTGCTAGATAAGAATTTAACGATATCTATTTGAAAAATAAAGAAAATTTATCAGACTGCCCTTTCACCCCTTCATAGACATTTTTTAAAATACCCAATATAAAAACTGTTATATTTAACGTATTTTCTCATTATTTAAAATATTTATCAGCTAAATTGATTAAAGATAATGATTTCTTATTACTTTTAATGTTAAATTAAAGTTAATTAGAGTACAAAGGTCAAATATGGTCAATAAAAAAAGAAAGAAAAAAATTGAACAAACAGATTGTGGGCGAAAAAATAAAATGGTGTCGCTTTGACTTTGTTTTTTTAAGTGAAATAAAGATGATATTTCAATTGTAATGTTCAAAATTATTGCAAAATGTAATTTAATTTTAGTTTATCTTGATAAATATGCGTAATTTATGGTAAAAAGTACGTAAATTGGTCAATTATTACCTGCAATTCTGGTAAGCAGCCGGATGGAGGCGGCCATCTTTGCACGAATAATAAGGACAATGTAAGTCAAACTGGCAATTTAATTTATAATTAAAATATAGTTATAATTAATTTTTTAAGTAAACAAAAAACATTAATTTTAATAACATTAATTTTTGATCAGAAAATTTTAAATATAAAATGAAAAATTAAATTTTGAAGTTTTTAACTTGACTTTTAAGCGCTTAGTTTTCAATAGTTTTCAAACCACTTGAAATGTCCGACAAAGTGCATGATTTATTTTTTTCAACAATTCTAAATAAAAAATAAGAAAATAAGTACAATAATCTAGACGGTCATTGGGCCAGAGTCCTGATTGTATAGCTTCTTATCTCCTAATTATGTGCAGTGCAGTGATTTTTGAGAAAATTTTACATTGGAGTTTGAAAAAAAAAAAAAAAAAAAAAAAAAAAGGAAAATTTTATATCACGCATATATTATTATTACAGCATGCACATAGTAAAATAGTTCACCTAATAGGGTGTATCAGTATGACGTCACATTTAATGCGCTTGGAGGCCATACTGGAGTAGAGAATAACATTAACATTGCTCAGCATAGGACAAAAGCTTTGTTTTTTGCCAAATTTTCTTTGGGAAATCAGTTAATTTTTTGTTATCGTAATTTTTCTCACATACTTGCTGAGATACTAATTCAACATATATTTACAGCAATAATGCTCTCAAATATATTGCATAGTGTTTTTAAACTGGCAAAATGAGTTATTTTCCTATGCCGCCCATGTTATCGAGTGATCCAACATGGCGTCGCAACTTTAACATAAATGATAAATGCATACACCCTATATACATACTTTTAATTAAGGTTTGGTTAATTGGAAATTTTACAAGTAAAAAAATTAATAATAATTATAATAATAAAATATATTATTTATTATTCAAAACTAAAATTAAAATGCTACTTACCGGCGATGACGTAAATCCAATCAGAGGCGCGCTAGAAAGAGGACTTTTGCAGCAGCATCTATTGCGGAAAATTTACTAGGGATACTATAGGCACAGACACTATAGGCATACACATTTGAGAATAAAGCTTTTTTTTTATTATTATTATTATTACTATATTTTTTTTAAATCGCCAGTAAGTCGAAGCATTAAATTGATTATTGATATAAAAAATAAAACATAAAACTAAAAACTCACATTATAAGCAATTAAATAAATAGCATACCCGTACAAATCTATTGCTTATATAGTTTCCTAAATAGATTAATTAAGAATTTAAATCACATGTTAATATAATTATACATAATTATATAATTGCTTAATTGTTTTCGATTTTTTGAAGTTTGAACTTTTGACAGTTAAATTAAATCAATTTTCCTCCAAACCTCAATTAACATGAAAAAGAAAAGAAAAAAAGAAAAAAAAAAAAATATGAACTCAAAATTTATCAAAAAATTTTGACTGAAAATAACTTTGAACTAATGATATAAAAAGTGAAGTAAAAAAGCAGCAGCAATAAAAAATCTCATTAAAGCCGCATTGACCATCTGTGCATGCATGTGTGTATGAATGTATATGTGTTAATGCACGGCACAACTAAGACGCAACAATAATTTGAAATAATTTTTTACTTCGAGTATATTTGAGATTAATTAAGATTTGCGGCGCCAGCTTGCTGCAGGCAGGAGGAACTGCCAAAATATTTACCAAGGTAGCAATTTTTGTCAGGTAGGTTGGAGCTGGTTTTATTGATGATATCATTTATTTTATATTACAGTCCTTATCTCTTTTGTTTACTGTCTTTTGTTTATCTATCTATCTATCTATCTATCTATCTATCTATCTATCTATCTATCTATCTATCTATCTATCTATCTATCTATCTATCTATCTATCTATCTATCTATCTATCTATCTATCTATCTATCTATCTATCTATCTATCTATCTATCTATCTATCTATCTATCTATCTATCTATCTATCTATCTATCTATCTATCTATCTATCTATCTATCTATCTATCTATCTATCTATCTATCTATCTATCTATCTATCTATCTATCTATCTAACTATCTATCTATCTATCTATCTATCTATCTATCTATCTATCTATCTATCTATCTATCTATCTATCTATCTATCTATCTATCTATCTATCTATCTATCTATCTATCTATATCTATATCTATCTACTTTAAATATCTTAATAGTTTTAAAGCAAACTTAATTATTGCATGATTATTATATAGTTATTATTATTAAATAAACAATCTGTTATTTTTCACACACGCACACAATATTGCATATTTTTATTGTATTTTATATACACATACAAAGATATTATATTAAAAATTTTAATTATATATATTACTGATATATAGTATGTTGATGGGATAGTAAAACACTTCTGTAAGAACATATAACCATACGCTGAATATTCAATATTTTATTAAATTATTTAGCAATATTTATATAGCAATTCAGTAACTAAATATTTTTTTATGTATATATTTTTAAGTGTGACGAAAGTGGATATTAAAATGTACTGCCAGTTCAGTACTTTTTTAATATATATGATTATTGTAAGTCACTAGTATGCAAATTTACAATAAAACTAAAAAAAAAAATAATAATAAAATTACAAAAATATAAAAATAAAATTACAATTTAAATTTTAAATACAAAATTTTATAAAATTATTTTATATAAAATTGTATTTTATATTATTTTTTAACTTTTTTTTAGTTAATTAATATTTTATTTATTATTTATATTTATAAATATATTTATATAAGCTTTCTAAACACTGTGTTATTGAGCTTAACTTAATCAGTAATAATTTCAAACAATTAACTGAAGCATAATATATGGCTGATTTATGAAATTTAGTCTAGTCTGTGTCTGCATCATGGGTCTGCATAAAAAATATCACGATAAAATATGATTTTATTTTATAAATTGTAAAAATCTACTATGTGTAATTGATTTATATGAAATAGATAATAGAATCTTTTAATTTAATTGAGTATCCGCCGGGGTGGCAAGGGTGGTTCTAAAAGCAAATCTCTTTTAAGGCATTGAAAACAAAATTCATGACATTTCAGTGCATCCAGAATTGCGTCGAAAAATTACCTAAAAAGCGGGTTACAAAAAAAAAAAAAAAAAAAGAAAGAAATGGTGTTAAATTTAAACTTCAGTGTGAAATTGCAAAAAATATTAAACATTACTGCAAATGATATATTATATCGAATATTAAAAATTTACTATTTATTTTTCTCATTAAAAAAAAAACGTAAAATTATTATTATTATATTTATTATGTATTAAATAACAATTAATTGTTTTCTTTGTATTTTCGGGAAATTGTTTGTAGCTAATTTTCTAATAGTGAGTATTTGTACCTTAACACGCTGGCATACCTTGGTGCCACACAGGGATGCTCTCTCTCTCTCTCTCTCTCTCTCTCTCTCTCTCTCTCTCTCTCTCTCTCTCTCTCTCCTCAATGTAAGCCTGGCCTTGTGCTGCAAGGAGCTACAAACGCAAAGTAATATTTTAGTTCAATGACTCCTGGTAGCCGCAACCTGCGTACTAATGTGCAGCTACCTCCTACCTTCGCATGCATCGCAGTCAAATGTAAATAAATAAAAATATGTTGGTTCGTAATATATAATTATGTGAGTGAAGTGCGTTTCTCTCCATTCACAACTGCATTGATGAGCTGTCGTGGGGGTGAATACGCCAAGAAATATATGACATATAAATCATTATTGATTAATTATAAAGAATATTTAATAAATTAATTTATAAACTCCTAAAAACATATTAATTATAACCAATAAATAAATTTTAAAATATATTTTTTTTTACGAGACTGAATTGTTATACAAAGTTTGGTTTAAATTTGCAATAATATGGAGTATATATATTTTTTTTTTATTATATAAAATATTTTATTAGTTTTATTTGTAAATGTATTCTACATAAAAAAAGAACAGTACATATTTTTTATGTAACGTTTTAAATTTTATATACTTCTTTTTACTATAGTATATATCTAATATTGTTATTATATTTTTCTTTATATATTATATTTATTATTTTTAAAATATTTATAAATTTAATTGAATATAAATTACTCATTGTCTCAAATGTTCCTTGCTCGATAGTAACTGATGCTGAAGTAACGAAACATCGTTCAATCGAAATGCGTCACATTAGCAAGAAGAGAAATAGTAATTAAAACCCACCTAAGAAATATACTATAACCAGAAGTAAAACTAGATAAAGATGACAAATTTAATGGAGAGTATCGATTAAAAAATTTCTATAGGGTGTGTACGCATGACGTCAATCTGAGTGCTTTGCTATGCTCTTCTTGAGCAATGAATAACATATTGCTCAGCATAGGACACACGCAGTTTTTGGCTATTTTCTTTGGAAAATTATCTAGTTTTTGGTTATTATTATTTTTCTTGCATACTTGAGGTACTAATTCAACCTCTTAACAGCATCAATGCTCTCAGAAAAATTGCTAAGTATTTTTTAACTGGCAAAATGTGCTATTTTCCTATACTGGCCAATGTTATTTAGTTCTCACTTATGACGTCAATTTTAACATGAATGAAACCACCCTATAGTTGAAAACAAGTTCAAGTGTGCCTAATATTTCTCATTTAAATTTCTCTGGAATTGGTGGAGTAGTTTCATTGAATTTATTCAATGGTATAGTTTTCTCAAAAATCGTAAAATAATAATAATAATAGTTCTTGGCACAGCTAACATCGTGCGCAAAGAGCTTAGTTTGTGACCCCTCTGTATACCATCTGCAGTTTCTGACATAATTGGTACTGGATTGTTCTCACCTTCACCTTGAATCAAGTAGGATTCCGGTGTTGGTGTTACAGAAGAAGAAAAGAAAGAACTTATAATAATAATAAAATAAATCCTCATACTATTATAATGTTTAAGGAAGTAGAGTTCTGACCTTATACCTGAAAAACTAGACGTGTTTTGGGTCTAAATTTGGTGTCATCGTGTAGCTAAAGGTCACACCTGTGATAAAAATTTCATGATTTTGACCGTCCCGAAAAAAGAAAAAAACTATTGAAAATAACATTAGACCTTATGGGCTTAAAGTTTCAAAAAAATCACATAAAATTAATTTCACGGTGACCCCCAATTTTTTTTTATATATTTGAAATTTTCTAGCTGAAGTATCATTGTTCAAAATTTCATATTTTTTTTGACGAGAAAAGATTGAGTCTAATGGCCGACGTCGGTACCCTATTCCCTTAAATAATAATATAAGGATATTTTAGGTAGTGATTTAATTGAATACTTAAATCTTAAATATATTCCTCATAGATGAAAAATTCTATTGTTTTTATTTATAATTTTTTTGAAATTTTGCATGATATAACGAGACTTAATAATTATAATTGCGTTAAACTTTCTGACTAATAATTTTTCTTTTTCAATAAAAATATTAAAAAAAAAAAAAAGACAGGAAGTGTCTCTTAATTTAACATTATACACTTATAGGCAAAAGGCAAAACAAGTTTTTTTTTTGTTTTTTTTTTTTTTTTTTGCGATTTTTGAGAAAACTACTTTGCCGATTTTGGAGAAATTTCATTGAGAATTACTAGACATTCTTTTATGAGTTTTAAGGCAGAAATGATTTAAGCATTTTTTTTTTAAAACCGATAAGCTCCATTGCAAATTAAGTGCTGAAAATAAAGAGTTGGTAATTGCTAAAATTTAAAATTTGTTTAACTATAAATTTTGTACCGTGTTAAAAAAATTGAAATAATTTTTTTAAAATCAATATTGAAATGAACTACTGAAATTATTATAGGGCCCAATAGGAGGAATACATGAAATATTTGTTTGTTTTTCTCTATAGAGTGTATGCATTCGTGTTAAAGTCGATGCCATGCTAAATCATTCAATGACATGGAGCGGTGAAGGAAAATATATTATGGATCGGTGTAGGAAAATGCCTCATTTTACCAGTTTAAAAATACAGGAAAATGACTCATTTTGAAAGTTTAAAAATACCAAGCAATATTTGTGAGAGAATTGATGCTCTTGATAGGCTGAAATAGTTTTTAATTAATTGTAAGAAAAATAATTAAGTAATTTTCCAAAGAAAATAGGACGCAAGTCCTAGGCTGAGCAATGTTATTCTTAGCTCCAATATGGCGTCTAAGCGCTTAAGTATGATGTCATGCCCCAACACCTTATATAAAAAAGGCTATTTAAATATTTTTTATTTGTTATTAAACAAAAATAATACATTATACTTTATTAAAATAACAAATAATATAATTTTTTTAATACTTTATTACTTTTAAAATTTTATTTGGTATTAAATATTTTCTTAAATGTTTATTTACAATAATATAATTTATTATTAAAAAACAAACTGATAAATTGAATTATAATTTGATAGTGTTATATAATAATATTCCCAACAAGTTAATAAGCAGCTGCTCATATTTCCTTTTCAGAGCCACTGATACACTATGAGATAGTGAAGATGATTAAATATAAAACTGAAGCGAACGGATGAGAAGCAACACAAAAACCATAACAGAAAATTACTTTACAAAAAGAGAACTTGACGCAAGTTTAAAGAGTCGAGTATTACCGACCTTCTTATAACTCAAAAACTAGAAGTGTTTTGGGTCTACATTTAGTGTCATTGTGTAGATATAAAACCATACCTAGCAGTGATAAAAATTTCAGGATGTTAGAACGTCCCGAATTTTTTTTTTTTTTTTTTTTTTTGAAATTAACATTGGGCCTTACGGGCTAAAAAAATCATATAACATTGATTTGGACGGTGACCCCCCAAAATTGTTACATATTTGAAATTGTTTCAAGCTGAAGTACCATTGTGCAAAATTTCAGCTTTTTTTGACGAGAAAAGTTTGTCTAATGGCCGACGTCGGTCCTCTGTTCTCTCTTAAAACTTTGTATGAAAAGAATCAAATTGAAAAAATCTCAATGTAAAATATCAAGCCATTGGAACCCCCCAAATTTTGTTTAATTATTATTATATGTATTAATAATAAAAATATATATAATAATATATATTGACGATGTCTTATCCTAAATCTTAATGTAACACTGCAAAATTTCATATTTTTCTTTCTTTCATATAAATTGTTTTACTCTTTTTATCCAAATCCTGCAGTAGCTGATTTCATATGTCTTAAAGAAAATAAATTTTTACTACCATATAATAATTACTGCTATTTGTTTTTAATTTCGACTCTTACATATAAATCATACAATATTGCTAATAAAATAGCTTTACATTATATTATATTTTAACCGTTTTTAATTATTCCTTAAAATAACGCAATTTTGATAACTAAATAATGAATAATATTGCTCAGCATAGAACATACATGGTGTTGACTATTTACTTATTTAGAATAAAATTAGTTGTTTTTTGGTGTTCTTTGTTCCTAAAATATATTTTATAAATAAAACAAAAAAACTGTTAAAGGACATGAAACCCTCGATTGTAAAGTTCACTAAAAATTATAGTTTCTTGTATCAATATTATAATTTTTTTCTTTCTTTTTTTTAACATTGTATTATAGTTTTATTTATAATTATAATCTTAATTGGGTATTTAATTTATAAAAAAAAAATGGTCATATAAATTATTATTTTGCAAATTTAACAAACAAACTCAGATATTTAATATTTACTAATTTTTAAACATTATATAAATTTTATTAAATGTTACATCCCAAATATCAGATATGGTATTCAATAGGTAATGAATAGTTGTATTGATGAAAACCAGAAAAGACAACCATTAATGGCAAATAAAATATTTATTAATTAAAAATGAGAAACTGTCTATAGTAAAAAGTAAAAATACAAACATTATAACATTATTATATAATCAGGAATAAGCTGAAAGAAGCAACATTAATAATGTGTCAGGAAAACAAATTAAATATTTTAAAATCATGATAAGAGCAAAGTGATGGAAATAAAAGAGTTCGTAATTTATAAAATTTAAAAGTTGGCTCCCTACTTTTGTTTCATGTTAAAATTTAGATAATTTTTGTTTTTAAGATCATCATACATTAGTATTGAAAATAATGACTGAAATAATCATTGGACCTAATGGAAAAAATATATTAAAATATTTGCTTGCCAACTACTATAGAGTGTATGCATTCACGTTAAGACGACGCCATGTAGGATCATTCTATAACATGGAGCTGTGAAGGAAAATATATGGACCGGTGCAGGAAAATGCTTCATTTAGCCAGTTTAAAAAAATATATAGGAAAATGCCTCATTTTGCCAGTTTAAAAATAAATGAAAATGCCTCCTTTTGAAGGTTAAAAAATACTAAACAATATTTTTGAGAGCATTGATGCTCTTCATAGGCTGAAATATTTTTTAATTATGCGCGAGAAAAATAATAGTCATCCAAAAATTAAGACATTTAATAAAAACAAGGGCTAAAAACGACGTTATAGTCCTATGCTGAGTAATGTTATTCATAGCTCCAATATGGCGTCTAAGCGCATCGACGTCATGCGCATACACTCTATATAAAAAGATTAATAATATATTATTTATTTGTCAATGAATTAAACAAAAATACAATTATTTTTATTTTTTTATTTAAATAACAATTTATTTATTTATTTTCTAGACTGTTACGTATTAAATTATATTTAGAATAAAAGATTTCAAATATGTATTTTAAATTTTTACAAAAACATTATTTATTATATAAAAAAAAGTTAATAAATTTAACTACAATGCTGTGAGTAGTTCGTATGAAAATTAACAGAATAATGACAAAAAGTAAGCTGTATGTCCTTGTGATATAGGAACAAATGGATTTTCTCTGTGGAATAGAAGTATGGTTAAAAAATGTAATAATTGGATGAGTCTCAATCAAAAATTCTGCGTTTGATAATCAGTGGCCGAAATACGACTTAACGCCAGTTTAAAACTAACTTGAAATAAATTATTGAAATAAATTGAATTTATTGAATAAATTGAAATAAAGTTCACTATATATGAAAATTCCTTGTATCAATATTTGTTTTTTATTTTTTTTTTTTCGAAATATTTTATTAGTTTTATTTGAAATTATAATCTAATTTAGGAATTAAAAAAAATAACGTACATATTTTAATATTTGAACATTTAACAAATAACTCGTACATTTTATATTTGCTAATTTTTAAATATTATAAATTTAATTCAATATTATGTAATCAGATTTGATATTGAACTGTAAATCAAGAATTTTTGTGGATCGAAAGACAACCAATGGCAAATAAAATATAATAATTAAAAATGAGAATTTGATGTGTAGTAAAAATACAAACATTATTATTAATAAAATCAAGAATAAAGCTAAAAGAAGAAGCAGTAACATAATTATAATATTTAATAATGTCTTAGTATACAAATTAAATATTTTAGATATAATAGCAAAGTGATGAAAATAAAGAGTTCGCAATTTTAAATATTAGCTCCCTACTTTTTATTGTATGTTAAACATAAGAGTTTTTTTTTTTTAATTTTTTTTTAAGATCATATAGTATTGAAAATAACTACTGAAATTATCATAGGAGCTAATGGAAGGAATATTAAAATATTTGCTTGCTATATATATATCCAATATAGGGTGTATGCATTTATTTTAAAGTCGACTCCATGTTGATTCATTCAATAACATGGGCCGCGGCGAAGGAAAATACATGGACCGGTGTAGGAAAATGCCTCATTTTGCCAGTTTAAATATACATGATAATGCCCTATTTTGAAAGTTTTAAAATACCAAGCAATATTTTTAGAGCATTAATGATGCTCTTGATAGGCTGAAATATTTTTTAATTATATGCGAGAAAAATAACAGTTAAAAAAATATTAAGTAATTTCCCAAAGAAAATGGTCTAAGAAAGTCGTTATAGTTCAAACTGAGCAATGTTTTCGTAGGTCCATTATGGCGTCTAAGCTGCTTCAATATTATGTCATCATGCGCACACACCCTATAAAATAAGTTTATATGTTAATATATTTTTTTTTCAATAAATTAAACAAAAAATTTATGTATGTTTATTTTAATAATAATAAATAATTTTTTTTAGACTGTTATTTATAAAATTTTATTTTGTATAAAATATTTACAAAATATGTATTAATTTTTTATAATAATTTTATTTATTTTGTAAAAAAAAAAGGTAATAAATTAAATTACATTAATGTGTTGCTATACACATTAATAATAATTAATGAGTAGGAATAGCGTGTTCAAACGGAACCTTGTAATAGGAATAAAAGATTTATTGTTTAAAACCAAAGTGGAATAGAAATATAATGTGAGGATGAGTCTAAATCACAAAATCTGTTGCTGATAATCAGTTGGCGAAATACGAATTGACACGCAGATTAAAACTAGCTTGAAAAGTATCAAAATTGAAATTTAGGAAGTAGGGTACCGACGTCATTTTTTAAAAACTAGTGCATGTTTTGGGTCTAAATTTGGTGTCATTGTGTAGCTATGAGTCACATCTAGCAGTGATAAAAATTTTGTGATGTTTGAACGTCCCGAAAATAAGATAAAAATTGTTAAAATTAACATTGGACCTTATTGGCTTAATATTTCAAAAAATCATATAAAATTTGCACGGTGACCCTCCAAATTTTTTATATATTTGAAATTGTGTCAAGCTGAAGTATCATTGTGGAAAATGACATTATTTTGAAAATAAAAGTTTGAGTGTAATGGCCGAGATCGGTCCCCTACTCCGCACTCAGTTCACTAGAAATGAGAGTTTCTTGTATATGTAACAACTAACAATATTAAACTTTTTTTTTTTTTTTTTTTTTTGAACCATTTTATTAGTTTTATTTAAAATTATAATTTAAATTAGGTTTTTAAAAAAAAAAAGTCTTACAGAAATTAATAATTGAACATGTAACAAATAAACTCAAATAATTTATATTTACTAAAAACTTTAAACATTATACATGTAATTAAACATTACATATCATGTCATTAAATTAAAAATTAAATAATTCGGTAGAAAATAACCAACGGTATATAAAATAATCAATAAAAATTAATCTGGAAAACTATCTTTAGTAAAATTGCCAATAAAAACAAGAATAAAGCTGAAAGAAGCAAACAATAATGGCTTGGGAAAACAAATTAAATATTTTAAAATCATGATAATAGCAAAGTGATAAAAATAATGAGTTCGCAATTTCTAAAACTTAAAAGTTGGCTCACTACTTTTTTTTTCATGGTAAAAATTAGTTTTTTTTTTTTTTTTTTTTTTTTTTTTTTTTTAATAAGATCATAGTATTGAAAATAACCACTGAAATTATCATAGGATATAATGGAAGGAAATTTTAAAATATATGATTGCTATATTTCCAATATAGGATGTATGCATTCATGTTAAAGTCAACGCCATGTCGGATCATTCAATAACATGGAGCGGTGTAGGAAAATATATGGACCGGTGTAAGAAAATGCCCCATTTTACCAGTTTAAATATACATGAAAATGCCTTATTTTGAAAGTTAAAAATTATCAAGCAATATTTTTGAGAGCATTGATGTTCTTGATGGGCTGAAATATTTTTTAATTATATGCGAGAAAAATAATAGTTAGCCAAAAAAATAAGTAATTTGCCAAAGAAAATGGGCTAAAAACGACGTTATAGACCTATGCTGAGCAACGTTATTCGTAACTCCATTATGGCGTGTAAGTGCTTCAGTATCGATGGCTAACAAAAAAAAAAAGCTATATATAAAGATTATTAATATATATTATTTATTTGTCAGTGAATTAAAAAATAATAATATAGTTTTATATATTTATTTTAATAATAAATAATAAGTATTTATTTAGACTGCTATTTATTAAATTTTATTTATTTACAAATATTTAAAAATAGATATATTTTAATAATATTTTTTATTATTTAAAAAAAAAAAGGTTATAAATAAAATTACAATCCTATTACTCTTATATGGTTATTAAAATAACTGTTAATCAGGATGAAACATAGCCTTGTATTCCCTGTATTAGAATCAAACAAATTTGCCGTGTATGGAAGTGAAGTAGTTTTAAATTTTATTTTGCATTTGAGTCTCAATCATAAAGTTTTTTCTGAAAATCAGCTTCCGAAATATGAGTTTGAAGCCAGTTTAAGGGAGTAGGTGTCCGACGTCGGCCGTTTAAGGTACTACTTTAGGGTAGCATTTTTGTCGTAAATATAATCTTTTTATCTTTTTTTAGCTTCATGATAAACTAAGGAACAATTTTCTATACTAAAAAAAGTTTTTGCTCATTTCAATTTTCCGCAAATTAGCGGCAAAGTCGTTGGGTTTTTTCGGGCAACGCCCCCTTTAGCATGTATAAGATACAAAACTTCAAGCTCACAGTGTGCAAAATTGAATTGACCAACTTCTCAATAAAAAATACTAGCGTGATCTACAGATCAACTTTTAATGAATTTGAGATTTAAAACAATTTTTACGAGATTTTTACGGAGAAAAAAAATACAGAAGTTTGCCTATTCAATTAACATGGGTCAATTTGCGAAATTTTTTTTCTCAGCAAATTCTTTCTAGAAAAAGCTGAAAAATCATTTTTCATTAAAAGTCAACACGAAGAACAAGCTAGTATTTTTTTAACCCCTGAAAAAAATTCAAAGTAGGTCAAAATTGGGGTTCAAATATAGATTCATTAGCATTAGGGGGCGTGGTATTTTACGACACTTTGACGCTCTGTTGTGACGAGAGTTTTTGAAATAGAAAGTTTTGGATTTCATTTTTGGGTACAACAGCCTAATCTCTGTTTATAATCATAATAAAAAAAATACACTCCTACCCTAAAGTAGTACCTTCACTCAAACTTTCTCGTCAAAAAAAATCTGACATTCGATCTGCACAATGATACTTCAGCAGAAGACAATTTCAACTATTATTATTATTATTTTTTTATAGTATTATATTTATTTTATTTGAAATTAAAATCCTAATAAGGTATTATTAATAAAAAAAAAACTATAATAAAATAAATTAGTGTTTGAAAAATTTAAAAACTCAGATATTTTATATTTACTAATTTTTTAAATATTATAAATTTAATTAAATATTATTCACATATTATATTATGGTATTGCATTATAAATAAAAAAAACTGGTGTGTGGTGTGACTTTGAAATATTAATAAATATAATAATTAATATATTTAAAATATAATATTTAATAAGTTAAATTGAGAAACTATCTAGTAAAATTATTATTATTATTTTTATAAGGTATTTTTATTCATGTTAAAAGTCGACGTCATAAGTGAGTACTTTAGGGTTGTCTTTAGTTCGCTTGTATCTCAAAATCTAAAAAGAAAACTATGTAATTTTTTTATGTCACCTCAAACTTTGTGATAACAGCTACCCAGGATAAAATTTTCAGTACCCGTGACCATCAGAAGGAGAGAAAATAATTTTTGAAATTTACTAAAATTAACATGGCCTCTTATGGGACGAAAACTTCAAAAAATCATAATTCAAAATCTAGCATGGTGACCCCCCAAAATTTTTACATTTTTGAAGTTGCCTTAAAGAGAAAGTTCAGGGGTTGCAACATTGCTTTTTCAATGTTAGATAATGAGATAAACTGTTCATTAAATCACATATTATTGCCCAAAGCCCTTCCGTAGCCCCATGGTAGCCCCTCAAACTTGCGCTCATCCTGCGAGATATGTAACCTGCTACAACATTTTCTATAGTAAAACCGTAACTATGACGTAAAAGATACGGGAAGGGTTGCATATCTCGCAGGATGATCACGAGTTTGTGGGGCTACGGAAGGGCTTTGGGTCATCATATATGAGTTTATGAACAGTTCTTCTCATTATCTAACATTGAAGAGGCCATGTTCCAACCCCTGAACTTTCTCTTTAACCTAATGTATCACCATGCAAAATTTCAGATTTTTCCTTCTTTACGACTTTTTAGTCAAATCCCGTAGTAGCTGATTTCCCGCCTTAATAACATTGGCCGGTATTGGAAAATGGCACATTTTGCCAGTTTTAAAATATTTCGTAATTTTTTTTTTTTTTGAGAGCATTGATGCTGCGTTAACAGGTTGAATTAGTACCTCAAGTATGCAAGAAAAATAATAATGACCACAAAATAGCTAATTTTCCAAAGAAAATAGCCAAAAACCTTTTTTTGTTCAATGCTGGGCTCATTGCTCAAGAAGAGCCAAGAAGAGCATCGAAAAGCACACAGAATTACGTCATGCATACACAACCTATAATAAAAATGAAAGAAACAGTGACATTAATAATGTTTTATGAAAACAAATTAAATATTTTAAAATCACGATAATAGCAAAGTGATGGAAATAAAGAGTTCGCAATTTCTAAAATTTAAAAATTAGCTCCCTACTTTTTATTGTAATGATAAAATTATTAATATTATTATTATTTTTTTTAAGATTACAGTATTGAAAATAACTACTGATATTATCATAAGACCTCATAGAGGGAAATATTAAAATATTTGCTTGCGATATATTCAATATAGATTGTATGCATTCATGTTAAAGTCGACGCCATGTTGAATCATTCAATAACATGGGCCGCGGCGAAGAAAATATATGGACCGGTGTAAGTAAATGTCTCATTTAGCCAGTTTAAATATACATGAAAATGCCTTATTTTGAAAGTTTAAAAATACCAAGCAATATTTTTAGAGCATTAATGATGCTCTTGATAGGCTGAAATACTTTTAATTATATGCGAGAAAAATAATAGTTAAAAAAATATTAAGTAATTTTCGAAAGAAAATGATCTAAAAAAGTCGTTATAGTTCAAACTGAGCAATGTTATTCGTAGGTCCATTATGGCGTCTAAGCTGCTTCAGTATGTCAAAATGCGCATACACCCTATAAAAAAAGTTCATAATATATTATTTATTTGTCAATAAATTAAACAAAAAAATTATGAACATTTATTTTATTTATAATAAATAATTTTTGTCTAGACTGCTACTTATTAAATTTTATTATGTTATAAAATATTTACAAAATATATATATTAATTTTTTACAATAATTTTATTTATTTTGTAAAAAAAGGTAATAAATTAAATTACAAAACAGCGTTTCTACAAGTAATAGAAACAAAATTAATGATTAGCATAAGTAAACGTGTGTAAACGGAACCTGAGTCCTGATTAATAGAAATAAAAGATTTTCTGTATGGAAGTAAATTGGAATAGAAATATAATGTGAGGATGTCTCAATCACAAAATCTGTTGCTGATAATCAGTTGGCGAAATACGACTTGACACCAGTTTAAAACTAGCTTGAAAAGTATCAAATTGAAATTTAGGGAGTAGGGTACCGACGCCATTTTTTAAAAAACTAGTGCATGTTTTGGGTCTAAATTTGGTGTCATTGTGTAGCTATGAGTCACATCTAGCAGTGATAAAAATTTTGCGATGTTTGAACGTCCCGAAAATTAGATAAAAATTGTTAAAATAAACATTGGACCTTATTGGCTTAAAATTTCAAAAAATCATATAAAATTTGCACGGTGACCCTCCAAATTTTTTATATATTTGAAATTGTGTCAAGCTGAAGTATCATTGTGGAAAATGACATTATTTTGAAAATAAAAGTTAGAGTGTAATGGCCGACATCGGTCCCCTACTCCGCACTCAGTTCACTAGAAATGAGAGTTTCTTGTATATATGTAACAACTAACAATATTAAACTTTTTTTTTTTTTTTTTTTTTGAACCATTTTATTAGTTTTATTTAAAATTATAATTTAAATTAGGTTTTTATAAAAAAAAAATCTTACAGAAATTAATAATTGAACATGTAACAAATAAACTCAAATAATTTATATTTACTAAAAACTTTAAACATTATAGATGTAATTAAACATTACATATCATGTCATTAAATTAAAAATTAAATAATTCGGTAGAAAATAACCAACGGTATATAAAATAATCAATAAAAATTAAACTGAAAAACTATCTATAGTAAAATTGCCAATAAAAACAAGAATAAAGCTAAAAGAAGCAACAATAATGGCTTGGGAAAACAAATTAAATATTTTAAAATCATGATAATAGCAAAGTGATAAAAATAATGAGTTCGCAATTTCTAAAACTTAAAAGTTGGCTCACTACTTTTTTTTCATGGTAAAAATTAGTTTTTTTTTTTTTTTTTTTTTTTTTTTTTTTTTTTTTTTTTTAATAAGATCATAGTATTGAAAATAACCACTGACATTATCATAGGATATAATAGAAGGAAATTTTAAAATATATGATTGCTATATTTCCAATATAGGAGGTATGCATTCATGTTAAAGTCAACGCCATGTCGGATCATTCATTAACATGGAGCGGTGTAGGAAAATATATGGACCGCGGTGTAAGAAAATGCCCCATTTTACCAGTTTAAATATACATGAAAATGCCTTATTTTGAAAGTTAAAAATTATCAAGCAATATTTTTGAGAGCATTGATGTTCTTGATGGGCTGAAATATTTTTTAATTATATGCGAGAAAAATAATAGTTATCAAAAAATTAAGTAATTTGCCAAAGAAAATGGGCTAAAAACGAAGTTATAGTCCTATGCTGAGCAACGTTATTCGTAACTCCATTATGGCGTGTAAGCGCTTCAGTATCGATGTCTAACAAAAAAAAGCTATATAAAAAGACTATTAATATTTATTTGTCAGTGAATTAAAAAATAATAATATAATTTTATATATTTGTTTATGAAATAATTAATAAGTTTTATTTACACTGCTATTTATTAAATTTTATTTAGTTACAATTTTTAAAAATATATATATTTTAATAATTTTTTTTATTATTTAAAAAAAAAAAGTTATAAATTAAATTACAATCCAAATTCTACTGTATTGTTACTGAAATAACTGTTAATCAGGAAGAGACGTATCCTTGTATTCCTTGTAATAGAATCAAACAAATTTGCTGTCAATTAATGGAAGTGAAGTGAAAATTTAAAATGTATTATGCGGATGAGATTTGATCATAAAGTTTTAACAGAAAATCAGTATCCGAAATGTGAGGTTGAAGCCAGTTTAAGGGAGGAGGGGATAGACGTGGGCCTTTAAGCTCAAACTTTCTCGTCAAAAAATCTGTAATTTTGCACAATGATACTTCAGCTTGAGACAATTTCAATTATATAAAAATGTTTAGGGGGTCACCGTGCAAATTAATTTTATACAATTTTTTGAAATTTTAAGTTAAGCCCATACGACCCAATGTTAATTTCAATAATTTGTTTCATTTTTTCGAAACGGTCAAACATCATGAAATTTTTATCACGGCTAGGTGTAGCTACACAATGACACAAAATTTAGACCTAAAACACTTCTAGTTTTTGAGATATAAGGTCAGTACCCTACTCCCTTAATTAAGACTTAAAGTTTGAAAACTATCAAATGGTAAATCAGGGTTTGTTTCTGTAGAGTAGTAAAGAACAAACAAATTATAGTTCTAATGAAAAGATAATTTAAGTATAGTGATTTAATTACATATTTTAAATACATTTTACAAATAGACGAGAATGTTAAATGTATTTTTACATGTGATTATTACTTTGAAATTATGTATGTTATATACCGAGAACTAACAATTATTGCGTTGAATTTCAGAAACTAATCCTTTTCATGTACAAAATTATAAATAGATTCATAAAAATGTGTAAGAAAATCTTCTTGCGTCAAATCAAATTCTATCAGCGAGTTAAGAAATTTTTGAATTAGTAAAATGTAAAATGAACATTTGATAATAGGGCTGAATTAGCCAAGTATACTTCTCATATTTGTATATTTTTAAAATTAAAGTACTCTGTGTATGTAAAACATTGGACAAGAAAAACTGCCTGACTTTGGTTAATAGTAATAACTAAACTAATGAATAATATTGCTCAGCATAGAACAAACATGCAGGTGTTTGGCTATTTTCTTTACAATTAAATTAGTTAATTTTTTGGTGTTCTTTGTTCCTAAATTATATTTTATATATAAATAAAAGAAAAAAAGCTGTAAGGACATGAAACCATCGATTGTAAAGTTTACTAAAAATTAGAGTTTCTTAAATCGTATCAATATTAAACTTTCTCTTTTTCTCTCTCTCTCTTTTTAATATTGTATTAGTTTAATTTGAAATTATCATCTTAATTAGGTATTTATAAAAAAAATTGTCATATAAATTAATATTTTGAAAATTTAACAAACTCAGATATTCTATATTTACTAATTTTTAAACATTATAAATATAATTAAATATTTCATTACCTGTTGTTAATTGAATTGTAAATACAAAAGTGACACACAAAAAAAAACTATCGCAAATAATATATTTAATAAGTTCATTTGAGAAACTGGCTAGTAAAATTACTAACATTATTATAATTTTAATGGTGTGATTTCATTCATATTAAAGTCGACGTCATAAGTGAGTACTAAATAAAATAAGCCGGTATAGGAAAATGGCACATTTTGCCAGTTTAATAGAAACAAAGAAATTATTTGAAGTATTAATAGGATAAAATACTGACTCGATGTTTTTAAACTTGTAAAAAAGTAAATGTTCTTTTGATACTAGTAGCTTCAGTAGCCAGTTTGATGAAACCAGATTGTCACCAGGATTTCAATGAAATGGCTACTGAACTTACTAGCTAAATTAGAGTTAAAAAAATAGTAATGACATCACAACAGTTATAATGACTCCATGCTTTTAAGCTTGTAAAAAATTTAATTTTATTGATGACAGCAGTTTCAGTAGCCAGTTTCTTGAAATCAGCTCGTCATGAGGATTTCAATGAACTGGCTACTGAACTTTGTAGCTATATTTTAAGTTATTATTATTATTATTATTTTTGTAATTAATCTAGTGAGCGGAAAAATAGTTTTTTTTTCATCAAAATAGTTTTTAAAATTAAAAAATAGTCATAAATTATGTAAATCAATATAATATATTTTTTGTTTTTTAAATATTTTTTTATTTATTATTTTGTTGTTACGAAACATTTTAATAATATTAATAAATTTTATAATAAAGTTATTTATTATATAACAAATATTTATATAATAAATTCCAATTCGTAATTAATTCATAAATATTACTGAATAATAAATATTAATCGAGTATAGTCTGAGTATAGTTTTATTATTACTGCTTCTCATGATTCTTGAAGGTGTGTAGAGGAATTGACATTATTGAAATTGAATAGAAAACCAGCTTTCACTTGAGTGAAAATCTTTAATTTGAAAATATTGAAATTAATGAAATTTAAAGGGAAAAAATATAACAAAATTGAATATTTTAGAGATATTGCAAATGACGATAATTTATATAACTGTTATTATTTGAGATAATTACTTGAAAAATTGTTCATGGTAATATGACATCTTATAATGAAAGCAGTAGTATAATGTACAGTACACCTTGGTGTTTAATAAAGAAATTAATTAAAGCACTAGAACTGCAGAAACTAAACCTTTACTTGTATCAATATTTGTCATTAGATTTACAAAAACGCATACAAAAAATAAAAATTAAATAAATTATTTGTATTAAAGTTTTATTGGTTTGTTTGTTTTTGTTTTATTTGTATAACATATTTTAAGATGTTAGATATATATTGACAGGACTAACTGCATTGATGAAATGGAGGTTGTCGGTTTAAAAAAATTCTTTAAAATTTTCTATGGCTTAAAACATATGGTAAAGTATATCTAGTATTTCTTATTTAAATTTTTCCAAAATCGGCGGAGTAGTTTTCTCAAAAATCGCTAAAAACGCGTTTTTCCCCATAAGCGTAATGTTAAATTAGGGGACCCTTAGCTTCTCCCGCGCGCTAAACCAGTAACCTCCCAAAATTATAACAATAAAAAAATAAACTAACTGTAACAAAGTTACTACTGTATAGTGTATTGTGATTTGTAGGCACCTTATTGACAATGTAAATGTTATTAATATTGTTTTTAATAGTTATAATACAGAAATTTAAACAAAAGTAATTTTAAAATAAGTTTTATTGAATTTTTAAATGTTTGTTTTTTATTTATTATTCTATTGTTACAAAATATTTTAAAAATATTAATAATTTTTTAAATTCAGTTATTTATTATATCATTATAAAAAAATGTTTTTATAATAAATTACAATTCCCAATTGTGTTATAATTATTTGATAATATTATTTTGACATTACCTTGCATTTTGTATACATATTACGCTTCTCATGTAAATTGAAGATGTTTTGAGAAATTAACAAAAGTATTGAATTGAATTAAAGCGGTTTCAAATCATTAATTTAAAAAAATTTATTATTGAAATTTAAAAGAAAAAAATATATTTACAAATTAAACATTTTAAAGATATTGTAAATGACGAGAATTTATATAAGTGTTTTTTATTTTAGATAATTATTTAATTTGTATCTTATAATGAATGTACTGTGTGTACCACCAATGTATCGGGCAAGTAACATTGCCTGTTTTTGATTAACAATAAGCAAAACTAAAAAAATTTCATGGTAATATGAGATCATATAATGAAAGCACTAGTATGTACTGTACACCTTGGTGTTTAATAAATAAATTAATCAATAATTAAAGCACTAGAACTGCAGAAACTAAACCTTTACTTGTACCAACAAGAACCTGCTGATGTACAAATATTTTGTATATTATGTATGTTTCGAGATAGAAATGAATAAACATATTTTGAAATTTTGACCAATATTTGTCATTAGATTCACAACATCGTGTTAAAAAAAATTTAAATCAATTATTTGTATTGAAGTTTTATTTGTATGTTTATTTGTTTTTGTTTTATTTGTGTAAATCATATTTTAAGATGTTAATGACAGGATTAACTGCATATGGAGGTTATCGGTTTAAAAAATTCTTTAAAGTTTCTATGTCTTAAAACACGTTGAAGTATGTCTAGTATTTTTCATTTATATTTCTTCAATAACGACGCAGTAGTTTTCTCAAAAATCGAAAAAAATGTGTTTTTACCTATAAGAATAATGTTATTTTAGGGGACCCTTAGCTTTCCCCGCTCGCTAAACAGATAACTTCCAAAAATAATAATAATCAAAAATTAACTAACAGTAAGCGATGTTATGCGAAGCTCCAGTATAGCGTCGAAGCGCATTTAGTATGACGTCATTTGTATGCACCTTATTAAAATTGTAATAGTTAATAATTTTTTTTAATAGTTATATATCAGAAATTTAAATAAAAGTAATATTAATTTTTAATTTTCAAATACTTTTTTTTTTTATTTATTATTTTGTTGTTACAAAATATTTTTTAAGTATATTATTAATTGTAAGAATAAAGTTATTTATTATATATTATAAAAAATATTTATATAATTAATTACAAATTTTTATAAGTATTTCTATAAATATTACTGTGTAACTGAACGATGCTATTATATAACATGTAGATTTTAAAATAACTTGAGGATGCTTAGAGGTATTAACAAAATTATTGAATTGAATTGCAGCGGTTTCACTTGAGTGAATATAATTAATTTAAAAATTAAATTATTCATAAAAAAAAAAATAATAAATAAAAAGTTGACAAAATTGAATATTTTAAGATATTGCAAATGATGAGAATTTTAAACGTGTTTTTACTTATGATAATTATTCAGTAAAATTTTCATGGTAATATGAGATCTTATAATGAAAGCAGTAGTATAATGTACTGTACAGACAGTACACCTTGGTGTATAATAAAGAAATTAATTAATAATTTAAGCACTAGGACTACAGAAACTAAAACTTTACTTGTATCAATATTTGTCATTAGATTCACAAAAACGCATACAAAAAATAAAAATTAAATCAATTATTTGTATTGAAGTTTTATTGGTTTGTTTGTTTTTGTTTTATTTATATAACATATTTTAAGATGTTAGATATATATTGACAGGACTAACTGCATTGATGAAATGGAGGTTGTCGGTTTAAAAAGTTCTTTAAAATTTTCTATGGAGTAAAACACGTTAAAGTATATCTAGTATTTCTTATTTAATTTTTTCCAAAATCGGTGGAGTAGTTTTCTCAAAAATGGCTAAAAATGTGTTTTTCCCAATAAGCGTAGTGTTAAATTAGGGGACCCTTAGCTTCCCCCGCGCGCTAAACCGATAACCTCCCAAAATCATAATAATAAAAAAATTAACGAACTGTAAGCGATGTTATGCGAAGCTCGATCCAGAATGGCATCAAAGTACATTTAGTGTATCGTGATTTGCATACACTTTATTAAATTTGTAAATGTTATTAATATCTTATTAAGGCGGGAAATCAGCTACTGCGGGATTTGACTAAAAATTTGTAAAGGAGGAAAAATCTGAAGTTTAACACAGTGATAGATTAACGTAAGATAACTTTAAAAATGTAAAAATTTTGGGAGGTCACCATGCTAGATTTTGAATTACGTTTTTTTGAAGTTTTAGTCCCATAAGAGATCATGTTAATGTTAATAATTAATTTCTCTCTTATCTGATGGTCACGCGGGTGCTGAAATTTTTATCAAGGGTAGCTGTTGCTTAACTTTAAGATGGCATCAAAAAATTAGGTACTTTCCTTGTTAGATTTTGAGATACAAGCAAACTGAAGAGAACCCTTAATAGTTATAATTCAGAAATTTAAACAAAAATAATATTAAAAATAATTTTTTTAACTTTAAAATATATATCTTTTTTTTATTTATTATTCTATTTTGTTACAAAATATTTTATAAATATATAATTAATTTTTTTAATAAAAATATTTTTTGTTGTATAAAAAATGATTATATAATAAATTCCAATTCTCAAGATTTTTATGAATATTAATAAACATTACTTCACAGATGAGGTATATGGTTGAATTTAGTCTATATATAGCGCTTCTGATATTGCTTTGAGGAATTAACAAAATTATTGAATTGAAGCGGTTTCTCTTGATTGAAATTATTTATTTATTAAATTATTTAAATTAGAAAAAAAAAAGTTGACAAATTTGAATATTTTAAAATTAATGCAATCGACGAGAATTTTAAACCTGTTTTTACTTTTGTGATAATTACTTACAAAATTTTCATAGTAATATGAGATAATGAAAGAACTGCAGAAACTTATCCTTCATTTGTACCAATATTTGTCATTAGATTCACAAAAACGTGTAAAAAAAAAATGTATTATTCAACTATTTGTATTGAGGTCTTTCTGTATGGCATATTTTAAGATGTTTATAAATTGAATAGTAAAGAAACAACTGTTTTGAGGCTGAGTATAAGAGAATTCTGTCTCATCCGCTTCCGTTTCGACTTACTACGCATGCGCAGTAAGTCGAAACGGAAGCGGATGTGAGCAAAATCGCCAATAGTCGGCCTCTAAACAGTTGATCCTTAATTTATCACATATATAATTAAATTATATATATATATATATATATAATTATATATATATATATATATATATAATTATATATATATATATATATATATATATATATATATATATATATATATATATATATATATATATTGTTGAAAACTGACTTTTAACCGGTGAACAAAAATATTGGTATAACAATAAGTAATTTTTTAACTGGTTAAATGTGTAATTTTCTTAATGATTTTATTGTTTCCACAGCACATAAGATTTTGTTTCACAGTGTAGCGAGGAAAGCATTTCGAAAAATGTGAAATAAATTTAATTATATTGATAAATTTTGCTCATATTATGTTCTCTTTCTCTCTCGCTCACACACACACACACACACACACACACACACACACACACACACACACACACACACACACACACACACACACACACACACACACACACACACACACACACACACACACACACACACCTCTCTATCTCTCTCTCTCTCACTCACTCACCCTCTTTACTTCACAAATTAGTTGCTAATTAAAATTAACTGTGTTTTCCTCGATTGACACATAAAAACTCCCTTATATAAATTGATCATAATTAACTCCAAAATTAGATCAAAATAATTTCATATGTTTTCACTTTTAGATTTAATGAAGGTCCATATTACCATATAATAGAGGTATTATTATTGCAAACATTTTTATTAAACTTTAATATTAAATTAATTGTACACAAATATCAGGGGATATAATTTCATAATATTTATAAAATAATTGTCATGTACTATTTATTATATTTGCATAAATAATTATGCTGTAGAACATATTTACGCAATGTGCAGCAAAATGCTTATTTAAACCAGCTTAGAGGAAGAAAAAGAAAAAGAAAAAGAAAAAGAAAAAAAAAATACTCATAATGTATAACTTAATGAAATTTTTATTAAATGGAGTTTATCTGTTTAAAAAATTCTTTAAAAAAAATTCTATGGCTTAAAAAACGTAAAAGTATAAAAAAACTAATAATTTTTCATTCAAATTTCTCCAAATTTGGTTAAAAATCTAAAAAATGTAAAAAAAAAAAAAAAAAATACGTGTTTTTCCCCATGCACGTAGTATTTATTTAAGGGACCCTTAGCTTTCCCCGCGTCACAGTGCACGCTAAACCGATAAGCTCCATTGGTGTATACACCAATGGAGATGGAGCTATACACATTAGTTTTCTCATAAATGGCATGAATATGTGTAAGTTAAAAATTAAACCCCGTGCCTTTTTCAAGCGCACCTCTGATACCACTACATCACCACCGATATGAAGCATTGCATTTAAAGTCATAGACCACTGATACAAACCAAATGTTCTTGTTCTTTTTTATAAATAAACACAAAATGGGATTTACAAAACTTATGAAACTTTTTGTCAAAATATAAATTTTGGCCCAAACAAAAGAGCGCGAAAATACTGCACAGTATTATGCTATTTTCGTGAATTTTTCTGGTTTCTGACGCCCTAAACTGGAATGATATGAAATTAATGTGCCAGTTGCATATTATTGAAATTCTTCGATTACTGCTACGGCGTTATACAGTTAAGTTTTAAGACAAATTAGTTATATTATGGTACTTCTCGTGAAGTGTGTTGTGATGAAAGCAAAAGGCTATTTTTTTTTGGTCTATGCCTTTAACATCGTGGAAATTCAGTGACGAATTAAGATTGTAAAAATATTACCATTCTTCCCCCTATCTGCAGCATATATTAAAAACCTTGAAATGTTTATCCCTTAACATTTTTTATTATTATATATTTTTATTATTATCATTATTTTCTTTTCAACTCGATATCTTTCTCAAATGCAATACATGTATTTATTTATATTATCCTCCTGATTACAATATAACCATGTTATAGAAAATCGTATTACAATTTTCGTTTTACGCCATTGTTAAGTATTTTTTAAAAATCAAATATGTAAAAAAGATTAAAAAAAAATAAAAAAAAAAAGCGTCAAAAAAGTTTAAAATGGAATTATTTTACAATTCGCATACTTTTACCAACCAGAGAAGCTATAGGTGGACTTAATTATGTATTCTAGATAAATCTGATATTTTATATCGACTAAAATTTTAAAATGTGATATTTTTTCCTCTTGGTGTAACAAGCAATTCTTTGAAATTTGACAACAATACAAAAAAGTAACCTTCAAACAGATTTAATAAACATCAAATAAAATACCCGCTCTGATATTTTTTCAATCATTTATATGAGATTTTTTTTTATCGACGTCTACTGCGGGTGGTGTGAGAGGAGGGTTTCCCAGTAACCGTCTTTCATGACAACAGAGAGAGAGAGACTGAGAGAGAGAGAGAGAGAGAGAGAGAGAGAGAGAGAGAGAGAGAGAGAGAGAGAGAGAGAGAGAACGCTGCTTCATCCTAGTTCTAGGAACAAGCTACAACATGCACAATCATCAAAAATTAAGATCTATAATACATGACTAAACATACATTCTTTTATATTGATTTTTTTTTTTTTTTACTTTTATTCTTTGGAAAATAAGTTAGTTTTTTATTATTATTCTCACATACTTAAAAACTTAATTTAACATATATGTATTGACTGCATTAATATTCTTAAAAAATTTCTTATTATTTTTAAAGTGGCATAATTACTCGTTTTCCTAAATACTTATGTTATTTTGTGCTTATAAATATCGTCAGATTTTAGAGTATTGTATTTTTTTATATTAACAATAATATAATAAGAAACTTATATTTAATTTTACTGCATTGCATATTTTTTTAAAGAATGATTGTGTATATTGTTTAGTATAATTACAATGAAACAATAATATTAAAAATGTTTAAATTTAAGAATGATAAAAAAAAAAAAAAAAAAAAAACTTTGGTATTTTTTTATTTTATGTGATAGTTAAAAAATAAATATATTTATTTATAATTTTTTATAATTTATTAATTTCTTTTTTAATTATATCTTTAATATTGACAATTGTTAACATGCAAACAATAAAATGTAGTCTAATATTTGTCCACGAACGTATATGCACAAGCTAATTAATTCTCGAAAGTGCAAAATCCAAATGAATGGAAATTAAAATATGTAACATTAAGTATACCGTTTTTGTATAAGGAGAAATCGTTAAGTGCGAACAAATAAGAACGAAAAACCTAATTAAACATTTTCTTAATATTTCACTTCCGTTGTTTTCGAGTTTTTTTTTTTTTTTTTTTTTTTTTTTGACAAACAAAATATTTTTCTATAATGAATAAGCAGAACAAACGAACAAGAAAATGAAAGTAGAGTCGAAAATTATTTAAATTTATTTTTAAAAACTTGTTTGTTTATATTTATCCTTCTTTTTTAGAACCAAACAATTTACGAGACAAAAATGACTTTCCAGAAAACTTTACAAGAGTAAATTAACCATAACTTATTTTTCAGTCTCAGCGTGCTTTGCTATAGTCTTACATTTTGAGTGTCCCAGATTCCAAAATTTTTATTTTCGGGACACTCAAAATGTAAGAATATAATACATAAGAACTGAAAAATGATTGATAAAAGCTTACTTTGTAATGATTTTAACTTTTTAAATTTGCTTTCATAAACTCCTTGGCTATTTCTCCCTTAATTTATTATAGCAAATTCATCAGATATATCTTTTTCTTTTTTTTTTAAATACTCTATTTTTATAATTACTTTAATAAACTTAATTTTATGTTATTTTTCCCTCAATTCATATAACAATTTCATAAAATCTTTTAAAAAATACTCTATTTTTATATTACACTGAATCTGGACCTTAAACATGCAATAAATAAAATTATTACAAACTTAATAATAAAAAACCTGATCATATATTATTAACATTGATGTTATATACAAAGCGACAGAGAAGTAAAATATCCACGTGGTGCTTGGTTGGTAGTGGGGGCCAAGGTAACGGTGCCTTGGAGAGCGATGCGGTGCTCACCTGCACTCGAGATAGATTTCTGGCAGTCTTAGCTAGCGTGAGAGCGAGAGAACGCGAGTCACTCACCTTTCAGTATTCAGTGTCAGTGAAGTGTACACTTTGGCTTTAGTCGAGGATTTGAAGTTTTACCTTCGAGTGGAATTAATATTGGCATAGGTGAGTCTAGCATAATAAGGAAATATTAAATAAAAAAATTTAATGACCAAAATTGCAGTTTTACACTAAAATTTGGACAAAACAATATAATGATAGAAATAATAAATGAGCAGAAAAATAAAAAAAACTTAAAAAATATAAAAATGTATATTTAATTTATCATTTTTTATTACTATTATTGTAGCTTTTGTATTTAATGATAATTTTTTAAATATATATATATTTTAAATAATTAAGTTATTATTAAAAATAAATTTATTTGAATTTTTTATATACATAGTAAATTGCATGCTATTAATAAATATTTAATGTATCCATATCCATACACATGAATACTTGTATGTTTCGAGAATGAGTAAATATTGAAATTGAGGAATAATGATGAGATATAAAGAAGATGATATTATTGAAGTGTACTCTGCGTATACAATTATTATTATTTGTAAAGTAAACTTACACAATTTACCAAACTCTTAAAGAATTATACAGTATGTATAATATATATATATTAGATATATATATATATATATCAATTACAAAAATAAAAATAAAGCCTTTATGTTTGTTATTATAATTATTATTTCTTTGACTATTTTATGTAACCTCAGCGAGGTACTCAGTCTTGATCGAATCTCCAGAAACGCAATATCTTAGTTTGTGTTTTTGTTTTTCCGAAACGGGTTGGCCACGGTTTTATAGCAAACATCCCGCATTCGTCATAACATGCTGATGAAACCGTGGAAACAAACAGTCAGAATGTTCTGTAAGGTAGACTCCTGAATTTGCAAGCTAGCTCCTAGCCATCGTAAGGTTTTCTCTATGTATTCATGTTAAAGTCAACGACATCACTTAATAACAGGTGGCATAGAAAAATAGCTCATTTTACAAGTTTAAAAACACTATGCAATATTTTTGAGAGCATTGATGCTGTAAATAATGTTGAATTAGTATCTCAAGTATGTGAGAAAAAAAAAATAAAAAAATATTTACCGATTTCCCATAGAAAATTGACTAAAACGAAGTTTGTCCTATATGCTGAGCAATGTTATTCATTACTCCAGTAAGGCCTCCAAGCGCATTAAATATCACGTCATACGAATACATCCTATGGCTGATAACACTTTTAAAACTCATAAATCAAAATTTTATACGAAAAACAAGAACAAAAAAGTATTTACAGATATTTTTCGTATATTTGTTTCACTAATTAATACTTATATTATTTCCACTTTACATTCAGTGCACCTACTTCTAGATTTTATTCAACTTATTTATTAAATTATTTATTTTTTATGTGTATAAAATTAATATTCTTAAAACATACATTTTAAAATTAATAAATTTTAAAGGTAATTTTATAAATAATAATTAAAAATTGTGTTTATAAAAATAATTATAATTTTGTAATAAAATTTAATTTAATAATTATTTTTATAAATACAACAAAATTCACATGAGGGTCATATGTATTGTCATCTATAATCTAAAGGTCGCATCAAATTCTTAGAAAGCGAAGCATCGTTATAATAGTAAGTTGAATAAAGATTGAAATTTCATAATTATTAAATATGTCAATCTCACTCGCATCTTACTAACATCTGTAGAAACAGTAATCAGATTTTCAAATAATTATTATCATCAGTTTTATGAAAGAATCATGGCATCACAAATAATAATGTTTGTGTATTAAAAAATAATTTAAGGTAGTAGGGTACCGACGTCGGCAATTAGACTCAAACTTTTCTCGTCAAAAAAAACTGAAATTTTCAAAAATTTCAGGCAATTTCAAATATATAAAAAAATTTAAGGGCCACCGTGCAAATTAATTTTATATTGTTTTTTGAAATTTTAAGCCCATAAGGCCCAATGTTAATTTCAATAAATGTTTTCTATTTTTCGGAACGGTCAAACATCTTGAAATTTTTATCACGGCTAGGTGTGACCCTTAGCTACACAGTGACACCAAATTTAGACCCAAAACACGTGTAGTTTTTTAGATATAAGGTTGGTATCCTACTCCCTTAATACTGATTTTATATTATATATACATTCAGTTTACCTACTGCTGGATTTTATTCATCATATTTATATAATATTAAATTATTTAATATAATTATTATTTTATAAACTTTTGTTTTATAATTAAAAAAATTTAAATATAATTCTCAAGATAATATTTAAAACTGCGTATATAAAAATAATAATTTGATAATAATTGAATTTAATTTATTAGTTATTTTTATAAATACAACAAAATTAACGAGAAAGTTTTATATATTGACAAACATAATCTTAGCTTAGCATCGTGCATTCTGTTTAAAGAGTAGCATTGTTATATAATGTTTAATTCATATCGAAATTTCATAATTTTATAAACAAGTTCATCTTACTAACTTCTGTAGAAAAAATAATCAGATTTTAAACTAATTATTATCATTAGATTTATGAAAGAAACACAGCTTCATAGGTAATAGTCAAGGTTTATATTTATAAACCTTGGGTAATAGTGTTTTTAAATTATAAAATAATTTTTATATATATAAAATATATATATATATATATATATATATATATATATATATATATATATATATATTTATATTTATATATATATATATATATATTTATATTTATATATATATATATATATTTTTTGACGGGTTAAAGTGCAAATTAATTTTATCTGATTTTTTTAAATTTTAAGCCTCCTATAAGGCCCAATGTTAATTTCAATAATTTTTTTCGGGACGGTCAAACATCATTAAATTGTTATCACGGTTAGCTACACAATGACACCAAATTTAGACCCAAAATACGTGTAGTTTTTGAGATATAAGGTCGGTACTTTACTCCGTTAATACTTATTTTATATTCACTATAATACATTCAGTTCACCTACTGCTAGATTTTATTCAACATATTTATATTATACTAAATTATTTATGTGTATAATTATTATTATTTAAACATTATATTTTATAATTAATAAATTTTAAACCTAATTCTCAAGATATAATGTTTAAAATTGTGTTTATAAAAATAATAACTTGTTAATAATAAAATTTAATTTGTTAGTTACATTTATAAATATAACAAAATTAACATGTAATCAATATTTGTAATCATAAATAGTCTTGCCTACAACTACTTTCTAAGAAAATTTAGCATCGTAATGTTAAATCGAAATGTCATAATTTTATTTACAAGTTCGTCTTACTAGCGTCTGTGAAATTAATATTTAGACTTCAACCAGTCTTTATTCAGAGTTATCATAACATATAAAATAATGTACCACAGCATCCAAAATAATAGTGTTTATATTAAAAAAAAAAAAAAAAGAAGGAATTCGCTCTAACACCATACTAGAGAATTAAATAATATTGCTCAGCGTTGGACAAGCCTATTTGCTCTCAGAAATCAAGTATTATTTATTTCTATTTCTCAAATACTTAAAAACTTAATTCAACCTGTTAACAGCATCAATGCTGTCAAAAATATTGCTTAGTATTATTAAACTGGCAATATGTGCCATTATTCCATTCCACCACATGTTATTTAGTACTTATATGGCGTCGACTTTTATGAAAGCACCCTATATAAAGATATAAATAAAAAAAAAATGATTACGTCTATTTTCTTAACAGTACCAAAAATTCAAATGTAAATAAAAAATAATAATAAACGTTTTCTAAAGAAAATTATCTTAAAAACTGTAACTATAGTTTTTCCTCATATGAAAATATTTCTAATCTTTGTGCAACACTTTTGCTGATATAAAAGTGTAGAAAAAAAAAAGAGGCTATAAGAGAGTTGGTAAAAAAAAATCGGTACTATAACCTCACCGTCTGTCATTGGACCCTTCTGCAAATCTTTACAAATAATATAAATATTTTTTTTTTAATATATACTGTACTTTTTTTTTTACAATATAATTTTAAATAATGAGAATGAGTCTTTGAAAATAATAACATATTAAATTAATAACGTATCTTTGCAAAAAAAAAAAAAAAAAAGTCATAATTTTCTAATATTATTATTCTTTGTTTCATATCGCACAATACATTTACTTTCAAGAATCCATGTTTTCAAAAATAGAAACAAAAGTTTAATAAACTTTTGCTTTTTCACTTTTTCCTCGCAGCTTTGGCTTTCAAAGCTAAAAGCCCTTCAGTCAAGATAAATTAACTGTTAGTTTATTTATTTATTTCATTATTATTTATGTTGCAAATCTCCAAGCAGCCAAGCCTTAAACATATTCTTGCTTTCAGCTAAGTGAACTTAAAACTGAAATTTTTATTTTTTTTTTCCGTCAGTTTTTTTGGTTGTAATTAAATTTGAACACTTCTTGCATTGTTGAATAAATAACATAAATTAAGTTTGCTTTTTTACTCGATCGTATATAAAAACCACTAATTATCATTACTTCATTATTATAAATTTATACAATTTTTTACTTTTAAATAAAGTATTTTAAAATATGTTATATTACAATTTTTCCATAAAATAATTATTATTTTTTTATATAAAAGTTTAATTATTTTTAGAAAATATTAAAAAATTAATAAATAATAATTTTTTTTATAAATTTTCTTTAAAGGTAAAATTATATATCTATGTAAGAATACGTCTGTTACTTTCTGACATAATATAACAGCATCTAGTAAAAATGTAAGTGCAGTTGAACATTGAAAGACATTAGAATATCGATTAGATGAATGCTGAATACATTTTAATTTAAATTTAGATTATGGTTTGTTCTTTGTACCACACATATTGCAGAAAAATAAGATATTAATAATAAACATTTCTTGAATAGTTCATAATAGTTACTGTCGTATAGACCCCCTGCACATCCTTGCTCTTTGTCGCCATGTTTGTGGTGCCTAATGTATTGTCCAGCATAGGAGAAACATCATTTCTCCTAATTTTTTAAATAAAAAGAGTTTATTTCAACTGAATGAATTTTTCTCATATTCTTCGAGCTTATTAGGAGCTACAAATAAGGCTTTGATTGAGCTTTGAAGCTTCTTTTGCTATTAAAAAAAATGAAAATGACGTTATTACTCCAGTATGGTCTCCAAGCGCATTAAATATGACGTCATGCGCATACACCCTATTATTTTTTTTATTTATTACTATTTGCATAAAAATGCTTTCTTATACAGTTAGTATTTATCAATAATTATTATAATTCTATTTAACAAACTCATGCAAGCAACCTTTCAATTTAACCCAACTTTGTTACGTACAGTACTAACAATTTTAGTTTTATCTCTTATTTTTACTTGTAGCTCAGAATTTGTACCTTTTTCTAAGAAGAAAGAAATCATTTTTTTATAAATTTGACCATTTTTTTTCTTCTTCCTTTTGAAGCATCGAAAAAATATTTTTTAAATCCTTGTTTAAAATCACAACGAAGATGTACTGACAAGTGAGGTCAGAAATATTAATTGAAATGAGGAACACTAGACATATACTATTACGTGTTATTTTTTTTATTTATGTATATAATATATATTTTTTTTTCTTACGGTAACCTCTATCTTTTACAAGTTGCTGTTATGACATATATACTGAATTTTCCAAGAGTAAATTAATTATCTATTAATTAAAGTAAACATTAATTAAGTACTTAAATATAAGTGACAAACAAAATTGTCACTGAAAAAGTTATTCCAAGGTGGGATTGCGCAGTGCAGTGGAATCTTCGTGAGAGAGAGAGAGAGAGAGAGAGAGAGAGACGTGCTAATTTAGCTCCTAAGTTACAAAACTGCAGCAGATATTTAGTTACGCTTCAAATTTCACCATGACTTTGAGAAATGACCTTGAACTTGAAGCTACTTCAACGTAACAAAATGTGCAACTAAATTTTAATTGGAAAAATAATAATTAAATTAACTAATTACTGATTACTTAATTTTTCATGGCTTTAACCTTTTTTTGTGTGGCATTAAACTTTTTTTTTCCAATGCATTTTTATTGTTTATTATTTCTTCATAATTAAATTTTAATTTTTTTTTTTTTTACTCAAAAAAAAAAAAAAAAGTTAATAAAAGGAAATTTAGTACATTAAATTTGCTTGAATTTTTTAGTTCCACGTATTAAGTTATTATAAGAAGTACGATATTATTATTTTTATTTTTTTAACTATTTATTAACTCTGTAAGTATATATTATATACATTATTATATTCCTAAGTCTTCATTGGCGTTGTTTATTAGTTTTTTTTTTTTCTTTTGCATACAATTTGCATTTTGGAAGTACAATGTTTTTAAAGATCCTAAAAGTTTATGTAAATATAATGTCTTTATTTAAAAATGCAGGGGAAAAATACATCAAAAAAATTAAAATAACAATACAAAAAAAAAAATGTTAACAATCGTACAATTTTTTTTTTTTTTTTTTTTTTTTGAGACAAAAAAAAAGTTGAAGTTTAATGTTACTACGTATTTCACGTTAATCGCTGATCATTATTAATCTGAACTATATAATTAGGTTAACTAATTGTTTTTGTCATAGAGTACTAATTATAGGACTAAGCTATGTTTGTCATTTGTAGCTGATAACCATATCTTATCAATTAACAATATTTATTACAAATACTATTTAATATTTATATCGTTGGTGGTCCGCTATAATGTCCGATGTCCATTTGACTATGAAAATTATTTTTTGCTGCAAATGACCTGAAATAAAGAAATTCAAATTTGGGGTTATAATATTATTATTAAATATTATTATTTGATATAACATTGGCCGGTATAGGAAAATGGCACATTTTGCCAGTTTTAAAATACTTGGCAATATTTTTGAGAGCATTGATTTGATGCTGTTAACAGGTTGAAATAGTATTTCAAGTATGCAAGAAAAATAATAATGACCAAAAAATAGCTAATTTATCAAAGAAAATAGCTAAAAACTATGTTTGTCCTATGCTGAGCAATGTTATTCATTGCTCAAGAAGAGCATCGAAAAGCACTCAGAATGACGTCATGCGCACACACCCTATTATTGGACATCTGACAATATAGCTAATCCACGACGTCAAAATATGTTTTCTTGACAAACAGTGTACTTTTGCTTATATGGTGTAAGATCCATAGTGCTCAGTGCTCCCATATGGCCTTAACTTTTATATGAATATAACCTCCCTATAGATTCTAAGGTTTCAAATATATATATATATATATATATATATATATATATATATATATATATATATATATATATATATATATATATATATATATATATATATATATATATATATATATATATATATATATATATATATATATATATATATATATATATATATATATATATATATATATATATATATATATATATATATATTTTTTTTTTTCAACCCTAGTTTAAAGGAATAGACCAGAGAAAAGCATAATCATTTATATCACAAAACACTCTGAAGCAGTGGTCAGAAAATTTGATTTATGCAACCCGTACAACATTTTCATACTAGTTTTTGCATGTTTCTGACGTCATAAACATGAATAGTCACGCAAATTGCATACTTTGCAGTATTTTCACGCTCTCTTGTGGGGCTACATTAACATTCTGGTAAAAATTGTCATCAGTTTTGAAGATCCCATTTCATGTTTATTCATTAAAAAGCACGTGTTGTTTTATGTGGTCTATGGCTTCAATGTATAAATACGATAGTGGAACCTATAAAAAACTAAAAATGAATTTCTTTCCAGTCTTTGAAATAGTTAACTTCAAAAACTTAAAAATTATTTGAGGGTTGAGATAGCTAGTATCTCAAAATCTAAAAAGAAAACTTCAAAATTTTATTTAAAAGTTAAATTGTAACAGCTACCTATAAACAAAATCAGAACCCGCCACCATCAGATAAGAGAGAAAATAATTATTTAAATTAACATGGGCTCTTATGAAACTAAAACATAAAATAAATCATAATATAAAATATAACCCCAAATTTTTTTACATTTTTGAAGATACCATAAAAATCTTAATGTATCACTGCAAATTTTCAGATTTTTTTTTTTAATAATTTTTTAGTGATTTTTCGCAGTACCTGATTTTGTGATTTTCTGCTATAACATTTGTTTTTCTTGAAGTATTAATCATATCTTCCTCGCGATTACTTTATCTACCAATTCCGTCTCTAAACATCAAAAAACGATTTCCAATCATGCATTTATAAATTTTAAGTATATAGTAAAGAGTAAAGTTGTTAATAAATTTATATAAAACACAAATTAAAATAATATTTTAATATAAATTAAACTAATTTAATGATAATTAAATTGAATTATATACTTTAATTGTTTTTTTAATATTTTTGTATTTATTTTTTAAAACAAATTTTAAATATATAGTAATAAAAAATAAAATAAAATTTCAATTTTAATAACATATTATATGGTACACTTTTTTTTTCCGAAACTTTTTTTTTGTTATAATAATTATTGCGTTGTTCAAAGTTTAAAATATATTTTTAAAATAAAAAAAATCTAAAATTAGTTTTGCCCTTCGTTAAAAAGTAAATTACTTAATTTATGCTACATTGAACAATTGCTATATTGTAGAGCACAAATGTTGCTATTTTGAAGTAATTATGCTTAACATGTTAACTATTATATGTATCACTGTACAATATAGCATAAACTATGTTGTTTTGTTGCTGCATTGAGCTAGTATAATTATTTCATGTTTATTTTTGTTCATATTTTCATACCAAGCTGGTATGGCCGAGTGTTGAAGGCAGCTGACTCGCAACTCTGTACTCCTCACCGAGTATAGGTTCGAGCCACTGCTGGGTGCGTACGTGAAGTGTAAGAGCACAACACGTTGCACGTTGCATTCCATGACGACGAACAGTATTCGGGAGGTGCATGATTGATGTGATTGCACCGACCAGCCTACTTAGATGTTTCCACGGTTTCTCCAGGCTGTCATGGCAAATGCCGGGCTGTGTACTTAGGCCGTGGCTGGCCCGTGTGTACTTTTCCATTAATTTGGAAAGTCCTTACCTGTCAATAAGACAATATCTTGACTGGGACTGGGATTATTGGTGTAGCACGATAACACAATATGAAAAAAAAAAAAAAAAAAACATATTTATATTAATTAATTTACTTATTTATTCTTCCCCTAAATGTATAAAGATTATCTTAAATCACGAACATTATATTAAATAGTGTCTTCTTATAACGCCAATGGATGTTATGGTTTTAAAAATATTCTTAAAATTTCTTGTTTTGGAGAACATGTAAAAATATGTTATAATAAAGTATTATTCATATAAAAAAATATATCCGGAATTCGTGCAGTAGTTTTCTCAAAATTTACTAAAAACTTGATACTGCGGGATTTGACTATTAAAAAGTTGTAAAGAAATAAAAATCTGAAATTTCACAGTGATACACTAGAATAAGGTATCTTCAAAAATGTAAAAAAAACATTAGGG
Source organism: Ecdyonurus torrentis (assembly GCA_949318235.1). Lineage (NCBI taxonomy): Eukaryota > Metazoa > Arthropoda > Insecta > Ephemeroptera > Heptageniidae > Ecdyonurus > Ecdyonurus torrentis. The sequence goes on along the minus strand of OX439133.1, from coordinate 4,353,277 downwards.
TGTCATCACCATGCTAGATTTTAAATTATAATTTTTTTAAATTTAGTCCCATAAGAGCCCATTTTTTAACTTCAATAATTATTTTCTCTCTTATCTGATGGTCATGGGTTCTGAAAGTTTTATATATCTGTTACTGTTAACTTTCAAATGCAATAATAAAGTTTGGAAGTTTTATTTTTTATTTTGAGATAGAAGTCATCTGAATACAACTCTTTAACATTTATCGCATTTTGTTAAATTTGAAAACACCTAAGCTTTCAACTTACATCAGCCAGTGTTGTGATTTACATCAATAGATATAGTTTGCAATGCACAATTTGTAAATTAAATATAAAATACAATTTTTTTAAAATAGTTAAAATATATAAATTTTGTTTAAAAAAATTTTTAAAAACATAAAATAATAAATGATTTAAAACACTTTTATATTGTAAAATATATTATATAATATATACTATTAATAACTTTAAATATTGGAAGAAGTATAAAAAATATAGCCAAATTTTAATAATTTAAAATAATATATTTTTTGGTTTAATTTAAAGAGGAAGTTCAGAGTTTACAACATGGCTTCTTCAATGTTAGATAATGAGACGAAATGTTCATAAACTCACATATGATGACCCAAAGACCTTCCGTAGCCCCACAAACTCGTGATCATCCTGCTAGATATGCAACCTTCCCGTATCTTTTACGTCATAGTTACGGCTTTATACTATAGAAAATATTGTAGCAGGTTGCTCGAGGTTGCCCAACTAGCATGTTGCATATCTCGCAGGATGAGCGGAAATTTAAGGGGCAACCATGGGGCTACGGAAGGGCTTTGAGTTTATGAACAGTTCATCTCATTATCTAACATTGGAGAAGCCATGTTGTAACCCCTGAACTTATTCTTTAAAGCTGGCGAATCAACTACTTCGTGTTTGACTAAAAAGTTGTAAAGAAAAGAAAAAACTATAATTTTGCACAGTGATATATTAGGATAAGGTATCTTAAAAAATATACAACAAATGTGTCTCCAAGCTTGATAGTAAGTTATGAATATGATATTTTGCAGTTCCATAAGAACCCATAATATATGATAGTTTCAAAATTTTCTCTCTTATTTGATGGTGCTGACTTTTAATATTTTATCATAAGTAGCTGTTACTTTCAATTTAGTAAATATATATTTTTTATGTTTCAGATTATTAATACACAAGCAATTTACGTTCATTTAAGGGGGTAGGTGACCGACTGATATCTTGCAAACTAGGACGTTTGCGAATAATAATAATAACACAATGTTAAAGAAGAAATGTTACTTAAAAATTTAGTTATGTCAAACATGTGAAAACACGTTATTACACTTCAAAGATAACATGTAAATGTGGAAATTTAAATTTGAGCGGGAAATTTTAGTCAACTTAATTAAAAAAATTTCTTGGTATAAAAAAATACATTTTAAATTTACTTGATTTTATTTGAAAATTATAGTGTTTGTTTAGTTGGAATTAAATAATGTTCATCTTCATGTTCATGTTAAATGTTGATTATAATAGATTACTTTAATGTTTATGACATCTTCTATATATTTATAAAAAAATATTTAAAATATAAATAAATTTTAATTTCAATAAAAAAAATAATACGTATTAAAATATAAATAAAATAATATTATTATGTTTTATATTAAATAGCAATTAATTTTTGTAAAACATAAAAAAAGTTTAAAAATAAAAGCTAATATATAGACAGGTTGCACTCATATTTAAGAGCCGCCATCTTGTTGGTCAGGAATACATAGGCCAGCATAGGAAAACTACATTTATATTTTTTTAATAGCAAAAGAAGCTTGAAACCACAATCAAAGCCATATTTCTAGCTCCTAATAAGCTTGATGAATATGAAAAAGAATTTGTTCAGTTGAAATAAACTCTTTTTATGTGAAAAAAATAGGAGAAATGATGTTTCCCCTATGCTGGATAATACATTAGGCACCACAAACATGGCGACAAAGCGCAAGGATGTGCAAGGGGTCTATACTAGCCCATGTTATTTAGTGCTCACATATGGGGTCAAATTTTATATGAATGCAAAAAAAAAAAAAAAAAAAAAAAAGTGAAAAGTAAATAAAAAAAAATTAAAATTACAAAAAAAAAAAAAAAAAAGTTATTTATTATATTTAATATTTATATACAGTACTTTAAAGTGCACAGCCAGGTTACATTGAGATTGCAATATGCGGGCATAACAACATAAGTATAAATAATATACGTCTTTTAAATATTATACAAATGTGTAATTATAACGGTAACCTATACATAAGGTTCATATTATTATTTAAATAAATAGCAAAATGGTCCTTATTGTCATTATAACAATTGTCATCACGGTATTTAATTTCAATTTTTCTCGTAACTATTCCATACGTAACTTCATAAGGTATATAATTCTATGATAAACATATTAAAAAAGAACTTTAATGTCTAAAATCCTTATATTATAGAAGATCATAAAGATAAAAATTCTATTAAATAACATTAAATAAACGACTTTAATGATCATTGTCACTATCATGATATTTAATTTCAAAAATATTTCTCACCATTATTTTTTATATAAGCGTTTATTAAGGATTATAATTACATGCAAATAACAGTAAAAAATGAACCTTAAAGATTTCGTGACAGCAAAATAAATATTATATTTCAATAATATTTCTGATTTAAATTCATTAAAGACGATAATTATATGTAAATAACGGTAAAAATGGACCATATAGCATTCGTGACATCATATTAACATAATATTAGATTTCAATATTTCTGTCTGAAGTTCATTTAGGCGATAATTACATGTTATTAAAGGTAAAAATGGACCTTAGTGATATCATATTAATATATATTAAATTTCAATAACAATTCTGACAATTTAATTACGTGATTACTACTATAAGAAATGACGTCATCACATGAGATCGTGCATCACTCGTGACTTAGTTATGTTATGTGAAAATAACTGCTCACTTTAGAATACTGGACATTCAGGTTTTCATTGTTAGAACAACTAGGCAGTAACGTAACAACTATTTTTACCTTGGTTATAATAATATATAATAAAGTCTATTAAAGCCATAGACCACATAAAACAACAAGTTTTTTTTTATTAGTTAAATTCAAAATAACTGCAATCTTCACTTTAGAATACTGGACATTCAGGTTTACATTGTAAGAACAACAAGGCAGTAACGTAATAACTATTTTTACCTGTGTTAATATTATAATAAAGTCTATTAAAGCCATAGACCACATAAAACAACAAGTTTTTTTTATTGGTTAAATACAAAATAGGATAATGACATTTTTTTTACCAGAATGTAATAAATGTGGTCCCATAAGAGAGCGTGAAAAAACTGTATAAAGTATATGCTATTTGTGTGAATATTTATATGATGTCAGAGACTGGCAAAAATTAGTATTGAAGGGAAGGTTCAGGGGTTACAACATGGCTTCTTCAATGTTAGATAATGAGAAGAATTGTTCATTGATTCATGACTCATATATGATGCCCCAAAGCCCTTCTTCAACCCCATGGTAGTCCCGCAATGCACTCATCCTGCGAGATATGTAACCCGCCACAACGTTTTCTAAAAGCCGTATCTATGACGTGAAAGATACGTGAAAGGTTGCATATCTCGCAGGATAATCACGAGAAAAAAAATACACGAGGCACATTATGTATTTCCACGGTTTCTCCAGGCTGTGTACTTAGGCTGTGGCCGGCCCGTGTGTGCCTTTCCATTAATTGTAAAGTCCTTACCTGTCGATAAGACAATGTCTTGTCTGGGACTGGGGTTGGTGTAGCATAATACCACAATATGGCAAAAAGAAGAAGAAATAAAACATGCATGTATAGCAATTATTGTCTTATTTACTATATGATGTTATGTTTTAGGATGACTCCTGGTCGTTGGTTGTGGTCACTACTTGGTCTACTCCTGATATCACGGAGCACAGCACTACCTCTTGTAGACGCAGGTAATATAACACACTTCTCCCAATACTAGTTTGAGCGGATACAGTGTAATTAACTATATGTAACGTCAACTGTGATTGGCTAGTAGGTCTATAACACGCTCTCTGATTGGTTTAGCACCGCGGATACAGCTTTTGGCGGGAATGACCTTGTTTTGGTCTGAGTGTATATTACCCTGAAACTTCGTTTAACGATAGGGAATTTTTTTTTTTTTTTTTTTTTTTTAATTTTGAAGATACTTTATTCTAATTAATCAGCAGATTCTAATATTAATTTTCAAAATTTATCATAAAGTTTGGAAGTTTGCCTTTATATTTTGAATTACAAGCCATCTTTAATTTCAGGACATGAAAAGTTGAGTGTCAAATAAAATTAAAAATATCATATTAATTAAAAAGTATTGAGACCCAAAAGAATTTTAAATTTTATTTAAATTATTTTTAAATTTTATTTTATTATTATTATTATTATTGTTATTTACTCTATTTAAAAAAAATAAATATAAAATGTTAATAACAAAAAATATATATTTATATATATATATATATATAATTTAAATAAAGTTAAATAAATAAAACATTTATAAATAATATCTTAAAGATTAATATTCATTAACTTTAAAAATGAAATCTTTCAGAAGAAGCAGAAACACAATGTATGTCATATAAATAATGAATAATTTAGTGCAAAATAAAGTAAGCGATGAAGCAAGAATATGTACACCTAATATGACAATGTTAAACTAATTAAAAAATTTAACAGTAACGATTGAGCGTTCCGCATAATTATACTCTGAAAAACGGCAAATATGTAAAAATTTATTTGGATTGCCTATAATTATTTTAAACTCTTTAATATAAGCTTAAAGGCATAAACCACATAAAACAACATGGTTCTTTTTAATGAATAAACACGAAATGTGATCTTCAAAACTGATGGCAATTTTTACCAGAATGTTAATGTAGCCCCACGAGAGAGCGTGAAAATACTGTAAAGTATGCAATTTGCATGACTATTCATTTTTATGACGACAGATACATGCAAAAATTAGTATGAACAGGGGCGGACTGGGCCTCCGCGGCCCTTCGAGATAACTAAGGAGACGGCCCCCATCCGCTGGAGGGCCTGGGGGGCAAAGCCCCCCAGAATCGCGCCGTAGGCTAAAATTTTACGAAAAAGGGGGCGTGGCTAGCTAATTTTAAGTAAAAATTACAATCATTTTACGTAAGGAAAAGAAAAAAAAAAAAGAAAAAAAAAAAAACAGGGTAAGAATAGAAAATTTTCATGTATAATAATATTATATTACTTTTACATGAGTAGTAACCTTGATATCAATTTTTTTGTATGAATTTTGCTTTGGCAAATTTCATCATCTTTTGAAGAAAAAGAAGAATAATAAAAAAAATATATTAATAATAAAAAAAAAAAAAAAAAAATGACATGAATTCTGAAAGTCCGTCATGAGACATTGGGTTTATATTAATTTATTTCTATTTAAAACTTTTATTTACAACCATTATCATATATTGTAGGATCAGTCATCACATCACCATAAGATCTTATTATAATTATATCATTTTCTAAACTATAAGATTCAATGATTTCCTTCCTTCCCTTCTTGCTTTTTTTTTTTTTTTTTTTTGCCGTTTGCTGCGAAGACGGCACGACGGCCCTCTTTAGCCGCGGCCCTTCGAGATAATCTCGAAATCTCGGCGCTCAATCCGCCACTGATGAATATGTTATGTGGGTTGCATAAATAGAACTTTCTGATCACTGCTATAGAGCTACAGTTGGGTTTTGAGACAAACTAATGTAATTTATGTAAATCAATGAATGTTTTGTGATATTAATGCTTAAGTTTTACTCTGGTCTTTTTTCTTTAACTTAATAATTAAATTATAATCAAAACTCTATATGCTAAAGCAGCTCATACGAATACATGTCACTGATAGAATTCATGAAAAATGTACTATTACACTCTAAATTTCATCTTTTGTCAATAATATTTTAAATTTTTTTTTTTTAATTTTTTATTAAATATAAAAAAATTTAATTATTATTTAGTTTTTTCAATATTTAATATTTATTAAAATGAATTCAGATATTATTTAAAACAATATAAAAACAATCTTTAAAATAAAGTTAATATTTTTTTAAAGTAAAATAAGCTTTGATCTTTGGATCTTTGGAAAAGCATTGATATCAAATTCTTATCATCGTGTTTTTCCAATAAGTATGACCTTAATGTCTTTGATGTAAATAAATTATTTATTAAAGAGAGGCGCTCTGGCTTACGCGGTAGCTCTATTACTTTGGATTGTCCAAGGGGCGACTCTGCTTATACAAGTTCATTTTTCCCAGAGTTGTTTCTTTGTATAACGCATTGCCATGCAGTTATGGCTAGAGCCCCTCTTCCATTGTAATCTATAACCTCTTGTCTAATTGTTAATATATGTTTGTTTTTATACATATGTTATTTATTGACGAAGCAGTTTTTCTGATATAGGTGTGAGATCACTATAGTGTATAGGCATTTTGCCTTTTTCTCATCACCCGTTGGGTTACTCGTTGTTTTTTGTATTTTTTTTTGTATGTACTATTCACAAAATCTTAAGCCCAATAAAGAACTATTATTATTATTATTATTAAGCTCGTTAAGCTAGGCAGTTCATATTCATAATTAAGTTTGTATCATGCTTGGTCTAAACATTATTTACAAGTAACATTTATAAATCATAAATAAATAAATTTTTATATAATCTGCATATAATTAAATTCAATTTAAAATAGTTTTACATTTTCATAACAATGCTGAAGTGTTTTATCATTCATGTTAAAGTCGACGCCATAAGTGAGCGCTAAATAACATTGGCCAGTATAGAAAAATAAATCATTTTGCCAGTTTAAAAATACTTCGCAATATTTTTGGGAGCATTGATGCTAACAGGTCAAATTAGTGTTTCAAGTATGCCAAAAAAAAAATATATAATAATAATACTTAGGATAAAAAAAAGGATTCAGAATGACGTCATGCGCACACACCCTATAGGGTGTATCCTCAGAACGCCATATTTAAAGCCATAGACCACATAAAACAACATGTGCTTTTTAATGAATAAACAAGAAATGGGATCCTCAAAACTGATGACAATTTTAACCAAAATGTTAATGTAGCCCCACTAGAGAGTGTGAAAAAACTGTAAAGTATGCAATTTGCGTGAAAATTCATGTTTATGACATAAGAAACATGCAAAAATTAGTATGAAAATGTTGTGCGGGTTGCATAAATTGAATTTTCTGATCACTGCTACGGGGCTACTGTTGGATTTTGAGACAAACTAATGTTATTTATGTAAATCCCATCAAGTGTTTTGTGATATAAATGCTTATGTTTTTCTCTGGTCTATTCCTTTAATGCGTTTGGAGGCCATACTGGAGTTATGAATCACATTACTCAACATAAAATAATATAGGGTCTATGCATTCATGTTAAAGTCAACGCCATGTTGGATAACTCAATAACATGGGTGGCATAGGGAAAAAAATCATTAATGGTAGTTTAAAAACACCATGTAATATTTTTGAGAGCATTGATGTTGTAAATATGTTGAATTAGTATCTCAAATATATGAGAAAAATAACAATAAAAAAAATTAACTGATTTCTCAAAGAAAATTAGCTTAAATAAAGTTTGTCCCATGCTGAGCAATGTTATGCACTACTCCAGTATAGCCTCCAAGCGCATTAAATATGACGTCATCCGCATATACCCTATAGGAGAAACTTCAATTTTTGCTAATTTCCTTGGAAAATCGTTTAATTTTTGGTTATAATTATATTTCTTACATACTTGAGCAACTAATTCAACATATTATTATACATAAATTATTTAAAATATAATATATAAATCACCGTATTTTTATTTTATAAATACATATTTTTTATTATTATTAAAATATATAATTTTTATATTAATTATTATTATAACAAAATTATATATAAATATAGTTAAATCAATAATATGTGTAATTGATTGCCAAATAACAATACTGAAAACCTTGTATGGTTTTTTTTACCGTTTAAATAATAAGTCGTTGAGATTAAACTATTAAATAATACGTGATAATGAATGACATAATACAATAAATATTATAATATATATATAAATAGAAAATAATTATTGAATTACGTGAAATATAAAGAATCTGAAACTGCATAAAATATATTATATAGGGTGTATGCGGATGACGTATTATTTAATGCGCTTGGGGGCCATACTGGAGTAGTAAATAACATTGCTCAGCATAGGACAAATTTCGTTTAAGCCAATTTTCTATGGGAAATCGGTTAATTTTTTGTTATTGTTATTTTTCTGAAAAACTTGAGATATACTAATTCATCATATTTACTACATCAATGCTCTAAAAAATATTGTTTAGTGTTTTAAAACTGGAAAAAAGAGTTATTTTCCTATGCCAACCATGTTATTGAGTGATCCAACATTGCGTTGACTTTAACGCATGAATGAATAGACCCTATCGCATGTGGATATCACCCCCCCCCCCCCACCCAAAATTTGTTGAATTATTGAAGATGCCTTATCTTACAGTTAGTTTAAAAATATATTTTTCTTCCTTTAAATTGTTAACAATGTTTTTCATTGATCCAGTATGGCGTCTAAGCGCATATGATGTCATGCGGATACACGCTATAATATCAGTTAATAATTTACACATAAATCCGTAAATAACTTTCTTACGGTGGTTTTAAAAACCTTATACTAGCAACTCTAATCTGTGTATAGTATACAGATGTACAGTATATTACATGACAAATAATAAAAGATGATATATCATATTATTACATCATACATACATACAACTATATATATAATATGTAATTTACTGTAAGATGATAACGGCACCTTGGCTTACTGCACTCTCTAATGAGTTAAGCGATGTTTGGTATTATATCTTTTATAGCATATACACCCAGAAAATGATTATCTACTCACAATAATTTGTTTTTTAAAGATATAGACCAGAAGAAAATCATAAGCATTTATACCACAAAACACTTGATGGGACTTACATAAATAACATTTAGTTTGTTTCAAAACCCAACAGTAGCTCCGTTGCAATGATCAGAAATTTCAACTTATGCAACCCGCACAACATTTTCATACTAATTTTTGCCTGTTTCTGACGTCATAAACATGAATAGTCACGCACATTTCATACTTTACAGTATTTTCACGCTCTCTCGTGGATTTATATTAAAATTATGTTAAATTATGTTAAAATTTGTCATCAGTTTTGAAGATCCAATTTCATGTTTATTCATTAAAAAGCACATGTTGTTTAATGTGGTCTATAGCTTTAAGACTACATTATTTTTATATTAGCGGGGGGGGGGGGGGGGGGGGGGAAGTAAATTACACAGAACACAAAAACAAAGTTTGTCCCATACTGAGTACTGATATTCATTGATTCAATATGGCGTTGAAGCACATTAAATATGACATCATGCGCATATATGAAATGCAATTTGCAATTTAACATTACGATTATGGGGAATTTTTTTTTATTTTTTATTCTTGAGAAAATTACTCCACCGATCACAGAATTTAGAATAATAATTATATACTTTTTACGTTTTTTAAACCCTATAGAAAATTTTAATACATTTTGAAACCCTTAATCCTCCATTATTTACATTTTTGTTGAATTACATTTTAATTATGTGCAGCGCCGGGTGACATACATTTGAAGCTATTTTCAGTTGATGTGTACTAGTAATTTAGTTATAATTATAAATTTTTTTATTAAAATAATATAAATTTTAAATTAATATACTTATTATAATTTATATTAAAATAGATTTTGAATTAAAATATTTATAAATAACTATTTTTAAAAATATAATATTTATTATTTGCAGTATAAAGAATATTTATTCACTAGAATAAAAATCTGGCGAAGAACAATTATTTTAAACCAAAAAAATATAATATTAATGTACCTAAATATCAAAAGTTGTTGGGGCCAAAGTCATTGATTTCAAATTTTTTTCCATTCAAAAAATGACAGTTGCGGGTTAATGACGTCACAGTTTGCTTGTTTCCGCACGCATGGACTTGTAAGCTATGACGTCACAAACCCGCAGCTGTCATTTTGTGAATGTGAAATAAATTAGAAATAAATGACTTCGGTCAAATCAACTTAGGTATGTTAGGATATTAGAGACATTTTTGTTGTTCTATGTCTTTTGAATATTTGCTAGCATTATAATTACGTTTTTTTTTAATGAATGAATGAATGAATACAAATCAATCAATCAATCAATCAACAAAGAAATAAATAAATATAATAAACAAACGTCATAACCACTACTACTTTGTTTTCGCAGTGTAGCCTAGCTCAATAACAAAATATCTAATATCGTGTATGTAATTGGCACATTTTGCTACAGTGTACTTAATCTTCTCTAACTAATGATGTTTCTAACAAAGCAACAAATAAACTGTCACAAATTACCGCTATATTATCACGAACATAACACGTAATAATTACACTGTAGCATGATTTCATCATTTCTTCATACCAAAATAATTTTTGTAACATAAAATAATATTTATACTTCATATAGCATAATAATTTATGCCATTAGCTTCAAAAAAAATAAATAAAATATTACATTATTTAGATATAGAGCTCGATTTTTCATTAATTTGCGCATTATTTTCATATCTTTTGGTATATATGATTTTCTTTTTTTTATTTATTTATTTTTCTTTTTTTCATTTACAACGAGAGGTAAATGTTATAAATATGTGTTGCATAATAGATCTTAAATAAAATGCCAATTTTATCATATATTTTTATATACTCAACTTTGTGTTATATTTTCAATCATATTTACAAATCATATAGTAAAAAAAAATAATAATAATAATAATAATAATAAAAAAAAAAGCGAAATAAATTTCTTCTATAGAATTCATGGACTTTGTCGCTTTATTTTAAAATTTCTTTGTTACTATTATTGTTTGTGATATTTATAAAATTTTAGTTTTTTTTATGTGTGAGCTGTAAAATTGATTTTCCAAAAATAAGTATGGTTAATTTATAAAGTTATTTATATATACAATGATAGAAAAAACTAACAATAATTTTACACTTTCTATTATTTTATGCTCTATTCTAATACACTACTTATGTTCACCAGGCCTGTTCGTAATCCTCGGTGTCTCAACATGCCGTGACGGCACCGGCTACTGCCTTCTAGGCTCCGACTGTACCCTAGACCACGACTTCTCCCCCGATGACTCAGGTGGACATTGCAATGGTCTCCGAGCAGCCTTCACTCCAGCAGCAAACTTCGTATGTTGCAAATATAACGGCGCAGACACCAAAACCACAACTACCACTATGCGCTCCACCTCATTACCACCCTTAATAACAACCCCTGAGAACAAACCAAGCCGTAGACCTGTCATCAACGGAGGTGGAAGCATCAAACCACAATCTACCGACAATACAGATACTCCTGGTGCGATATTCTGGGTAGATTTAGCTTCAGATGGTACTAAGCCTAATACTGTGAAATATGGTGCACAGAATAGTATTACTAAATTAGGAGAAACTCACCCTGGTTCTACTTTGACGGTATCTGGTAATGTTGTAAGTGATACCTCAGTACCTGTTAAGAATTCTGTTAATATTGAGAACTGGTTGAAGCCTGGTGTCACCATGTATGTTCCGGCTATCATCGCTAGTAACCCAGGTAGTACGGTTACTGTCGCTAATAAGGTATGTATACACAGCATTATGTTAAAACCCTTGTCAACTTACTTTATTATCATTTAGAATACTAGATTGATAATTGCCAGGTAGTAATTAACAGGTAGCTGTTACTATTAACTTTCAAAAAGCATTATACAGTATAAAAGTTTTATTTTAAAATGCAAGCAATCTAAGGAATCTAAAAATATATTATTTAATTATATAAGATATATATTATTGAAAAAATATTAATATACTTTTTATTATGGTTTAAATTAAAATTTAATTTTGTAAATATTATCAAACACCTGTCTGTACATTGCGTTAAAAACCAAAATAATAATGAAATAGCTAACGTAGACGTTAGAAGCGTAAATTAACATTTAACAGTTCAGTCCTATAGGAACAAGGATGTAATGTAATTTGAAGATGAAGGCGAGATAATTATAAATTATAATTATCATGTAACAATAAAAAAATATTAATTAAAATAGGAAGAATTTATGATGTTGTAAAACTTAATGTTATGCTCTTCCTTTAAAACAGTATGAAACTCATGTCGTTCAAAAATGCAGTAGAGATATATTTGCTTGAGAAAATGAAATTTTATCATTAATCATTATTATGTGTGCTCTTTTTTTATTCCTTTTTTAACACACGAACTCTTACTTGAGCCTGTTTGCTAAAATGTGTACCAGAATATATTACTTTTTTAATGTAGCTTATCAGCGCGCAGGGAAAGCTATATAAATATCCCCTAATGGAGGTTACCGGTTTAAAAAATTCTTAAAAAATTTCTATGACTTACAACACGTGAGCCATATATTTTTCATTTAAAGTAAATTTTCTCTGAAATCGATGGAGTAGTTTCCTTAAAAATCGCACAAAACGTGTTTTTCCCCATAAGCGTAATGTTAATTTAGGGGACCCTTAGCTTTCCCCGCGTCTCCCCGCGCGCTAAACCGATAAGCTCCATTAAACATTACGCATATTAAGAAAAGCTTTTTTTTTTTTTTTTTTTTTCCTGTTTTACTCTGTAATTAAAATTGATTATATAATAAAATCTGGTATGTTATAGGATGACCTTCTGAACGGTATCGTACACGGAGTAAGCTCCGAGGTTGCACATGGAGTCAGTATCAGCCAGCACGACGACACACACCCCACACCAAGTCTGTCCATACAGTTAGACCTGGGAGACAGTCCCAGCATGACTGACGGTCTACAACCTTCTACCTCTGTGGGAGACGAGATTGGAGACATCGAGCATCATGAGTTTAACAATCAGCAAGTTGAGGCGGAGACCTCGGACGTCAAGCCTGAGCTGCTCAAGCCAGATATCGAGGTTAGTATGTGGTAGAGTGACAGTGCCCATGTTATTGGCTGGCGATGTTGACTTTAACATGAATACATACACCCCATATATAGCACATAATATACTGAATATTATATCTGTAATTCTTATAGCACAATTGGAACATTACTCGCCGGGATCAATTAATATGTTTCAGAAATCTACACTATATAGCTTAAATAAGTAATAAATAGCATTATAATTTATTTTTACAATAATATTATAACATTCAAATTTTTATAAGATTTACAATATTTTTTTTAAACTTTATTATAAAAATAAAAAATAAATTAAAAAAAAATTAATTAATTTTTTAATAAAATATAAAAATTAGTAGATAAATTTATGTATATTGTAATACAAAATATTTACTTAAAATTATATTTTAAAAATTTATTTTATATATTTAATTTCCTATGTATAATATTTATTGGTAAAAATCAATTCCCATATGGTTTCAATTGGGTTCTGATCGGGTTACATGGGATATATAATATATTATACATACGTGATTTCATTGCGATCATTTGTTAATACTTTTATCACTTGAAAGATAATATTTGAAGACTATTGAAACGCTATACTAACATAACATGTAGACTTTAATAATAATAAATAGTTAGAAAATCTTTTCTATAATTTCATTTATTGGAAATAACCTAGACTAATGTATTTGATTGTGTTATATTATGTATGTTGTATGAAAAAAATTAATAAAGAATTTTGAATTTAGAGCGACAAATCAGCTACCAAACTGAAAGATTTGACTATAGTTAAAATTTTGAAAATTGAGACGTCACGGTTGGTAGCTTTTGCATAAACGTATGCACACATTCACATAAACAACGAAATATATCATGATTTTTCAAAATTACTTAAATAATAACTAAAATACTAATAAGAAGAAAAAATCAATCCAGGAAGAGGACGATGTCATCTTTCAGAATATGAATTAAAATAAATCATTTTTTTCACACGCAAAAAAATTTAATACTAACAATGTAATAGGTAGCATATAAACTTGAACTCAAGTATTAAAATATGCTACAATAAAACCTAATGCAGGTGCACTGTGCAACAATAAAGGTGTGACTCACTAAACTCACTTAGATTAAAAGGTATTGTAGTTTTATAACTACATGTTCCAAATTAAAGTGTACCTTTTTGTCATTGGCAGTACTTAATTTCCGTGCAATTTTTCCTCGTTCTTTATTAAGGCTAAACAACGTAATAAATTACATATTGAATAAACATTATAAAAATTCTGTTTTCTTCTAAATGATAACAATACCTTAGTTATGACATGAGCTAAATTTTCCTGCAGGTCGAGGTGTCCAGTGTCGCACCTGTTGCTCCCTTAGTGACAGCCAAGCCAACACCTGCGGCGGCCTCGGAGGAAGATGAAGACGAAGAAGAGGAAGAAGATGATAGCGAGGAGGTAACTTTGGCAAACACATCATCACCTAAAAAATTAAATTAATAAATAAATTATGAAAAGGGACTATATTGATATTTTGTTTGGTATACATGGTTTGATATTTTCAATTGATTCACTTTCATTCATATTTTGAACTGATTCAGTTTTTTTTTTTTTTTTTTTTTTTTTTTTTTATGTTTAGAACTAAATCAGTGGATTTGATATTTTAAATCCATTCAGTTTGATGAATATTTTAAAATGGTTTTAGTTTTTGATTTGTATTTTAATGAAATAAATCAGTTGATTTAATATTTTAAACCCACATTTAGTTGGTCTGATATTTTAAACTTATGCAGTTTGGTTGATATTTTAAACATTCCGTTTGTTTGATAATTAAAACTGACTTCAGTTCGTTTGATAATATGAACTAATTCAGTTTGTCTGATTGACAGGACGACGAGGACGATGAAGATGATGGTTTATTCGGCCTCACATCTCTTGTTGATTTTTTGGGGTTTGAGACACAAAAAAAGGACGCTTCAGGGATATTGGGGAAAAACATCTCTGATATCAACGGCATAGAGAGCAAGCTTGGGGACACAAGTCTGCCCACCGCGGGCATTGACTCTCACCAAGATGAACTTGAAGACGACCTTGGGGATGACCTTGAGGAAGAGGACAATGACACTAAACCGGAAGTGGAGGAGAGGATTGATAACTCTACCAATGAGAGCTCCAATTTAGTGGGAGGTTTTCTGGATATCACGACCACTTTACCACCTGTAGAGGAAGCAGTCACTGAGCCAGAGCAGGTAAGTGTCATTAAGTCGATTGTCGACTTCGATATCTCGATACATCGATATATTATAATCTGAGCTAGTACGATGCAATCATTTCCTTTATTTAATAAATCTATAATACGTAATATATTTTGACTCAAGCAACTGCGATGATTTGTAATGAAATTTTTATTATTAAAATCTTTAATAAATAAGACATACCAAAACCCTGCGTAATAATAAGTACGATTATATAACTATACTTAAATAAATTACAAATATTTTATTATTATTACATTGTAAGTATTTTTTTAATACAATTATATCTATAAAATATAAAATTAAAGGTGTAATTATTTAAAATAAAATTATTTTATTTAAAATAATTTTTATTTAAATAAACTTTTCTCAATAATGCATGTATTAATATCATATATAAATAAATCTTTTGCGCATCTGTATCTCTACGTCTATAGTCCGAGCATGGAAAAACGATGAAATGAGTTATAGATATATATAATAAAATAGTAACGTAACGCTAAAAGTAATTTCACTATTATTATAAGTAGAGTGAGTAACGATCAATACTTTTATTATCAATATATTTTTTTTGAAGTAGTGAGCATGGTGTAGTAAGTAACTTAAAGAGTAAGTTCAGTGGTTACAAGATGGCTTCTTCAATGTTAGATAATAAGAAGAACTGTTCATAAACTCACATGTGATGACCCAAAGCTCTTACGTATCCCCGCAAACTCGTGATCATCCTGCGAAATATGCAACACATCCCGTATCTTTTACGTCATAGTTACGGCTTTACTATATAAAATGTTGTAGCAGGTTGCATATCTCGCAGGCTGAGCGCAAGTTTGCGGGGCTACAGTAGGCCTTTGGGTCAATGAACAGTTTTTCTCATTATCTAACATTGGAGAAGCCATGTTGTAAACTCTGAACTTTCTCTGTAACGCAGTTAAAAAAAATATAACGTATCCATTAAAGGCATAGAAAAAAGTTGTGTAATATCTTAAGAAACCTGAAATGCAACATTGATTTGGCCGAAGTCATTAATTTCTAATTTATTTTCCATTCACAAAATGCCACTGGTGGTCGGTCACTGACGTCACAGCTCACTTGTTTTACTTGCGTAAATCGGGTTGTGACGTCAGTGACCGCCAGCGGCATTTTGTGAATGGAAAATAAATTAGAAATCAATGACTTCTGCCAAATCAACGTTGATTTTCAGGTTTGTTAGGATATTGCACAACTTTTTTGTTCAAGGTGTTCTACGCCTTTAAGTCTGCTAAACCCTCACAAAAAATATACAAAATCAATATGTTCATGTCTCATCTACGGATAGTTTGATATGTTAATTGTTATTTTAAATGATAAAATCTTAATTTTATTGTGTCTTCAAATGTTGTCAGAGTGAAGATGAGGAGCCTCCTCTTTGTCTGGGACCTGTCAGAGAACCTCGTGACCCCGCGTGCTGGGCGGTCAACTTCGAGTCAAAGGTCAACGGAACTTCGAAGTCTCTTTGTTCTGGTGCTAGAGTGACCAGGGACCTTGTGGTCACCTCTGCTAGCTGTGCTGTCAGGTGAGTTCAAGGTCATGTCAAGGTCATATCAAGGTCATGTCAATGTCATAGGTTACTTCTAAGACCTTCATTATTAATTCAATTATTTTATTTTTCTTTTTACATTTTTTAAGGGGAGATTTGATTTTTTTTTTTCTGAAATTACGTTGATAGGCGTAAAAAATATGATGCTAAAAATGCCAGAAAATAGTATAGTTTCTAAAATATGTCACTTTTCCAATTTGCATTAATTAAATATATAGTAAAATGTTTTTAAGTTAAAATTCATAATAATAATTTTTTCTTTAATTTAATTAAAAATTAATATGATCTATAAGATTAAAATGCAATATGAAGTTTTAGTATACCTCCTTATATTATACCTTATTATTCAATGTTTATAATTAAATGTTTAATTCATATTTATTTTCCATTTCATACTAAATTAAACATACTCGTAATTAAAATTTGAGAAGTTGTTTCAAATAAATAAATAACAAATCTTGTATTAGAATATAATTATAATAAATATGAACTTCTAATTAAATTATTTGCCTTTTTTAATTAAATATTATGTCATATTTCAGGGTGTTCATGGCTGGAGTGAAGGAGACTCGAGCAGTGGTTCCCAGTGAAGGTCAGTCAGAGGTCAATGAGGTCAGCGAGGTCGTGGTGCACGAGAGCTACCGCGCGGCACCGCACATGTCCCTACATGATATTGGTAAGACAATCGTGATTTCATCTGTAATTTACTCTAATATCAATGTTTTATATTTATATTGTGATATTTTTATTTTTAAGTATCATAAATATTATAAACCGATTATTTAAAAATATAAATAATAAGAAAACGTAAAAAAAAAAAAAAAAAAACTTTGGCTAGAAGCATTAATCTTTACTGCAAAAACTATAACTGAATTTATTTTTTTATTATTATTAATATGTTGTATTTATTGCTTATATTTAAACTGAATTCACCATGTTAAAATTATGCCACGAATGATAATAATACGAAAAGGAACATTTCTTTGCTGAGAAAAGTATAATATTTGAAATTAATTCACTCATAAATTAATCTAAAAAACAGTCTAAAATTCAGCTCTTTCCTTTACAAGAATATTAATTATTATTTATTATTTAAAAATAATAATAATAATAATAACAACGTTCAACAATACAATTTTTTAACAAGACTATATTATTTTGAAAATTTTATAGTATAATAATACTAAAAATAAAATAAGGAGCATAAATGAAGTGTGTTGTTTTGTTCGCAGGTCTTGTGCGCCTAAGACCCTCCAGCAATGACATGACAAAATGTACCTTATGTCTGCCTCAAGATTCCAAAGCTGACTTCAGGTAAATATAAAACATAAAAAAAAAAAAAAAAAAAATGTTAACGTGCTTTTTGTGATTCTTACTTTAAAAATTTCCAGTGAATAACAAGAACTTTTCACTATTGCAATATACGTGCTATAATTTACGTATATTAATTATATTAAATATATTATTATTTTTGTTTATTTTAGTCACGTGGCCTGCCACAGTCCTCGTTACTCCATTGCCGAGCAAGTATCTGCACGCGCAGGTGACAACGCTAGTGCGCATGCGCAGGTAGAAGTGGAGCTCGAGGCACGCACCACGTCTGCACGAGGCTTGTGTGAGAGCGTGACTAAAGCAAGAACTGAGGACGACGCTCGCTTCCCTACCTTCCTCTGCTCTGCACCTGCCAGGATCAACAAGCAACAGGTAGCTATGGGCTTGACTGAGGAAGGCACACGCTTGTCTATAGCTGTGCCGAAAGCTCTTCTATCTATCTATCTATATCTATCTATCTATCTATCTATCTATCTATCTATCTATCTATCTATCTATCTATCTATCTATCTATCTATCTATCTATCTATCTATCTATCTATCTATCTATCTATCTATCTATCTATCTATCTATCTATCTATCTATCTATCTATCTATCTATCTATCTATCTATCTATCTATCTATCTATCTATCTATCTATCTATCTATCTATCTATCTATCTATCTATCTATCTATCTATCTATCTATCTATCTATCTATCTATCTATCTATCTATCTATCTATCTATCTATCTATCTATCTATATGTCTGTCTGTCTATATGTCTGTCTGTCTGTCTGTCTGTCTGTCTGTCTGTCTGTCTGTCTGTCTGTCTGTCTGTCTGTCTGTCTGTCTGTCTGTCTGTCTGTCTGTCTGTCTATCTATCTATCTATCTATCTATCTATCTATCTATCTATCTATCTATCTATCTATCTATCTATCTATCTATCTATCTATCTATCTATCTATCTATCTATCTATCTATCTATCTATCTATCTATCTATCTATCTATCTATCTATCTATCTATCTATCTATCTATCTATCTATCTATCTATCTATCTATCTATCTATCTATCTATCTATCTATCTATCTATCTATCTATCTATCTATAATCTATCAATCTATCAATCTATCTATATCTGATAATAACACCAGATTTTGTATTTACAGATATCCCGCGTCCCCAATGAAGGTATACCCCTAGTATGCAGTGGTCGCCGCAGTATCCCCGTGCTTGCTGGAGTAGTGATGACGTCACAACAGGATGCTAATGACTGGACCTTGTACACACCTATCAGCCACTATGTTGAGTGGATCAGAGCCAATCAGATCCCTGAGATCAGAGTGTCTAGTGGTCCTCTTACTTCGTCCTGAAATATCTGATCTTCATACTGAAGTGATTTACTCACACCGTTCACAATTTTTTACATTTTTATCGTTTTAATTATATCCACATTGATTCTTCAAAACTCGTTGATTTCTAATTTATTTTTCATTAAGTATTTTTAACATGCCGCGCAAATTTTACGCTCGTTGACCGAAAAACATTGTAAAAATGTATACAAATGGGAGTCGTTCACATTGTTTTTGAAAATTACAGATGCGAACGGCTCCATTTGTTTACTATGTTGCAACTTTTCTTATCCGTCTATGCGTGTCAAATTTACGCATCTTGTGAATAATACTTCATAATGTAAGTAACCTTTAAAGGCGTAGAACACCTTGAACAAATAAGTTGCGTAATATCCTAACAAAACTGAAAATCAACGTTGATTTGGCCAAAGTCATTAATTTCTAATTTATATTCCATTCTCAAAATGACACTGGCGGTAACTGACGTCACAGCTCGCCCAGTTTACTTGCGCGTGGACCAGGCGAGCTGTGACGTCAGTGACCACCAGTGGCATTTTGTAAATGGAAAATTAATTAGAAATCAATGACTCCGGCCAAATCAACGTTGATTTTCAGGTTTGTTAGGATATTACACAACTTTTTTGTTCAAGGCATTGTTTGTTCATTGCCTGTATATGACGTCACAACTTGCTACAAAAACTTTGTTGAAAAACTTTCGTGTTCCAGCTCACTATAAGCACATTTCAAATTAAAAAAAAAAAAAAACGTAAAATGTTTTATTTCTTAAAATTAATAAAAATATATGTTAGCAAATATATTGAACGGTGTGATCTATAAATCACTTTTGACTAAATATTTTAATAATTTATTATATTTCTCATATTTTTGTACAAAGTCTGAACTCTATTTTTTAAGGGTTTCACGTAGAGCTGTAAAAAACTCGAAATATTTTTAGCCCGGGCTGAAATTTTTTAGCCCGGTTTGACTTGAAACCCGGGTTTAGCTTGAAATCGAGCTGTAACTCGAAAAACGAGCCAAAGCTCGGAAAGCTCGATATTTGAGCCGAAGTTTGAAAACGAGTTTTCGAGCCTATGAAGAAAAAAGCTCGACTTTCATTACAAAAAAATTGTTTTTGAAGGATAAAAGTCATACAAAAAAGAAAATAATTTTTAATATTATTTTAAACAGCCTATTTTTTCATGATAGAATATTAAAAACACCATTTTAAACAAAAATTACAAACTTTTTTTTCTTTGCTTTTTGCAAAAAATTTTCTTTTGCTCGATTTATTTTCAAAAGCTCGTTTTTTTCACGAGTCATTCTCGAGCTTAACTCGAAATAGCTCGTTTTCGAGCTAAAAGCTCGAAACCCGGGTTGACCATTTTCAAAAAAACGAGCACCCGAAGATTTTGGCCCGGGCGGGTGCTCGAACCGGTTTTAATTTACAGCTCTAGTTTCACGGGATATTTTCTATGTCTAAAACTAATTGTCTGTCTGTTTTTTTTAACAAGATTGGCCAGTGAAGGAAATTTTGAACCGTGGACTGTTATACCTATTATATACATAAGTATAACTTGCTCGCAATGTTTTAATAATCATGGGTTTGAAATTAACATAACGGGAAAGCATAATTTTTTCATTCACATTGAAATACCTTTGAAAATCTAGTTTGTTTTATTTTTTTTTGAATGTTATTATTATTATTTTTGCGCTTGAAACTCAATTTTTTCATTGAACGAGAATAGAAAAATAAAATAATTTGAATTTGGTTTCAAATTCATTTCAAAATTTAGACGCAAATAATTAAAAAAATATACAAATTACATCCTGTCAATACAATGTGGCATTTTTTTTATATGTTAGCCCAGATTATTTTTAAGTTATCAATTTAAAAGATTATTTGGTATTTTTTTTTTTTAATTATTTTTAATTTTTTTCTTTTTGTACGATAAATAATAATAATAACAAATCGGATTGTGGTCCATGGTTTGATATTTTCCTTCTTAATTGTTATTATTTTTGTTTTGTTTTTTTGCTAGTATATTTTGTGCCATTTCAATCTTTGTCTTTCTCCTTTTTATTTTAAATTCTTATTATATTTATTTTAGTTATTATTAAATTGTAATTATTTATTTGTAATGTACTTATATTTATTTAATAAAATTTTAGTTTTGTAGTTTAAAAGTAAATCAGTTTTTTTTTATTTGAATGAATGAATACCTAATATGGAGTAATTAGGCCAAAAAAAAAAAAAAAAAAAAAAAAAAAAAAACGAAAGAAAAAATTATATAATGTCTTCATATAAAAAAATATATAAAATATAAAAAAAAAGTAGGGTACCGACTTTATATCTATAAAAATACAAGTAAATTGGGTCTAAATTTGGTGTCATTGTGTAGCTAAGGGTCACACCTAGCCGTGATAAAAATTTCATGATGTTTGACCGGCCGGGAAAAAAAGAAAAAATTTATTGAAATTAAGATTGGGCCTTATGTGCTTAAAATTTCAAAAAATCTTATAATATTAATTTGCACGGTGACCATCCAAAATTTGTATACATTTCAAAATTGTCTGAAGCTGAAGTATCATTGTTATAAATATCAGATTTTTTTTGAAGAGAAAAGTTTAAGTTTAATGGCCGACGTCGGTACCCTACTTTAGTTAAAAAGTATTGAGACCTGAAAGAATTATATAGTCTTTTATTAAATTTCTTTTTAAATTTTAAATTTTTTTGTTATTTTATTATTATTTGTTTTCCATTTACTGTATTAAAAAAATAAATATAATATACTTATAAATAAAATTAAGTAATATAATATATATTTTTATAAATTTAAATAAATTAAAAATTTATAAGGAATATCTTTAACTAGCAATATTTATTTAAGATATTATTATAAATAAAATCCTATAATGATTTCAACAGAATAAACACTAAACAGAAAATATCGCAGACAATCAAAATTTTTGTGCATAAAGCAGGGTTTCTCAACCGGTGCTCCCCAGAATTTAGGTAGAAGTGAAAAAAAAAAAAAAAAAAAAAAAAAAAAGGAGATAGAGAGAAAAAAAAAAGTTCATAATTTTAAAACAGTACAAAACGTCTCAATTTTCATGACTATTGTGTTTCTGAATAATATCTGCAGTTATGTATTACTGTATTGACAACTTATTTAATTTTAGTTACATGAAACTAAGGACCATATTGTATTTTCTAAGCAGTCTTAATTTTCCAAAATATAAATTCCAGTTAATTTTTCAATTTTTTTCCCATTTTTGTTTTGATTTGTTTTTTTAACAGGAGGCAGTATTTGTGACAGTTCTATTACTACCAAATATTTTCAGAAAATATTATTTCTTAAAATTACATTTAAATGCGTAAAATAATAGTGTAGAAATGTTCAAAAATACGCTTTTAAAAACTATTTATTTTATTAATTTTTCAATTAACCATAAACAATTTCTGCTCTGAAGTTGAAGTTACAAATTTATTACTTAATTTTTTCCTTGATTCCCATTATATTTGTAAAATTTAAAGTTGTAATTTTAGATAGGGTTTTTAATGGGGTGAATGTTATAATCTTGTTGAAATTATGTTTACTTAAATTCACTTAAATTGCTTAAGAAACGGTCACGTGGTTGGAAAAAAAATCGCACCTGCGGCGGGTTTTCACTATTAAGTATTGAATATTTTGTAGCTGATGGGAGTAGGGTACCGACCTTATTATCTAAAAAAAATTAGAATGTGTTTTGGGTCTAAATTTGGTGTCATTGTGAATCTAGCCGTGATAAAATTTCATGATGTTTGACGGTCCCCAAAAAAAAAGAGAAAATAAATATTGAAATTAACATTGGGCCTTATGGGCTTAAAATTTCCAAAAAAAATCATATAAAATTAATTTGCAAGGTGACCCTTCATAATTTTTATATATGTAAAACTGTCTCAAGCTGAAGTATTATTGTGAAAATTTTTAGATATTTTTGATGAAAAAGTTTGAGTCTAAAGGCCGAGGTCGTTACCCTACCTCCTTAATTTATGTATGAATGATGTGTTCCGTATATTATACTCTGAAAAAGGGAAAATATGTAAGAAAATATTTGATTAGCCTAATTATTTAAAACTTTATAATAATATATTTGCTTAAATTAGAGTAGAGTCTGAGTATTAAAAAAGCAGTAGGAATTCACTTCGACGCCATATTGAAGCATTTAATAACATTTCTCAGCATAAGACTTAAAACACAATTTTCTTGGAAAAATAAAGTAATATTTTAATTGTTATAAGTTTTTCGCGCATACTTGAAAACCTAATTCAACTTATTACTATACTAAATATAAACAAATATTGTTTTGTTTATATAAACTGGCAAAATGTGTCACTATCCCATTTTATAAGTGGTTCACATATATGACGTCAACTTTTATATGAATGCAAACATCCTACATCCTATACATTTCTCTTATCAGTTTTATCTACTTTCAGTTTAAATTAATTTAATTAAAACTATATTTTAGCAATAATATATATTATATTTAGATTGTAAATATATAAAGAAATATAATGTGTAAGATTAAAAATTATATTATTAAAATACACTTATAAATAAATTAATTTTGATCTAAATAATAACTTTAGTATTATATTATTTAAAAAAAATTGATTATATATAAATTCAATAATAGCTATGACTTCATGGTGTATATCATATTCAAGTATTTCAAGTGAACAGTGGAGTGAAATAATAAAGAATGGCAATTGAAGTTTATAGATTTAAATAAGAGATGTAAATAATTAGAATTTCAATAACTAAAGTAAATATTTATCTTTTAACGAATGG
Organism: Ecdyonurus torrentis; assembly: GCA_949318235.1. Lineage (NCBI taxonomy): Eukaryota > Metazoa > Arthropoda > Insecta > Ephemeroptera > Heptageniidae > Ecdyonurus > Ecdyonurus torrentis. The sequence continues at coordinate 4,328,807 of OX439133.1, read as the reverse complement.
GATCTTCAAATCTGATGACAATTTTTATCAGAATGTTAATGTATAGCCCCACGAGACAGCGTCAAAATATTGTAAAGTATGCAATTTGCGTGATTATTCATGTTTATGGCATCAGAAACATGCAAAAAAAATATTATGAAAATGTTGTGCGGGTTGCATAAATCGAAATTTCTGATCACTGCTACGGAATTAACAGTTTGTTTTGAGACAAACTAAAGCTATGTGTGTCAATCCCTACAAGTGTTATGTGATAATTTGCTTATGTTTTTCTCTGGTCTATTCCTTTAACCTCTTCAGTCCCAGGGTAGGGTCTATTCATTCATACTAGAGTCGACGCTATACTAGTTGGATAACTCAGAAACATCGGTGGCATATGAAAATAACTCATTTTGCCAGTTTAAAAACACTATGCAATATTTTTGAGAGCATTGATCATGCTAAATATTTTGATTTAGTATCTCAAGTATGTGACAAAGTTAACGACAATAAAAAATTAAATGATTTCCCAAAGAAATTTAGCTTTAACAAAGTTTGTCTTATGCTGAGCAATGTTATTCACTACTCCAGTATGGCCTCCAAGCGCATTAAATATGACGTCATGCGAATACACCCTATAGAATTCAGTTGACATCAGATAATTCAATAAAAGAAATCCGAAAAATTTGAGATTAAGATACAAAAAGTATATAAGAAAATTACAATGAATTTACGCGTTTTTTAAAGCAATTTTGAGCATGCTAGAGTCGGTAGGCGGTCCAAAAAAGCCAAAAAAAAAAAAAAAAAAATAATAATAATAATAATAACAATACAAAAAATAATAATAAATAAATAAAAAGGAGCATATTTTCGTCATTCTGAGAGCCATACAAAAACGTGGTTAAATTTTACGACAATGAAATGATGTTTAAATAAGTCGGGGACTGATTAGGGCGATTTCAGTCGCTTCCGTTTCTACTTACTACGCATGTGCAGTACTTCGAAACGGAAGTGACCGAAATTGATTAAAAACAGCCTCAAAACAGTTGTTAAATAAGTTACAACAGGGCAAAATTTAAGATTTTTCTTTATTTAAAATTTTTAAGTCCATTCTATACAGTAATTTCCTGATACTTTAATTATATTTTTTTAATTATATAGTAAACTCAATATATATAAACTTTTAATTATTTAAAATTTTATTCATTTGTAATTTATATTATATGTAATACGTTTTTTTATTTATTTCTCATTAGATATAATTATTTTGAAACTAAATGTTATTTTAACAAAAAAGTTTATAAATATAATTTAATTCCCAAGCTATTGATTATTATTAATATAACATTCAATTTACACATTTTAATGATCTTGTTAGGTGTAATAAATAAGTGTATTGACTAAAGAATTGCAATGAAAGAAAAATCTGAAATATTACAAAAATGCAAAATGATACATAAGAATTAGAAATCTCCAAAAAGGAAAAAAACAAAAAACTATAAGGATCACCATAATAGATTAAAGATTAAGATTATTTTTGAAATTTTAATCCCATAAGAGCCGATGTTAATTTAATTAATTATTTTCTCACATATCTGAGAAAACTTATCTTTATCATAAGTAGCTGTTACTGTTAACTTTCAAATGTCATCAAAAATTTTCCAAGTTTTCTTTTTAGATTTTGAGATACATGCCATCTGAATACAACCCTTATTTTAAAACACTAATAAATATGATCATGATAAAATAATTTGATTTGCTCTAAGAAATACAAATTACATTTCAAAAACTTAACAGTTGAACGTCATTTTAGTTGCAGAAAAAACGTTTTAAACAGACTTCTTATTTACAAATCATTTGATTTTTTTTAACGGTGGTTTTAATATATAGCAAAGCTAATCTCAGAATCTGTGTATATTAGTGTACTATACAGGACAAAGTAACAAATAATTATTCAAATTTAAAACGTCTTACAGGTGTGTGTACGCATGACGTCATTCTGAGTGCTTTTCGATGCGCTTCTTGAGCAATGAATAACATAGGACAAACGTGGTTTTTGGCTAATTTATTTTTGTTACAATCAGTGGCATAAATGCGTGATTCTTTGGAAATTATCTATTTTTTTGGTCATTATTATTTTTCTTACGTACACTTGAAAAACCAATTCAACATGTTAACAGTATCAATGCTCTCAAAAGTATAGTATAAGTATTTTTAAACTAGCAAAATGTACCATTTTCCTATACTGTTCCATATTATTTTGCGTTCAAATGATTTTTTAAATTTAATTATTGTTGTTTTTTTTTTTTGTTATTTATTGTAATTAAAAAAAAAGTTAGATATATAATATTTTTATAAATAAAAATAGGTAATATATTTATTTTTTATATTAATTTAAATACATTAAAAATTTATAAATAATATTTTATAAAGATACTATACATGTTAGCAATTAATAATAATGTTTCTTTTCTATAACAAAACAGTATAAACTTTAAACAATTAATATTATAATCAATGATAAACTAAATAACATAATTTAATTAATAATAACGATTGAGTGTTCCGTGTATACTCTGAAAAACGGAAAAAAGAAAAAATATATGCATGAAATTATTTGGATTGTCTTTAATTATTTTGAAATCTTTAATATAGGCTTAAAGGAATAGACCACATAAAACTACATGTGCTTTTTAATAAATAGATAAGAAATGTGATCTTCAAAACTGATGACAATTTTTACCAGAATGTTAATGTAGCTCCACAAGAGAGTGTTAAAATATTGTAAAGTATGCAATTTGAGTGACTATTCATGTTTATGACGTCAGAAACATGCAAAAATTAGTAAAACATTTTGTGCGGGTTGTATAAATGGAAATTATCTGATTTCTGCTTCGGAGCTACAGTTGGGATTTGAGACAAACTAAAGTTATTTATGTAAGTCCCATCAAGTGTTTTGTGATATAAATGCTTTTTATTTTTCTCTGGTCTATTCCTTTAATAGTTAAAATTTTAATTTCATCTAGATTTCTATGATGATTATATGATGAAGATCTTACGAATTGTGATTATACAAAATTTCATGAGAACGAAGGAAGAAAAAAGTATGCTTTAACAAATTCTATACAACATACAACTTTGGTCAATAAAACTAAAAAAAAAATTTTAATTTTTTTATTAAATATGAAAATATGTAAATTTTAATTTTTTTTTGATATTACATTATATTTATTACGTTTAATTTAAATATTAAATATATTTATTTTTAATATTAAATGCAATGTTATTATAAAATACTAATTTAAAACAATATAAAAACAAATGTTAAAATAAAAATATTTTTTTTTTATACAAAATAAAGATCATTAAGACAATCAGTTTATAGTAACATTAAAGGCCTTGAACACTTTGAGTAAAAAACATGTCTAATATCTTCTAACATACCTGAATATCACCGTTGATTTGGCCAGTCATTGATTTCTAATTTATTTTCCGTTCATGAAATATCAGATGCGGTTTTATGACGTCACAGCTTGCTTGTTTCCGAGTGAGCTGTGACGTCATAAAACTGCAGATGTCATTTTGTGAATGGAAAATAAATAAGAAATCAAAGACTCTGGCCAAATCAACGTTGATATTTAGGTATATATATGCTAGACAATTAGACAAGTTTTTTGTTCGAGGTGTTCTATGCCTTTAAGTTTGATACATGCTTGGTCTAGTCATTTTTTACAATTCTCAAAATTATATACATAAATAAATTTATGTAATCTACATTGATTAAATTCTATTTACAACAATCTTTTACCTTTCATAACAATGCTGAAGGGTGTTTTCATTCATGTTAAAGTCGACGCCATAAGTGAGCGCTAAATAACATGGGCCAGTATAGGAAAATAAATCATTTTGCCAGTTTAAAAATACTTCACAATATTTTTAAGAGCATTGATGTTGTTAACAGATTAAGGCAGTAGGGTACCGACCTTATACCTCATAAACTAGAAGTGTTTTGGGTCTAAATTTGGTGTAATTGTGTAGCTAAGGGTCACACCTAGCCGTGATAAAAATTTCATGATGTTTGACTGTCCCGAAAAAAAGAAGAAATTATAGAAATTAACATGGGGCATATTGGGCTAAAATAAAAAAAAAAATTAAAAAAAAAATAAAATAAAATTAATTTGCACAGTGAACACTTAAATTATTTAAATATTTGAAATGGTCTCAAGCTGAAGAATCATTGCGCAAAATTACAATTTTTTTTGACGAGAAAGTTTGAGTCTTATAGCCGACGTCGGTCCCCTACTCCCTTAAATTTATTTTTCAAGTATATGCAAAAAATAATAATAGTAACAAAAAAAAAAAAAAAAAGCTTTCAGAATGATGTCATGCGCACACACCCTATGCGTGTATCCGCATAACGTCATATTTAATGCACTTTGAGGCCATACTGGAGTAGTAAATAACATTGCTCAGCTTGGACCAACTTCATGTAAGCCAATTTTGTTTGGAAAATCATTTAATTTTTTGTTATTGTTATTTTTCTCACATACTTGAGATACTAATTCAACATATTTACCACATCAATGCTCTCAAAAATATTACATAGTGTTTTTAAACTGGTAAAATGAGTTTTTTTCCTATGCCACCCATGATATTGAGTGATCCAAAATGGCGTCAACTTTAAAAAATGAATGCATGAATGATGTCATTTTAAAGCAGTAACAGCTACCTATGATAAAATTATCTGAACCTGTTACCATTAGTTAAGTGAGAAAATAATTATTGAAATTAACATGGGCTCTTATGGGACTGAGTCTTTAAAAAAATAAAAAATAAAAGAAGAAAAAAGAAAGAAAATTATATCTAGCTAAGTGACCCTCAATTTATTTATTTTTTTTTTTTTTAATTTTTGAAGATACTTTATTGTAATTAATCAGTAGCTGCTAATATTAACTTTCAAATTTCATCATAAAGTTTGGAAGTTTTCCTTTCATATTTTGAATCACAAACCATCTAAAATACAACCTTTTTAAGTGATAAGTCAATTTCAGGACATGAAAGTTAAGTCTCGAATAATATTAATTAATAATATTATAATTAAAAGTATAACATTGAGTCCCGAAAGAATTTTAAAATTACATTGACTTTATTATTAATAAGTATTTTTCTTTATTTATTTAAAAAAAAATTTTAGTTAGGAAAGTTAGTTACAATAATAAAAAATATATAATATTTTTATATTTGTATTATATTTATATAAATAAAATTTTATAAATAATATCTTAAAGCATAAAATTTGTATTAAAAAAAAAATTAGTCCTACAAGTAGAATAGAACGTTACAAAACATTTTCTCTAATAAGTATTGAATATTTTATAGCTGATGAGAGTAAGGTCAAGTAAGGTACCGACGTTATTATCTAAAAAAAACTAGAATGTGTTTTGGGTTTGGGTTTAAATTTGGTGTCATTGTAAATCTAGCCGTGATAAAATTTCATGATGTTTGACGGGACGGTCCCAAAAAAAAAATAAATAAATAAATAAATATTGAAATTAACATTGGGCCATATGGGCTTAAAATGTAAAAAAAAAATCATATAAAATTAATTTGCACGGTAACCCCCCAAAATTTTATATATATGAAATTGTCTCCTGTTTATAGTGTCATTGTGCAAACTTTAAGATTTTTTGGACGAGAAAAGTTTGAGTCTAATGGCTGACGTCGGTACCCTACTCCTTTAAAAAATATATTGTCTTTGTTTAAAAATTATATTATTTAAATATAATTAAAATAAGTTTGATTTATATAATACTTTTAATAAATATATTGTTTTAATTAAAATGCTTATAAATACAATTAAATCTTTGGGCTATTGTAAATCAAATTCACACTCATTAATTGCTAGGAGTTAATAGAAGTTGAAAGAAGTACAAATGAAATGTTAAAGTAATGTGATGGTGATGTGTGAATTTCGTACAAAACAGAGATTAGTGTCTTTGTGAATATAATAATTGATAAAGAAACAATAATGTATAGGTAGCCACAGGGTGGACTTACACCTCAACGGTTCCAGTATAAGGTGTATGAATTCATGTTTCAGTAGACGTCAAGTTGGATAACTCAATAACATGGGTGGCATAGGAAAATAACTCATTTTGCCAGTTTAAAAACACTGTGCAATATTTTTGAGAGCATTGATGTTGTAAATATGTTAAATTAGTATCTCAAGTATTTGAGAAAAATAATAATAACAAATAAAATTAAACGATTCCCCAAAGAAATTTAGCTTTAACGAAGTTTGTCCTATGCTGAGCAATGTTCTCCAGTATGGCCTCCAAGCGCATTAAATATGACGTCATGCGCATACAACTTATACAATACAGTTGCCATCAGATAATTCAATAAAATATTTACGAAAAATTTGAGATTTAGATACCAAAATTATATCAAAAAATTACGCTAAATTTACGCGTTTTTTAAAACTATTTTGAGCATGCTAGAGTGGGTAGGGGGTCCGCAAAAGCAAAAACAAAAAATAATAATAATAAAACCAAAAATAGTAATAATAATAAACAAATAAAAAAGTAGCATATTTTTGTCATTCTGAGAGCTGCACTAAAACGTGGTTAAAATTTACGATATTGAAACAATTTTTTAAAAAGTTGGGGACTGATTAGGGTGACTTCAATCACTTCAGTTTCTACTTACTACGCATGTGCAGTGCGTCGAAACGGAAGTAAGTGACCGAAATTGATTAAAAAACAGCCTCAAAACAGTTTTTAAATATTGTACAGCTCTGGCCAAAAGTTTGAGAACGATTTGCATAGGCAACATGCAACCACTCTATGTTATCTTTATGAGCCACTGCTGCCCCGTTCTGAATCTTTTGAACAGACCTGTAGTGTACACTGTACTGTCCAACAGAGCAAAATTTCAGTGTTTTTCTTTATTTACAACTTCTCAGTCAAATTCTACAATAATTTCCAGCTACCTTAATTATATTTATTAAACTTTTTAAAAAAGTAAAATTTAAATTTATAAATTTTTTTAATTTTTTAAAATCTTTTATTTATAAAAATTTTTAATACGTTTTTTATTTAGTTATTATTAAATATATTTTTTTTATAATAATATTTTTCGATAAAAATATTTATAAATTTAATTCAATTCCCGTAACATTATATTGGAATGAACAATAAATACTTAATGCTAGAGGTATCTCTAATTAATAGATGCGGAGTTAACTAAAAAGTTGTAATGACAGAAAAATCTGAAATATTTTCACTGATTAATTTTATAGTATACGAAATCTTCTAAACGTAAAAAAAAAAAAAAAAAGAAAATTGGACTGTTACTATGTTATATTTTAAATTATGATTTATTTTTTAATTTTAGTGCTATAAGAGCCTATGTTAATTTCATAAATTATTTACTCATTGAACTGCAAAAACTTTTTATCTTTATCATAGCTATATGTAATCTGTTTACACTATATTACATATAATTATTATAAATCATCATGTTTCATTTTTTTGTAAATAAAAATTAACTATATAAAGAAGTTATTTTCATATTATTTTATTAATTAAATTGTTCTTAAAAAAATAATATAAAAACTTAAATATTTGCAAGTCTTTTATAATACCGCACGCCTTTTTGATTAATTAAAACATAAATAATACTAGTAATTCTTAAAAAGCAATAATTAATAATAAATTATAGCCTATCTTTTGTTGAATTAATAGCATTTTATTATTGGATTTTTCAGTTAAGTTCAACACAAGTGAAGATTGTCCATTTTTTCATAAATGCTATGGCATTTAACATAAAGTCCATGGCGGTAATTACCATGGTAAATGCCGGCACATTGTTTCCACTTGCCTGCCCTGATAATAAGGCACTTATAGTTAGACTTTAACAGGATAATTCAATAAAAAAAATTGAAATTAAGATACCAAAATATAACCAGATAACGTCCCTGAATTTACTTGATTTTTAACTCTTTTTTGAGCATGCGTGGGTACGGGGGGGGGGGGGGGGGGGGGATTGGGTACGGGGTCTGCAAAAGTAAGAAAACATTTTTGACAAAAGAGAAATATTTTTTTCATTTCGAGCCGCATTAAAACGTGGTTTCAGTTTCAGTTTCTTTATTGATCAAAATACCAGTTGGTACATGTTGATTAAAAAAAAAAATACATACACAAATAAATATATAAGTAACACTTGCATAATAAAGTGTTTACCATCAGTCATTTTATATATTTAGGATATTTGTTATTTACAAAATTTATCATATTTCAAACAATCATAATTTATAATATGATTATTAATATTATATTTTTTTGTTTTTGCAATTTTAACATATTGAAATATTAAAACAGACATAAATAATTTTTTTTTTTTAATATATTTGATTTGATTTTGATAAATGAATATAATCTGAAATATAATATAATATTCAATTTCTTTATAAAATATAAAAATCTATATAAAATTTGTGTTATGACACACATTATTACTTAAAATTTAATTGCACATAACATACATATTATGAGATAATTTAAGCTATTTATACAGCCTATTTAATTCTAAATATTTGTGGTAACAAATGTATTTTGTATATTAGCACTTGAGGACTTTTTAATAATAGCATAGTAGTTGTTTTCAAGAAGAAAATTAATCAATTCCTCTTTAAAATCTTTTTTTTTTTAAATTTAAAATTACGACACTTAAAATTTTATTAAAATTTACGACACTGAATTTTTTTTTTTTAAAGTGTGGGACAGAAAGGAGGCGATTTCGGTCGCTTCCGTTTCTACTTACTACGCATGTGCAGTACGTTGAAACGGAAGTGACCGAAATTGATTAATAACAGCTTCCAAACAGATGTTAAATAATGTACTACAACTGAAAGAAATTTCGTATTTTTCATTATTTTTGACTTTTAAGACAAATTCTACAATAATTTCCAGCTACTTTAATTATATTTACTAAATTTTTTTAAAAAAATTGAACCTAAAATATATATTATATTTTTAATTATTTTAAAATTTATTTATTTATATTTTATTTAATATGTTTTTTATTTAGTAGTTAATAAATATAATTATTTTTAAATGTTAAATCATTTTAATAAAAATGTTTATAAATTTAATTTAATTTCAATAACTTTTAAAGCTAGAGAATTCTAAATTTCCTTCTTTTCCTTTGTTTCCTTTGAGTTCTCTTTTTAATAGAAGCAGTAGGTACAACAGTATTAGACTAACAAGTAATAACTAATATAATATATCATAAATAATAACTAATGAAAAATCTGAAATTTTGCAAAATTGCAAACTGATACATAAGGATAAGAAATATGCAAAGAGTAAAAATTTTGTGGGGTTACCATGCTAGATTTTAAATTTTGATTTGTTCTTAAATTTTAGTCCCATAAGAAAAAGAGTCCATGTTAATTTTATTAAATATTTTCCCACATATCTGAGACAACATATCTTTATCATAGGTAGCTGTTACTGTTAACTTTCAAATGCCATCATAAAGTTACGAAGTTTTCTTTTTAGATTTTGAGATACAAGCCATCTGAATACAATAGTCCACACTTTATTGTATTTAGTTTGGAAAAAATTAGTAACAAGCTACACTTTGGTACACTGAATGCTTATAGCATCAAACCGCACCAAAAAAAAGTTCGCCCATTTTTTCTGATGGGAACATGCCCATTTTTGAGTTTGTCCAAGAATCCAAAAATAATTTTTAATTTGGCTCCAAATTATCAAAAAGGAACAAACTGCATATCATCCGAAAGCTCATTTAATCCCGCACCAACAAAAAAATATTTCAACCCCCAATTTTTTTAATTTCATAATTAATTATCATTTTTAATTAAAAATAAGAATTAGTCATTTTTTTAATCGGGTAGAACTTTTTCGGTTTTGGATGTAGACATTTTGAGTTTCCTATAAATGCTTTAGTTTATTTTATGATTGTTATAATGCTTTTTAGTTTAACTCAATAGCACAATAAGGGCCGGAGATATTCGGGGTAGAAGGCACCAACCTTCTGCCGCGCGCACCTATTTCCCTGTGTATAAGCCCTATGCTGTGCTATAGTATAAAAGAGCAGTATACAGCGTATAACATAGCACATTTCCATCTGCTAATTGTTGTGTTGACTTAAGCTTACACACATGTGCCTCGGTGTATTAAAATTAACTTAATTGAGTTCTTAATTGACCGGCCCATATCCCCCCCCCCCCCCCGGGGGGGTTGGAATTTTTTATTTCATAGAAAAATGCTACAATAACTTCTATGAAGGACGTATTAAAGTTCCAAGTTCTCCCTTATTCCCATATGATTACCTCCCCCCCCCCCACCCCCCCCCAAATAATAAGCACGGTGTACCATTTAGTTTGGTGTTTTTTTTTCTAGTGATTTTATAAAAGCCCTTATTTGTATTCAATGTTTCATCATATAAAAATTAAAAACCATAAACAAACTATTTTGTTTGTCATGGGGTCATCTAACGTAAAAAGTCTTAAATGATACATTATATAATAATTAAAAACTATAAATGAACTAGTTTGTTTGTGGCAAAAAAATATGGCTCGATCATCTATTGTAAAATGTCTTTGTGTTATTTCATTTACAACATAAGTAAAATTTAACAAAATTAATATATTACTGAAGTTTTTTTTAATCAAAATATTCTGTGTTACAGTTTTTTTTTTTAAATACGTGATACATAGAGACACTTCGTTGTGTCTACAAGCAAAATAAACAAATTTGCGATAAATGCAAAATGTAGAATTTGTTTGTTATATGACTATAGAGAGAGAGAGAGCAACAAAAATGAATAAAAACAAATATGCAAGTAAAATCTGTTATCTATGCATGCAACTATTTAAAAAAAGTGTAACACAGAATATTATTGATAAAATAATTAAAAATAAAACAAAATTGTCTAATTTTTGGTTGACATTGTAAATGAATTGTGAAGAAAACACTTGTATTTGTATTAACTGAGGCATAGTTTTGCTTTTGCCTTATATACACGGATAAAAATAAATTGCCTAATTTAAGCTGCATTGCATATTTACTATATTATAGCAAATAAATAATGATATTTTTTTATAACATAAGTATAACATCTTAACTATCATGCTATGTAGGATGATAATTCTACAATAAAAGTATACAAGTGACTTACGTATCGTTATGAAAATCATTATAGGAAACTATTTCGTACAAAAAAAAAAAAAAAAAAAAAAAAAACGTAATTTTTATGCAAGTTCAAATGTTTTTGAAGTTATTATATTACCATATTATTACACCATAATTAATGCTTTATTGAGTTATGCTATAGCATGATAGTTAAGATGTTAGCATAATTACTTATGTTATAACAAAACAATATTATTTGTTTGCTATAATATAGTAAATATGCAACGCAGCTTACAAAATTAGTCAATTTATTTTTATCCGTGTATATGATGCAAAGCTATGCCTCATCTAATGCAAAAAGTTTTTTTTTATATATTTCATTTACAATGTCAACCAAAATTGAGTCAATTTTTTGTTACTTTGAATTATTTTATCAACAATATTCTGTGTTACACTTTTTTTTAAATAGTTGCATGCACAGATAACAGATTTTACTTGCATATTTGTTTTTATTTATTTCTCTCTCTCTCTCTCTCTCTCTCTCTCTCTCTCTCTCTCTCTTATTGTCTAGTCATATCAGAAAAAAATTCTACATTTTGAATTTATCGCAAATTTGTATGTTTTGCTTGTAAACACAAAGAAGTGTCTATGTATCACACAAATTGTAACACAAAAATACGTATTTACACGTATTGTAAAAAAAATTGTAACACAGAATATTTTTCATAAAAAAAACACATTCAGTAATATATATTAATTTTGTTAATTTTTACTAATGTTGTAAAAGAAATAACACAAAGACATTTTACATTAGATGAGCCTTAGTTTTTTGCCACAAACAAATTAGTTCGTTTATGGTTTTTAATTTTTATATGATGAAACAGTTAAAAAAAATGGTACACCGTGCTTATTATTTGGGGGGGGGGGGAGGTAATCATATTGGAATAAGGGAGAACTTGGAACTTTAATACGTCCTTCATGGAAGTTATTGTAACATTTTTCTATGAAATAAAAAATTCCACCCCCTCCCGGGGGGGGGGGATATGGGCCGGTTAATTAAGAACTCAATTAAGCTAATTTTAATACACCGAGGCACAGGTGTGTAAGCTTAAGTCAACACAACAATTAGCAGATGGAAATGTGCTATGTTATACGCTGTATACTGCGCTTTTATACTAGCACAGCATAGGGCTTATAAACAGGGAAATAGGTGCGCGCGGCAGGAGGTTGGTGCCTTCTACCCCGAATATCTCCGGCCCTAATTGTGCTATTGAGTTAAACTAAAGAGCATTATAACAATCATAAAATAAACTAAAGCATTTATAGGAAACTCAAAATGTCTACATCCAAAACCGAAAAAGTTCTACCCGATTAAAAAAATGACTAATTCTTATTTTTAATTAAAAATGATAATTAATTATGAAATTAAAAAAATTGGGGGTTGAAATATTTTTTTGTTGGTGCGGGATTAAATGAGCTTTCGGATGATATGCAGTTTGTTCCTTTTTGATAATTTGGAGGCAAATTAAAAATTATTTTTGGATTCTTGGACAAACTCAAAAATGGGCATGTTCCCATCAGAAAAAATGGGCGAACTTTTTTTTGGTGCGGTTTGATGCTATAAGCATTCACATCAGTGTACCAAAGTGTAGCTTGTTACTAATTTTTTCCACCCCCCCCCCCCCCCTATTGTGTGAGGAAAATAAAGACCGGACTACAACCCTTATATTAAAACACTAATAAATATAATTATGATAAAATAATTTGATTTCATCTAAGAAGTACAAATTACATTTCAATAACTAAACAGTTGAACGTCATTTTAGTTGCAGAAAACACGATTTAAACAGACTTCTTATTTACACATCATTAGCTTTTTGTTTAACGGTGGTTTTAAAATACATATAGCAAAGCTAGGGTGTATGCATTCATATTAAAGTCGATGCCATGTTGGATAACACAATAACATGGGTGGCATAGGAAAATAGCTCATTTTGCCAGTTTAAAAACACTATGCAATATTTTTGAGAGCATTGATGCTGTAAATATGTTGAATTGGTATCTCAATTATGTGAATACAATAAAAAAAAAATTATCCGAATTCCCAAAGAAAATTAGACCTAATGAAGTTTGTCCTATGCTGAGCAATGTTATGCACTACTTCAGTATGGTGTGTGTATGATAAAATCCTAGAAATTGCACTTTGACGCCATCTTGAAGCTTTGAATAACATTACTCAGCATAGGACAATTGTTTTTTTTTTTTTTTTTTTTTTTAGAAAATTGCTTTGTTTATTATTATTTTTATTCGCAGACTTGAAATCCTAATTCAACCTATATTAAATAATAACATCAATGCTTTCAAAAATATTGCAAAGTACTTTTTAACTAACAAAATTAGTCATTTTCTCATAATTATCTTCCCATGTTATTTAGTGCTCACAAATATGCTTCTATTTTATATGAATGAAACCAATCTTGTCACTTGTTCATTTTAACGTCATCTTAATCACTTTTATAAAGTTATAATATTTTTTATTATTATTATTATTTTTCTTTTTTCTTTACTGTTAATTTGATTAACGATAAATCATTAAAAAAATTTGTTTCAAAATAATAATACATAAATTTGGTTATTATTAAAATATATAACTTTATATCTTTTTAATAAAATAATTTTTTTAATAAAGTAATCATATAAAAAATATACTAATCATGTTAATAAACAATTTTTTTTTTTGTCAATGAGTCCAGACAGCAGACAGCGCTTCATTGTTGAAATAGCACGTAGCACCGTAGCAATAAATATTTTGTTTGTAGAATGAAAATTTAAATCATAAGAAAGAAAATTAAGATTATAATATACAAGAGTTTTGATAGTGTGTGTACGCATGACGTCATTTTTAAATGCTTTTCGATGCACTTCTTGAGCAAGAATAACATTGTTCAGCATAGGACAAACGTAGTTTGTGGCTATTTTCTTTGGAAAATTAGCTATTGGTTATTTTTATTTTTCTTGCATACTTGAGGTACTAATTCAGCATGTTAACAGCATTAATACTCTCAAAAATATTGCTACGTGTTTTTTAACTGGCAAAATGTGCCACTTTCCTTTACCGGCCAATGTTATTTAGTACAGTACTCACTTATGTCATCGACTTTAACATTAATGAAACCACATTTATCTTGTCAGTTTTATCTACTTGTAGTTCAAATTAATTTAAATAACTAAATTCTATCCTGGATATATTTTTTAATAATTTTTATTGTATTTAATAAAAGTAAAAAAGCGTATTTAAAAATTATATTATTTAAATTTAATTTAATTAATTTAAATTTAGATATAATAATTTTATTGTTATAATATTTTAATAAAAATGATTATAACTAGAATTAAATAAACAGCCTTCTTGAATTAGAAATTGGGTTACATATCAATAATTACTATTGTAATAAATATATTAGTAGTGTATGGTCACAAGTGAAGATGAAAAATAATAATTCAAGGGTTAAATTGTCTTGATTTACTTTAAATTAGAGATAAGTAAGATTAGTTTATCGAAGAATGTAACATTAATTAAGTAAGAGTTGATTAGATGTCGACTTTAATAGTGTAGGGTACCATCCTTACATTTCAAAAACTAGAAAGTGTTTTGGGTCTAAATTTGCTGTCATTTTGTAGCTATGGGTAACACCTAGCCGTGATAAAAATTTCAAGATGTTTGACCGTCCCAAAAAAAGGAAAAAAATATATTGAAATTAACATGGGGCCTAATGGGCTTAAAATTTCAGATTTTTTTGACGAGAAAAGTTTGAGTCTAATGACCGACGTCGGTACCCTACTCCCTTGATTATATTTAGTAAACTTTATAAAAAAAGTGAGCTTAAAATATATTTTTTTTACTTCTTAATTATTTTAAATTTATTTTATTTATATTGTATTTAATACGTTTTTTATTTAGTTTTTATTAAATATCATTATTTTTAACTTTTATAATATTTTAATAAAAATATTTATAAATTTAATTCAATTCCTAATAACGGAATGTGATTAGAAGTAAATCTGTATTAATATCACAAGGGAGCTCAGTTATTAAAGAAGCGGAAATTGTGTAATGGAATAAAGTCTGAAATTTTGCAAACTGTTATAATAGGATAAAAAATATTCAAAAACAAAAAACAAAAAAAAAAAAAAAAAAAAAAAGGAAAAATTTTGAAGGTGTTACCAAACTAGATTTTAAATTAAGATGTTATTGAAATTTCAGTCACATAAGAGCCCATGTTAATCTCTTATCTGTAAAAACTTAACATCTTTATCATAGGTAGCTGTTACTGTTAACTTTCAAATGTCATCATAAAGTTTGCAAGTTTTCTTTTTAGATTTTGGGATACAAGCCATCTGAATACAACCCTTAAATAAGAACACTAATAAATATGATTATTATAAAATAATTTGATTTGCTCTAAGAAATACAAATTACATTTCAATAACTAAACATTTGAACGTCATTTTAGTTGCAGAAAACAAGGTTTAAACAGACTTCTTATTTACAAATCATTATATTTTTTTAACGGTGGTTTTAAAATACATATAGCAAAACTAATCTGCGTATAGGGTGTATGCATTCATGTTAAAGTCAACGCCATGTTGGATAACTCAATAACATGGGTGGCATAAGAAAATAACTTATTTTGCCAATTTAAAAACACTATGCAATATTTGTGAGAGCATTGATGTTGTAAATATGTTGAATTATTATCTCAAGTATGCGAGAAAAATAACAATAACAAAAAATTAACCGATTTACCAAAGAAAATTGGCTTAAATAGAGTTTGTCCTGTGCTGAGCAATGTTATTCACTACTCCAGTATGGCCTCCAAGCGCATTAAAAATGACGTTATCCGCATACACCCCTATACTTCGACGCCATACTAGAGCATTTATATAACATTTCTCAAAATAAGATTTAATTTTCTTTTCCTAAAAAAAATTGAGAAATATTTTCATTGCTATAATTTTTTTACATACATGAAAACCTAATTCAATTGAAAACTAATACTAAATACAACCAAATATTGTTAAGTTTGAATAAACAGGCAAAATGTGTCACTATATATTCCATTTTATAAGTGGTTCACATATATGACGTCAACTTTTATATAAATGCTACCACACTTAACTTTTCTTTGGTCAGTTTTATCTAATTTTAATTAAATTAGTTTAAATAACTTTATTTTATCAATAACTTATTATGTTTATTTTTATCTATAAATTAATAAAAAAAAATAGTCTTTATTTAACATTAATATTATTTTAATATAATTTAAATAATTTTGATTTAGTTATAATAATTTTAATATTATATTATTTGAATAAAATTAATTATAAATATAATTAAATCTTCAAAGTTTATGAAGTCTAGAAATATTCTATATTTTTTGTAGAGTTATAATTGAAGTTAAAAGTTGTAAATGAGGAAATAATTTGATATCATAAAAAGTAGACATTAGTGTCGTGAAGAATGTAATAATATAATAATAATAAATTTAAAAAAAAATAAAGTTACCAGTTAGTCAAGATCTCAGCTCTTTTGAGCACATTTTTAGAAAGAGTATAAATAGTAGATTCTGTAGAGTGGTTTCATTCATGTTAAAGTCGACGCCATAAGTGAGTATTAAATAACATAGGCCAGTATAGGAAAATGACACATTTTGCCAGTTTAAAAATACTCAGCAATATTTTTTAGAGCATTGATGTTGTTAACAGGTTGAATTAGTACCTCAAGTATGTAAGAAAAATAATATTGACCAAAAAATAGCTAATTTTCCAAAGAAAATAGTCAAAACCTACGTTTATCCTATGCTGAGCAATGTTATTCATTGCTCAAGAAGAGCATCGAAAAGCATTCAGAATGACGTCATTCGCACACACCCTATAAAAGTCAATATTTACCTTTATGAATTACATTTCAGTGCATAATTATCCTCTAAAAGTGCCCACCATGCCCCTTAACTTAATAACTCAGAATTGCAGAATTGAAGTTGGTAGATATGATTAAAATATGTAAATAATTCGAATTTCAGAATTCAGAGAAATTGGTGTCTTAAAAAAAGTAATACTAAAAAAGGAACTTAAATTAATAGATGCGGAGTTTAAAGTTGTAATGGAAGAAAAATCTGACATGTTTTAACTGATTCATTTTATAGTAATTCGAAATCTTCTAAATGTAAAAAAAATTGGACTGTTACCATTTTATATTTTAAATTGTGATTTATTTTTAAATTTTAGTGCTATAAGAACCCATGTTAATTTCATTAGATATTTTCTCATTGACCTGCAAAAACTTAGCATCTTTATCATAGGTAGCTATATGTAATCTGTATACACTATATTACATATAATTATTATAAATCATCATGTTTCATTTTTTTGTAAATAAAAATTAACTATTAAAAGAAGTTATTTTCATATTATTTTATTAATTAAATTGTTCTTAAAAAATAATATAAAAACTTTAATATTTGCAAGTCTTTTATTATGCCGCACGCACGCCTCCTTGATTAATTAAAACATATAAATAATACTAGTAATTCTTAAAAAGCACTAATTAATAATAAATTATAGCCTTTCTTTTGTTGAATTAATAGCATTTTATTATTGGATTTTTCAGTTAAGTTCAACACAAGTGAAGATTGTTCATTTTTTCATAAATGCCATGGCATTAACATAAAGTCCATGGCGGTAATTACCATGGTAAATGCCGGCACATTGTTTCCACTTGTTGAGCATGCGTGGGAACGGGGGGGGGGGGGGGGGGGGGGGGGAGTGGGTACGGGGCATGGATATATATGGTACGGGGTCTGCAAAAGTAAGAAAACATTTTTGACAAAAGAGAAATATTTTTTTCATTTCGAGCCGCTTTAAAACGTGGTTAAAATTTACGTGTGGGACAGAAAGAAGGCGATTTTGGTCACTTCCGTTTCTACTTACTACGCATGTGCAGTACGTTGAAACGGAAGTGATCGAAATTGATTAAAAACAGCTTCCAAACAGATGTTAAATAATGTACTACAACAG
Source organism: Ecdyonurus torrentis (assembly GCA_949318235.1). Taxonomy (NCBI): domain Eukaryota; kingdom Metazoa; phylum Arthropoda; class Insecta; order Ephemeroptera; family Heptageniidae; genus Ecdyonurus; species Ecdyonurus torrentis. The sequence continues at coordinate 4,310,592 of OX439133.1, read as the reverse complement.
AGAAAAATTTCAAATTTTTTATTATTTTTAACTTTTAAGACAAATTCTAAAATAATTTCCAGGTACTTTAATTATATATTTACTAAATTTTTTTTAAAAATTAAACTTAGAATACATATTTTTTAATATTTAAAAATTTATTTAAATATATTGTATTTAATACGTTTTTATTTAGTTGTTAATAAATATAATTTTTTTAATTGCAATATTATTTTAATAAAATTATGTATAAATGTAATTTAATTTCAAATTTTGTTGGAATCGAGATAATTTTTAATTTCCTTCTTTTCATTTAACTTGCGAGTTCTCTTTTGAACAGAAGCAGTAAAGGTACAAGGTACAACAGTATTATTTGACTAATAAGTAATAACTAATATAATATATCATAAATAATAAATATTGAAAAATTGCAAACTGATACATTAGGATAAGAAATATTCAAAGAGTAAAATTTTTGGGGATTACCATGCTAGATTTTAAATTATGATTTGTTTTAAAATATTAGTGCCATAAGAGCTCATGTTAATTTCATTAATTATTGTCTCTCTCATCTGCAAAAACTTAACATCTTTATCATAGGTAGCTGTTACTGTTAACTTTCAAATGTCATCATAAAGTTTCGAAGTTTTGTTTTAGATTTTGAGGTACAAGCCTTAAGTTAAAACACAAATAAATATGATGATAATAAAATAATTTGATTTGCTCTAAGAAACACAAATTACATTTCAATAACTAAACAGTTGAACGTCATTTTAGTTGCAGAAAACAAGGTTTAAACAGACTTCTTATTTACAAATCATAAGATTATTTTTTTAACGGCGGTTTTAAAATACATATAGCAAAGCTAATCTGCGTATAGGGTGTGTGTATGCATTCATGTTAAAGTCAACGCCATGTTGGATAACTGAAAAACATTGGTGACATAGGAAAATAACTCATTTTGCCAGTTTAGAAACATTATGCAATATTTTTGAGAGCATTGATGCTGTAAATATGTTGAATTAGTATCTCAAGTATGTGAAAAAAATAACAATAACAAAAAATGAAACGATTTCCCAAAAGAAATTGGCTTAAATAAAGTTGGTCTTATGCTGAGCAATGTTATACACTACTCCAGTATGGCCTCCAAGCGCAATAAATATGACGTCATCCGCATACACCCTTGCTATACATGACAAAATAACAAATAATGATACATCCTATAGGTTGTGTGTATGATAAAAATTTAGAAATGTGCTTTGACGCCATCTTGAAGCATTGAATAACGTTACTCAGCATAGGACAAACGTGGTTTATTTATTTTCTTTTGAAAATGAATTAATTTTTTTGGTTATTATTATTCTTTTTTTCTTTTTTTTTTTTTTTCACATACTTGGAAACCTAATTCATATTATTAACAATATCAATGCTATCAATATTGCAAATATTTTTTTAACTAACAAAATGAGTCATTTTCTCATAACTGCCCATGTTATTTAGTACTCACATAATGACGTCTATATTAATATGAATGAAACAAAACTTTTCACTAGTTGATTTAACGTCATCTTAATCACTTTTAATAAAAGTAGAATATAATATTTTTTATTATTATTCATATTAATTTTTTGTTTATAATAGTGTAGGTCGTAAACTCTGTACTCTTGCACCAAAAATTGCGCATTCTGTTTGAATAACCAAAGTTGATCCTTATTTTATGAGCAGAGAACACTTTTATTTACAAACGGTTTTTATTATTAAAAAAATTTGTTTATAAATTATGGAACTTATAATTTGTAAATAACTTATATTTGTTTATTATTAAAATATATTATTTATTATTTTATATTATTTTAATAAAATTATTTATGAATATAATAAATCTTTGGAATTGTGAAGTTGGGTTCCAACGTTCCAACAATTGAATGTTAGAAAACCTTTCGAGAACTTTCTTACTAATATAGTACTGTACTAGATTGTACTAGATGATTAAATTAGTTATCGGCAGGCTCTTGTTACGGCGTACGGCGATAGTAATAAGATTACGAGATTCTAACTAGAACCAACCATCTTAGAATTTCGTCTACTTGCCATATCACTGCTTACAAACTATTTAATCACTAGAGGGGGACGAGATACATAGGGGAGGTGATAACTGCGGCAGTGTTGATTTGGCTGCTTTTTCTCTACAATACTATAGGAATTTCAACCTCTCTGTAATATATTTAAAAAAATTTAACCCTAATTAAATCTCTAATAGTTCTAAATATTTGTAAAGTTTCATTTGATTCGGCTGGGGTGTGTCGGCTAACTTGATGTACGTAAAAAATATTGATATAATAATTAAATATCTGATAATACAAATAAATGAAAAATTAACGCATGACTATATTTTAATGTGAAAATGTTTTACTAATTATCAAAATATGTTAGCTAGATATAATTTAAATTTAATTTAATATTTAAGAATAATATATTGCTTATTATATTTATGATGACTGAAACTTTTATGAAATACATTGTATTTCTGTGTAACTATTTTTGTAATCAATATGTACCAATTGGTATTATGATCAATAAAGAAACTGAAACTGAAGCTGCCGATAACTGGTCCTAATACCATACACATCATGACAAATTAACAACCAATGATTCAAATTCAAAATGTCTAATATAGGGTATGTACACTTAAGTCCCTCGTAAATGTAACATCAAAGACGATGCTGCTTTTTAAGGGAAAAGGGTAGAAATGCGTAGTCAGGTAAGAGCAGCGTTGCCACCTGCTCTTTTCTTGCTTTAGCTAAGTGAGAAAGTGATTGACATCTCATTTCAGATAACAAAACCTGCATATTATTTGTAAAAGACAAGAAATATTTTGCTATTGTGTCTTAAAAGCTTTTTTCACTTAAGTTATTTAGATTTGTTATGTTGTTGTAATGCTCGCGAATACAAAGAAGAGTAAAAATAATGAAGTGAGATGTCAACCACTTTCTCACTTAGCAAAAGCAAGAAAAGAGCAGGTGGCAACGCTGCTCTTACCTGACTACGCATTTCTACCCTTTTCCCTTAAAAGCGGCATCGCCTTTGATGTTACATTTACGAGGGACTTAAGTGTACGCATGGCGTCTTTCTGAGTACTTTTCGATGCTCTTCTTGAGCAATGAATAACATTGCTCAGCATAGGACCAACGTAGTTTTTGGCTATTTCTTTTGGAAAATTAGCTATTTTTTAGTCATTATCATTATTATTTTTCTTACGTACTTGAAACACTAAGTCAACTTGTTAACAACAGCAATACTCTCAAAAATATTGCAAAGTATTTTCAAACTGGCAAAATGTGCTATTTTCCTATACTGTTCCATATTATTTAATGCTGAAATTATTTTTAAATTAAAAATATTGTTGTCTTTTTTTGTCATTTATTGTAATTAAAAAAATTTAGATAATAATATAGTTATAAATAAAAATAGGTAAAATTTTTATATTTTTTAATTATTTAAATACATTAAAATTTCATAAATAATGTCTCACAAAGGTAATATACATGTAAGAAATTAACAATAATGTAGTCTTTTAGTTGATAAAACAGTAGAAACTCTAAACAATGAATATCATAAACATTGATAAACTAAATAACGTAATTTGATAATAACGGTTGAGTGTTCTTTGAAAAACGGAATAAGTATATTCAAGAAATTATTTGGATCACCCATGAATCCCATAATTATTTTAAACTTTTTAATGTAGGTTTAAAGGCATAGACCACATAAAGCAACATGTGCTTTTTAATAAATAAAAAAGGTACGTGATATTCAAAACTGATGACAATTTTTATCAGAATGTTAATGTAGCCCCACAAGAGAGCGTGAAAATACTGTAAAGTATGCATTTTGCGTGACTATTCTTGTTTCTATTGTCAGAAACATGCAAAAAGTAGTAAAAAATTTGTATGGGTAGCATAAATCGAAATTTTCTGATCACTGCTACGGAGCTACAGTTGGGTTTTGAGACAAAGCAAAGTTATTTATAATATTTATGTAAGTCCCATCAAGTGTTTTGTGATATAAATACTTTCATTTTTCTCTGGTCTATTCCTTTAAAAGTTAATAATTTAATATCACCAAGAACTCTATATGATGATGATAAAGACCATACGAATACTTGCCAATATTACGTAATTTGATGAGAAACAAAGTAGAAAAAGTTTGCTTTTGCAATTAAAATTTAGCTTTGGTCAATAAAATTTTAAAAAAAAGTTTAAATTTTTTATTAAATATAAAAACATAATACGCAAATATTAATTCGTTTTATTATTACTTAATATTTATTACGTTAAATTTATATATTAAATATATATTTTCTAATATTAAATTCAATATAATTATAAAATACTAATTTAAAACAATATAAAAGCAATCATTAAAAAAAATAAATATTTTTATAGCAAATAAAGCTTATAAAGCCATTCAGTTTATAGTAACATTAAAGGCATAGAACAGTTGAGCAAAAAAAAATGACTGATATCTTCCAACATACCTGAATATAAACGTTGATTTGGCCAAAGTCATTGATTTCTAATTTATTTTACATTCATGAAATGGCAGATGCGGTTTTATGACGTCACAGCTTGCTTGTTTCCGAGTGAGCTGTGACGTCATAAAACTGCAGATATCATTTTGTGAATGGAAAATAAATTAGAAATCAATGACTCTGGCTAAATCAACGTTGATATTTAAGTAAATATGTTAGGGTATTAGACATGTTTTTGTTCAAGGTGTTCTATGCCTTTAAATTTGATACATGCTTGGTCTAGTCATTTTTTACAATCAATAAAATTATATAAATAAATAAATTTAAATAATCTAAATTAATAAATTTTATTTACAATAATCTTACCTTTCATAACAATGCTGAAGGGTGTTTTCATTCATGTTAAAGTCGACGTCATAAGTGAGCGCTAAATAACATGGGCCAGTATAGAAAAATGACTCATTTTGCCAGTTTAAAAATACTTCACAATATTATTAAGAGCATTGATACTGTTAACATGTTAGGGGAGTAGAGAACCAACCTTATACCTCAAAAACTAGAAGTGTTTTGGGTCTAAATTTGGTGTCATTGTGTAGCTAAGGGTCACACCTATAGCCGTGATAAAAATTTCATGATGTTTGAGTGTCCCGAAAAAAAGAAGAAAATTATTGAAATTAACATTGGGACTTATGGGCTTAAAATTTTAAAAAATTATATAAAATTAATTTGCTTTGTGAACCCTCCAAATTTTTATATATTTGAAATTGTCTCAAGCTGAAGTATCTTTGTGCAAACTTTCAGACTTTTTTGACGAGAAAAGTTTGAGTCTAATGGCCGACGTTGGTACCCTACTCCCTTGATTATATTTTTTAAACCTTTTTAAAAAGTAAACTTAAATTACATGGTTTTAGTTATAAATATTTTAAATATAGTTTATTTATATTGTATTTAATACGTTTATTATTTAGTTGTTATTAAATATAATTATTTTTAACTATAGAATAATGTTATTTTAATAAATATATTTTTAAATTTAATTTAATTCCTGACAACTTTTAACTGAATTAACTTTAAATGCTGCAGTCGCTTTAAAACCTATTTATTAACATAATCGAAAATCATTAACAAAGGCAAGTGAATAAAATTTGTAATGGCAGAAAAAAATCTGAAAAATTTGCAAACTGATACATCAGTATAAGAAATCTTCAAAAATTAAAAAAAAAAAAAAAAAATTGTGTGTTACCATGCTAGATTTTAAATTAAGATATTTTTGAAATTTTAGTCCCATAAGAGCCCATGTGAATTTCATTAACTATATTTTATCACTTATCTGCAAAAACTTAACATCTTTATGATAGGTAGCTGTTACTGTTAACTTTCAAATGACATCATAAAGATTCCAAGTTTTCTTTTTAGATTTTGAGATACAAGCCATCTGAATACAACCCTTATATTAAAACACAAATAAATATGATTATGATAAAATATGTAGATTTGCTCTAAGAAATACGAATTACATTTCAATAACTAAACAGTTGAACGTCATTTTAGTTGTTGAAAACACGGTTTAAACAGACTTCTTATTTACAAATCATTAGATTATTTTGTTACCACTGGTTTTAAAATACATATAGCAAATCTAATCTGCGTATATAGGGTGTATGCATTCATGTTAAAGTCAACGCCATGTTGGATAACTGAATAACATAGATGGCATAAGAAAATAAGTCATTTTGCCAGTTTAAAAACACTATGTAACATTTTTGAGAGCATTGATTTGTAAATATGTTAATTAGTATCTGAAGTATGTGAGAAAAATAGCAATAACAAAAAAGTTAATCGATTCTCAAAGAAAATTGCCTAAAACGATGTTTGTCCTATGCTCAGCAATGTTATTCACTACTCCAGTATGGTCTCCAATTGCATTAAATATGACGTCATCCGCATACACCCTTGCTATACATGACATTATAACAAATAATGATACATCCTATAGGTTGTGTGTATGATAATAACTTAGAAATTGCACTTTGACGCCATTTTGAAGCATTGAATAACATTACTCAGCATAGGACAAACGTGGTTTATTTATTTACTTTTGAAAATTGATTTTTTTATTTTTTTTATTCACAGACTTGAAAACCAAATTAAACCTATATTAAATAATAACATCAATGCTGTCAAATATATTGCAAAGTATTTTTAAAATGACAAAATGAGTCATTTTCTCATATCTGCCCTTGCTATCTAGTGCTCACATATGGCGTCTATTTTTATGAATGAAACAATACTTGTCACTTGAGTATTTTAATTTCAGTCATAATCACTTTCAGTAAAAGTTGAATTATATTATTTATTTGTTATTGTTTATTTATTATTTTGATATTTTTGTTAATAGAAGACTTGCATAAGTAGGTTTAGTAAGAAAATAAACAAACTCACAGCCCAACAATACTAACAAAGTGCTAGCAGACGGCTTTGTGTTCCTGTCTACATTTAACATGCTTTCTAATAGGACAATGAAGCAGCTATAACTTGAGTTAGAATTATTTTTCAGAGCTGAAATTTTTACTGAAAATAATAAGAAAGCATGTTCAATGTATACAGGAACACCAAGTTGTCTGTCAGCAATCTGTTAGTATTGTTGGGCTGTGATTTTGTTTACTTTCTTATTCAACCTATACTTTTGCAATTTTTTTATTATAAAATGGAAATCATAAAAATAAATTGTTAAAAAATAATAGTACTGATATTTGATTATTATTAAAATAAATAATACAATATATATTTTTAAAAAAGTTATTTTTTAAATAATTAAATTAAAATTAAATTAAAATAGTGTATAAATAACACCGAAGCCAAATATCTTGGATTGAAGAATGAAATTTTAATATTGAGTGAGAAAATTAAGGTTAAAATTTACAAGAGCTAATATAGAATGTGTACGCATGACGTCATTCTGAATGCTTTTCGATGCTCTTCTTGAGTAATTAATAACAGCTGAAATTATTTTTAAATTATTATAGTTATTTTTTTTTATAGTCATTTCTAGTATTTAAAAAAAAATAGGGGTCTATGCATTCATGTTAAAGTCGCCACCATGTTGGATAACTCAATAACATAGGGAAAAAAATCATTTTGCCAGTTTAAAACCACTATGCAATATTTTTGAGAGCATTGATGCTGTAAATAGTTTGAATTAGTATCTCAAGTATGTGAAAAAAATAACAATAACAAAAAATTGAAACGATTTCCCAAAGAAAATTGGCTTAAACGAAGTTGGTCCTATGCTGAGCAATGTTATTCACTACTCCAGTATGGCCTCCATGCGCATTAAATATGGCGTCATGTGCATGCATATGAAGTTGGTATATATGAATTAAATATATGTAAATAATTTGAATTTCATAAAATATATAGAAATTGGTGTCTTGAAAAATGTTATATTGATAAAGGAACTTATAGGTAGACTTTACCGGATAATTTAATAAAAAAAAATTGAAATAAAGATACAATTATCAAACCAGAAAACGCCCCTGAATTTACATAATTTGCAAAGCTATTTTGAGCATGCATTTAGGTCAGCAAAATCAAGAAAATATTTTTGACAATAGAGACATATTTTCGTCATTCTGAGAGCCGAACGATAACGTGGTTAAAATTTACGACTCTGAAATGATTTTTAAAAAAGTTGGGGACTGGATCGGGCAATTTTGGTAACTTCCGTTTTTACTTACTACGCATGCGCAGTACGTTGAAACGGAAGTGATCGAAATCGATTAAAAACAGCCTGAAAGCTGTTGTTAAATAATATGTACAATAGAGCAAAGTTTTAGATTTTTCTTTCTTTACAACTTTTAAGTCACATACTACAGTAATTTCCAGCTACCTTAATTATACTTACTTAACTTTTTTAAAAAGTGAACTTAAAATACATATATTTTTTTATTGTGTTACAAATAATTTATTTATATTGTATTTAATACGTTTTTATTTAATTGTTATTAAATATAATTATTTTTAGTTATAATTTTATTTTAATAAAAATAGTTATACATTTAATTTAATTCTGTTCTGTAATCATTATTAAGGAATTAACAATACATCTGTTATCTTGTTTTTGAGTTGTTATTAATAGAAGCAGAGTGCGGAGTTTAACTAAAAAGTTTTACTGAAAGAAAAATCTGAAATTCTGCAAACTAATACAGTAGGATAAGAAATCTTCAAAAAGTAAACATTTAGGGGGGGGGGGGGGGTTATCATGCTAGATTTTAAATTATGATTTGTGTTGAACTTTTAGTCCCATAAAAGCCCATGTTAATTTAAATATTTATATGCTCACTTACCTGCAAAAACTTACTTTTATCATATTTTTAATTTTTGTTTTGTTTTGTTTTTTAAATAAAATATTTATATTGTATTTAGTACTTTTTTTTATGTAGTTGTTAGTATATATAATTGTTTTTAGTTATTATATAATTTTAATAAAAATGTTTATAAATATAATTTAATTCTTTATATATAATCGCATTAACATAAAATCTATTCGGACTGCCAGTGAGTCCTCTTATTACTATTAAACGAATTGGCCCTTAAAGTTGTATGAAAGGAAAATGTGAAATTTTGCAATCTGATTTATCTGATACATAAGGATAAGAAGTCTTCAAAAAGTAAAAATGTAAGGCGTGTCCATGTTAGATTTTAATTTATAATTTGTTTAGAAATTTTAGTCCCATAAGAGCCCATGTTAATTTTAATAATTATTTTCTCACTTACCTGCAAAAACTTAATATCTTTATCATAGGTAGCTGTTACTGTTAACTTTCAAATGACATCATAAAATTTCGAAGTTTTCTTTTTAGATTTTGAGATGCAAGCCATCTGAATACAACCCTTAAATTAGAACCCTAATAAATATGATCATGATAAAATAATTTGATTTGCTCTAAGAAATACAAATTACATTTCAATAACTAAACAGTTGAACGTCATTTTAGTTGCAGAAAACAAGGTTAACAACATCAATGCTCTCAAAAATATTGCAAAGTATTTTTAAGCTCACAAAATGTACTATTTTCCTATACTGGCCAATGTTATTTAGTACTCACTTATGACGTCGACTTTAACATGAATGAAACCTCCCTATAGGTTTGTGTATATGATAAAAACCAAGAAATTCTACTTTGAAGCTATTTTGAAGCATTGAATAACATTACTCAGCATAGGACAAACGTAAATGGTTTTTTCTTTTACATTCTTTGGATGTTGGAAATTGAGTTATTTTTGGTGTGTTAATAAATAAATAATAATTAATGTATTCTATAAAATATTATAACTATAATTAAATTGTTATTTTTTCACAGACTTGAAAACCTAAATCAACCTATATTAAATAATAACATCAATGCTGTCAAAAATAATGCCAAGTATTTTTAAACTAACAAAATGTGCCATTTTCTCATAACTACCATTGTTATCTAGTGCCTACATATGGTGTCTATTTTTATATGAATGCAACAATACTTTTCACTTGTGAATTTTAACGTCATCCTAAAACTTTTTAATAAAAGTTGAATTGTAATACTTTTTTTATTATTATTTAATAACTTTTTGTTAACAATTTCTAAATACATTTGAAAATATTTCAAATATTTTTTTACAAATAAATAGTATTTATATATAGTAAGAAATAATTTTTATTTGTTTATTATTAAATTGCACAATTGCACAAAATATATAATTGAAGATTTACCATGCGGAGACCCCCCCCCCCCCCCCCCCCCCAAAAAAATATATTGTTGAATCATTGAAGGTGCTTCATCTTAAAGAGTAAGTTCAGAGGTTACAAGATGGCTTCTTCAATGTTAGAAAAACTCACATAAATGATGACCCAAAAACCTTCCGTAGCCCCGCAAACTCGTGATTATCCTACGAGATGTGCAACTTATCCCGTATCTTTTACGTCATAGTTACGGCTTTACAATAGAAAACGCTGTAGCAGGTTGCATATCTCGCAGGATGAGTGCAAGTTAAAGGGGTTACCATGGGGCTATATAAGGAAGAGTTTTGAGTCCTCATATGTGAGTCAATGAACAGTTCTTTTCACTTTCTAACATTGCAAAAGCTATGTTGTAACCCCTGAACTTTATCTTTATTGTATCTTTGTTCAAAATACATTTCTCTTCCTTAAAAATATATTAACAATGTAGTTCATACATCCAATATGTCGTCGAAGCGTATTCAGTGTGACGTCATGCGGATACACGCTATAATAGCATATAACTGACACATAAATCCGTAAATAACTTTCTTACGGTGGTTTTAAAAACCTTACTATAGCAACTCTAATCTGTGTACAGTATACTGTATATTACATGACAAATAACGAAAGATGATAATATCATATTATTACATCAGACATACAACTATATTTATAATATTATGTAATTTACTGTAAGATGATAACGGCACCTTGGACTGCACTCTCAAATGAGTTAAGCGATGTTTGGTATACATCTTATAGCATATACACCCAGAAAATGAATATCTACTCTCACAATATTTTTTTTAAAGGAAAATAGACCAGAGAAAAACACGAGTATTTATATCACAAAGCACTTGATGGGACTTACATAAATAACTTTAGTTTGTCTCAAAACCCAACTGTATATAGCTCCGTAGCAGTGATCACTGTAAGGCTATATTAACATTCTGGTAAAAATTGTCAACAGTTTTGAAGATCCCATTTCGTGTGTATTCATTAAAAAGCACATTTTTTGTTTTAAATGGTCTATATATGGCTTTAAGACTACATTATTTGTATATGGGGTTGGGAAAAGAAAGTAAATTACTCAGAACATTATTCAAACAATGTTTGTCCCATACTGAGTAATGTTATTCTTTGATTCAATATGGCGTTGAAGCACATTAAATATGACGTCATGCGTATTTACACCTTATATGAAATGCTCTTTACAATTTAACATTACGTTTATGGGGAAAAACAAATTTTATATTTGAGAAAATTGCTCCGCTGATTTTAGAGTTATTATATGTATTATAAATAACAATTACATACATTTACGTTTTTAAAATTGTATAGAAAATTTTTACATCTTAAATCCTAAATCCTCCATTATTTACATTTTCAATAGATTACAATGTAAATATGTGAGACCCCATAAGTTGATTTATATTTTAAGTTATATTTAGTTGATATCTGCTAGCGATTTAATTATAATTATACATTTTTTTATTAAAATATTAATAATTAAAAAAAATGTACTTAACAATTTATATCGAAATATATTTTAAATTAATACATTTATAAATAATTATTTTTACAAATTTAATATTATTTATGTTTTGCAATATAGTAATTTTAAAATTTAACCCTTATTTAAGAACAAAAATGTGGCAAAGAATTAATATCTTGCACAAAAAATGTATAATAAGTTAATATACCTAAATATCAACAATTGATGGGACCAGTGTCTCATTAAAAAAAAAAGGAAAAAAATCCATTCACAAAATGACAACTGCGAGTTAATGATGTCACAGTTTGCTTTTTCCGCACGAGTGGACTAGAGATCTGTGACGTCACAAACCCGCAACTAAAATTGTGTGAATGTAAAATAAATTAGAAATCAATGACTTCGGTCAAATCAACGTTAATATTTAGGTATGATGGGATATTAGAGACATCATGAGACATGTATTTTTTGTTCAAGGTGTTATGTGCCTTTAACTTTATCACTGGCCTGTTTATCTGTTAAATAAATGTATAAATGTGGCTACATTATAAAAATTTTGTTAAATATTTGCTAGCATAATAAAAATATTTTTTTTTTCATTGGTGCTATAGGATGAGTATACAGAAGATGCATTGTCCCTAAACATTATAATTATAGAGTATACTTTGTGCACATTTCATTAGTACTTAATATATATACTGGTAGAGTAAATATTTTAAATGTTTAATCTCTAGTATCGAATGTTACATAGTTTGTGCATTATAATTCTATAATGCATTATAGAATGTGATATAAACACGAATATTGATATACAATGCACGAAATGTTTAATAAAGATAAGGTTTAAAATGCTATGTGGGACTGAATGAATGAATGAATGAATGAATGAATGAATGAATGAATGAATGAATGAATGAATGAATGAATGAATGAATGAATGAATGAATGAATGAATGAATGAATGAATGAATGAATGAATGAATGAATGAATGAATGAATGAATGAATGAATGAATGAATGAATGAATGAATGAATGAATGAATGAATGAATGAATGAATGAATGAATGAATGAATGAATGAATGAATGAATGAATGAATGAATGAAACAATGAAACAATGAAACAATGAATGAAACAATGAATGAAACAATGAATGAATACCAAATGGAGTATTCTAGGTAAAAAGTATAATTTAATTGGCTATACTTTTTTTCTTGTAAAATTTTTAATCGAAATAAATTTATTGAACCATTTCAAAAAAATATATAAAAAAAAGGAATTTTTAGTTTTTTTTAATAAAATAAGTAAATAAAGAAAAAAAATTACAATATAATAATTTATATTTATTATTTTTGTTTACATTGTCTATATTACAAAATAAAATAAATAAATTTAAAGCCATCTTAAGATTGATGCAAAAATATAAAATGCACATTAACGTAAAATCTAAAAAGTTAAATAATATAAAACTTTATAGTAGTGTATAAATTTCCAATATTTTAGATATTTTTACTGCAAGTTTTTTCCTTATAGCTTTTAATGAAGTTATATAAAGTATAAACGCTATGATATTATTTTATATTTTTATGATCTTATATTGATAACAAATATTTTTGACAATGCAATGCCTACTACCAGCGTAGATATAGCACCAATAATAGACGTGGGACTCTTAATTTAACTTGTGATGAGTTTTTTTTTTATGAGAAAACTATAAAAAGGGGTGTAAAAAAATTGTTTGAAAAAACCTCTAATCTTGTTATAGGCAGAGTTTTAAAATACTTTAAACGTTTGTTAAGTTAAAAAAAAAAAAATAAAAAAACTGCCGGTAAGAAGCATTAAAATTTAACAAGGATTTTTATTTATTTTTCTTCCCACTTATTTTATTCTTCTACTTCTTCATCATTCTCCGTCACTTCTTCTTCTGCTTTGGTTTCTTCTTCCTCTTCTTCTTTCTCCTCACTAGGTTTTTGACTTGACACGATGGCTGGCTGAGCCTTGGTGGTAACGTCACTTTCTTCTTCCTCATTTTCTTCTTCTTCTCCTTCCTCAGCTGCCACAGTAGTTACCACTGCAGCAGTTGTAACCTCAACATTCTTAGAACTATGACTTGCTTTAGTAGTAACTTCATCATCAGATTCCTCCTCTTCTTCACCTTCCTCTGCTTCACTTTCCGCTTTTGTTGTTTCAGATTTTGTAGTTTCCAGAGGTTTACCAGAAGTTTGAGTTACCTTGGTTGTCTCTTCACTTTCTTCATCATCTTCTTCGTCTTCCTCATCATCAGATTTTGCTGTTGTTACTGCAGTTGCAAGTGCCTTGGTAGTTTCAGCTACTTTAATAGTAGTCAGTTCAGATTTGGCTGTCGTTTCTTCATCTTCACTTTCTTCATCCTCGTCTTCAGCTTCTGTAGTTTGTGCAACTGTCGTTGAAATACCATTTGTAGTCTCAACTGCTTTAGTAGTTACTTGAGAAGCTACGATACTCTTTGTGGTTTCTTCGTTCTCGTCATTCTCTTCCTCTTCTTCATCGTCCGATTCTGAAACAATAGTTGTTACTGACGCAGTTGTAACAGATGCTGCAATTGAGGCTTCTTTGGTTGTTAAGACTGTGGAAGATGCGACAATTTTTTCAGACTCTTCTTCTTCATCATCGTCTGATTCATCATCATCCGATTCTGTTGAACTAGTGGTAGTCACAGACAAGACCGTTGGCTTTGTGGTCGCGCTGGCTTGAGTAGTTAATTGAGAAATTGAAACACTTGTTGTGGTTGTATCTTCATCTTCTTCTTCATCATCTTCTTCGTCATCCAGATCTGATGCAATGGTTGTTAATGGTACAGCTGTTGTTACTACTGTAGTTATTATAGGTTTGGTAGTTTCTTTATCATTATCTTTAGCTGTTGTTGGTAGTGTTTGTGGTTTTGTAGTATCCTCTAATTTTATAGTAGAAGTTACTCCACTTATTGTTTCAGGTTTGAAAGATACAGTTGTAATTGTTATTGTTGTGGGTTTTTCGTCTTCAGAATCATTTTCCTCGTTTTCAGAATCATCCTCTTCGTCTTCCAAATCAGGAATTACTGATGGTTTTGTCACGTCTGAAAGTGAATCTGATTTTGTAGTATCAGAGTTACTAATTGACATTCCTGGATATGTTGGCAAAAATTTGTCATCTTCAATATCATCTTCCTCGTCATTTTCATCTTCAGAATTGTCAAACTGTGAGCTCTGAATGAACATAGTTGTTGTTTTTGAACTATCTGAATTTTCTGGTAAACTGTCACTTAGTGTAACAGATGGCTGCATGGCAGACGTAGTTATTATTTGCCACGTAGATTCAGTAATAGCTAGAGAATATGTAGAATCAGAACTAGCAAAATTTCCAGAATAATTTTGTGTAGTATAGTCACCTATTGTTGTTGTCCATTCATTCGGCGTAGTTTCTAAACTAAATTTTGTAGAACGAGTGCGGATTGGAATAAAACCAGTCTCTGTTGTAGTATCCATTGAAATGAACTCTGATGTTTTTATAGTTCCTGTAGACATAAAGTCTGAAAATGAATCAGAAATGTTAAAGTTGGTGTACGTCTCCATTGTATTTAGAGAATATGTTGGAATTTCAGAGTACGAAAATCGTGTACTTGTTTCAGTTGTCATATTTTCCACTGTGTTAAAGTCAAACCTGGTCGTGTAAAGGTCTTGTAATTGTGAAGTATAATAATAAGAAAAATCACTGCTTGAAGTTGAAGATGTGAATGTTTCAGAAGTGCTGACGCTAAATTCTGAAAAAGTGCTGCTTATTGATTGTGTTGCTTTAGAAAATATGGTAGTTTGAAAATTGTGTAAATCTGGCTTTAGGGTGGTTGAATTAAATCTATTAGAAGGTTTTAGAGTAGTTAGTTTTGTTGTATTTGATTTTTTCTTAGGTGCTTTCTTAGTAGTTTTTTTAGTTGTCATTTTTGTGTAGTGAAACATATTAGTGCTTGTAGTTTTAGCTTTGCCAGGACGAACATAGTCAAACTTGTTGAATTTTGTACTAGCTTCTGTGAAATAGTTGTAATATTGTCTGGCTATGGTAATCCTCTTTCTTATTGCATTCGGATTAGGTTTCACTTTACTGGTTGCCCACTTCTCCACTAACTGTTTCCCTTTCTCCTGTTGAACTGAGCTCCTTCTTAAATTCAAATTGCTATTTTTTCTTGTAGTAGAAGTACTTGAAATCTTAATTCTGGTTTTCGTACTTGACCAAAATTTTAAAGTTGTAAATCTATTGTTATTTCTCTCTGCAGTTTGTTTTTTGTCATTATGGTTGATTTTTCTGTGTGATATAGTAGTACTAGCTGGTTTAATTACGTGACTTCTTGTTGTGCTTCTCCTGGGAATATTGTCTTTATTGACAAGGACAGTTGAGGTCTTACGTTGTTGTAAGAATTGTGTTTTACTGAAGGTGCAACGTTTGTAGCCACAGCATTGCTTGAGATATTCTCTGCGTCTCTGTTTGTCTGCAGAATAATGTGAGTGATTAATAAGTAAATATCAACAAAATAGACTTTAATATACTTTTATTATTTATTTTTGATTTGTTTCTCGTTATTTTAAACAAGCAAAGAGTACAAAAAAATCATCTAAAAAAAATTGCAAAAATAAACAGATTTTACTTTTCTTAATACATACATACGTATATTTTTTTTCACTAAAGACCGGTTGCACTTATATTTAAGAGCCACTTTTTTTGTTGGTCAGAAATATATAGGTCAGCATAGGTAAAATGTAATTTTTATTTTTTTAATAGCAAAAAATAATCCTTCAAACAGCAATCACCTTATTTCTAGCAACTAATAAGTTCAAAGAGTATGAAAAAAATTTGTTCAGATCAAATAAACTTTTTTTTTTTTTGTAAAAAAAAATAGGAGAAATGATATTTTTCCTATCCTGGACAATGCACTAGACACCACAAACATGGCGACAAAGCGCAAGAATGTGCAAGGGGTCTATAAACTATGTATTTTTACATCCTTACCCCCTTTTGCCATTATTTTACTGTTATAGCAAATAGCAATTATCTATTGAAAGAAATAGTAGGGTTAAAATTTAACCTTTTCTTTCAGTAAAAATCTACTCTACTGGTGCTGGTTTTACATTTTACTAGATATTTATTGTCATTTCATCAATATCGGTTCAAAAAAAAAAAAAAGCAACAATTTATTTACCTTCAATATTGTTTGCTCCATTATTGTTCACTGTGGATGTGGCAACCTGCAAAGTTTATAGTCAAATATTGAAATGTAAATGTTATATGTATATTTTGCACTGTCACAATATCAAGTTTTTCTAATAAAATTGTAAAAAATAATTCAATAATATTGAATACAAGTATTTTTAAAAAGTAAATAAATAATAAACTTATATATATATCAAATTCCTAATAAAAAGAGTTTCACTGTCGTATCGTATCCCATAAATAACTTGTGATATTTAAGATAAGAGAATATAATAAAAGGTTACATATTTCATTTTTTTTTCCTGATAGAAATACGACTTTTAAAATAAAAGCAATATACATATACATATATATATATATATATACAACGCTTTCGTAAACACACCACAAATAAAGTAAATTATGTATTTTATTGCATAACAAACCTAAAGTAGTATAATTAATTATTATTAATTTATTATGAAACATAATGTAAAAAAATATATTTTCCCTTTTTTTTTTCTTTTCATATATAATATCAATAATTTTAAGTGGGTAGGTGACCGACTTATATCTCGCAAACTAGGATGGTTGCGAATAATACTAATAACACAAAGTAAAGAAGAAAGGTTACTTAAAAATTTGGTCATGTCAAACATGTGAAAACACGGTCAAATATTTAAAGGAATAGACCAGAGAAAAACATAAGCATTTATATCACAAAACACTTGATGGGATTTACATAAATAACTTTAGTTTGTCTCAAAATCCAACAGTAGCCCCGTAGCAATGATGAAAACTCAATTTATGCAACCCGCACAACATTTTCATACTAATATTTGCATGTTTCTGACGTCATAAACTTGAATTTTTACTCAAATTGCATACTTTACAGTATTTTCACGCTCTCTCGTGGAGCTACATTAACATTCTGATAAAAATTGTCATCAGTTTTGAGGATCCAATTTTGTGTTTATTCATTAAAAAGCACATGTTGTTTTATTTGGTCTATATGGCTTTAAGTTATTACACTTTAAAGATAACATGTAAATGTGGAAATATAAATTTGAACTTAGTTTAGTAAATTTAAACTTAAAGTAAGTTTAGTCAAATCAGAAACTTTTTTACAATTAAAAATATCATTAACCATTTTTTTTTGTGATAAAAAAATATATTTTAAATATACATGATTTTATTTGAAAATTATAGTGTTTGTTTTATTGGAATTAAATCATGTACAAAAAATTATTGTGAAAATATAGCTCTTCTAGCGATTTCCGGTCCAAGTCGGTCTTCAACTACCTTATAATGAATAAATAAAGTGCCAATGAATAAATTAAATTACATGGTATTAAGATTTTTCATTAATAATGCAATTTATGATATGTTATAATATTAAACATTGTTAACAAATAAATAATTTAATTTTTATGTAATTCCATATTTTTAAATTTACTTGTTTTCTTTTATTTACATTTTTTTTTATAATTTTTTTTTTTATTTATATAATGGCATCGCATTTGAAAGTATAGCAAACACGAAATTCTATTCCAGAGAAAGCATAAGCTGAATGAGTATTGAATTTAATAGTCAAATTAAAAACTGATAATTATTACATACATGAAACACTATCATGTAAAAGTTAAATAATAATAAAAAAAAAAAAAAAAAAAGCACTAAAATTTTTAAAGTTTGCAATATTTCAATATGCATCCAGAATTATATATTGGTGTGTAACTACTTCTTGGTAGTATTATCTATATATCTATCTATCTATCTATCTATCTATCTATCTATCTATCTATCTATCTATCTATCTATCTATCTATCTATCTATCTATCTATCTATCTATCTATCTATCTATCTATCTATCTATCTATCTATCTATCTATCTATCTATCTATCTATCTATCTATCTATCTATCTATCTATCTATAATGTCTCCAGGTATACAATTTTGTTTAAAAATGTAAAAAATATAGATATAATACGTGTATAATTTAACTCACTGCAGTTAAAACGACTGTGGCCAGTATTACATACACAGCTCGCTTCATTAGCCTCCATATCCTGCTCTCTGCCTGTCAACTTCTATCTGTGCCAATTCAGCATCAATATACAATATCAATATCCTGTCTATTGGCTATTGATTGATTTCAATGTCAATTCAAATACATTAATAACATTGTTTTTATCTCATATTAGAAATCTGGTATTTCAAAATTTATAATTTTATTTCAAAATGTTTTTTGTAACTAGTAATTGTTAAAAAAAAAATTTAAATACAAAAATAAATTTAGGAATAAAAAGTTTTGTTGTGACGTTACAAATTGAATTGGTGTGAGTGAGTGAGTGAGTGAGTGAGTGAGTGAGTGAGTGAGTGAGTGAGTGAGTGAGTGAGTGAGTGAGTGAGTGAGTGAGTGAGTGAGTGAGTGAGTGAGTGAGTGAGTGAGTGAGTGAGTGAGTGAGTGAGTGAGTGAGTGAGTGAGTGAGTGAGTGAGTGAGTGAGTGAGTGAGTGAGTGAGTGAGTGAGTGAGTGAGTGAGTGAGTGAGTGAGTGAGTGAGTGAGTGAGTGAGTGAGTGAGTGAGTGAGTGAGTGAGTGAGTGAGTGAGTGAGTGAGTGAGTGAGTGAGTGAGTGAGTGAGTGAGTGAGTGAGTGAGTGAGTGAGTGAGTGAGTGAGTGAGTGAGTGAGTGAGTGAGTGAGTGAGTGAGTGAGTGAGTGAGTGAGTGAGTGAGTGAGTGAGTGAGTGAGTGAGTGAGTGAGTGAGTGAGTGAGTGAGTGAGTGAGTGAGTGAGTGAGTAAGTAAAAACCCGTGACCCCGATATTTTTTGCATTTCTGTAGTTGCCTTAATCTGTTAGCTGAGTTTAAAAATTCATATTATTCATTCTTTACAATTTATATGTAAAATTCCTCTATAGCTTATTCCTGGATTAAAATAAAATTTTAACAATCATAGCATACGCAAAGCACGTTAAATTTAATTAATCAAGTGACAGAAAAATAAGTATATTTTATGCTTAGGAAGTATATTAGATTTTAAGCTGACATCAATCCTTAACCTTAAGGGATTTCAAATAATTTATTTATATTTTTTTTAAAATAATATATAATTAATAAAAATACTTTTTACACTTAAAATATAAAATTTATCTCTATTAATTGTGAAACATACTTTATTTTTTAAAACAAACTTTAAATTGTTACTTGAAAATGTGTTCTCACTCTCAAGCGCTCGGACAGGGTGTGTCTCATTTTTTAGTTAGTTTTTTCAAATTTAAATAAATTGTAATTACTCAAAAATTATTAAATTTTGTTACTTCCTCAAAAGTGTTGACTTACATCTTTACAAAAAAGATGAGCGCGCAGATATGATTGCATTAATTGTAATTCTTAATTAAAGTTTTGATTTTGCGTGGCAGCCGTACAGGGCCTAGGACATCTGCATACCTGCTCTATGTAAAAAATATAAAAGGTCACCCTTTGCGTGTAGTCAATCACTTTGGAGTGCAAATATTATTACCCTGAGAGGTTACAAAAATATAGAGGGGGTCTTTTTTTCGCAAAGAAAAATAAGGTTATTAGGTATAATGAATTTGATGGATTTTAAAAGCTTTTTTTACTTAATTGCATTATATATTATTATATTATAACTCAATATGCGGCCCTTTTGATGCTTCATGCCTTTCGTTATTATATAATATATATCACTAATGAAAATAAATATAAACAAGGTGTAAATAAAAAATACGCGTGTGGTGTGTGGTAAGAAAAAAAAGGAAAAAAAAAAAAAAAAAAAAAAGGAAAGGAAAGGAAATACAATACTAACAAATCATAAAATAAAAATTGGTAAAGTCCAGTATAAAATATATTATCTACAATGTGTTATACTTTATGCTATATGAGGGGTTTCACGTCCACGGGACAACTACGGCACTGCAAACAAAAAATGTTCTCAGAAAAATCTGAAAAAAATGTGACAAGTACACACTAATGAGACATAGCACATGCTGAATTTTTTTTAAATTATTTTGATTATTGCCTGAGATACGGCAATTTAAAAATGGCGGACCATTTTAAAAAGGAGCGCGAGGAGCCAACTTTGACGCCCCGTATTTTCTGTTGTATGAAACAAAATTTAATAATTTATTTTTTATTGTGTTTAGCATTAAGTCAAATAAATATAACTGTGCTTAAAATTTATTTAGAAATTGTTAAAGTATTTTTTAGGAATTTTTGAAAATATGTATTTTTTGCTAAAATTTGCACATTTGCATACCCCTTAAAAAATAGTAAAAAAAAATTTTTATTGCATTTTGCAATTTTAGCGGTTAGATAAACGTCTTATCTTCATCTTCTCACAAGAAAACAAAAATCAGTTTAAATTTGATTGTACAGTACTGGTCAATACAAATGCCTTTTTCCGAAAAGTGCCATTTTCGACCTTCAAAAAGTCCGTGTTACCGATAAATTTTTAAATATAACAATATATGTTTAGAAAGCTTATACTTTGATTATTTAAATAAAAAAATAAAAAACCTGTGTATTGCGCTGCAAATATTTTTAACGATTTTTTTTGTAACTCGCTCCACGCGCTGGTTGCGCTCGGCGTACAGGCTCTTGCGCTGAGTAAATAAACACGCGCATCGTGTTATAACGTTGATATATTTATTTCTATCACTGACACGATAATTATATTTAATTTTTCGTGATTCAATATTTATTTTAAAGCCATAGACCACATAAAACAACATGTGCTTTTTAATGAATAAACACGAAATCGGATCTTCAAAACTGATGACTATTTTTACCAGAATGTTAATGTAGCTCTGCAATAGAGCGTGAAAAAATTGCAATTTGCGTGAAAATTCATGTTTATGACGTCAGAAACATTCAAAAATTAGTACAAAAATTTTGTGCGGGTTGCATAAATTGAATTTTCTTATCACTGCTACAGGACTTATAAGTTTTAATATAAATAATAAAATTTTATATTTTCGTCATGTATATCAATCAATCCGAATTTTTGTAACCTTACTATTATATAGTTCTTACATGTGCAAAACAGATGTTGGCGCGTATAGTTAACAATCCACTGACTTTTTTTATCATAGGTCAGCATCACAATAAAATATTTTTGTGTTGAAATTTTGAAGTAAAAAATCATATTATAATTTTTTAATTAACATCGAGTGTATCTGTGTAATAACAATCAGTGTTTAATGTCTATTCCATTAACTCTATAGTTAATTATAGCAAGTAACACAAAAATATAGGTTTAGTAGGCTTTAATACGGGGAGACAAAACTACAAACATTAATAATAAAATAATCAACATTTAAACAAATGCATTATCATATATTTATGTTAATTTTAATCAACTTGCACCGTAGTGATAAGAAAATTCAATTTATGCAACCCGCACAAAATTTTTGTACTAATTTTTGAATGTTTCTGACGTCATAAACATGAATTTTCACCCAAATTGCAATTTTTTCACGCTCTATTGCAGAGCTACATTAACATTCTGGTAAAAATAGTCATCAGTTTTGAAGATCCGATTTCGTGTTTATTCATTAAAAAGCACATGTTGTTTTATGTGGTCTATGGCTTTAAAATAAATATTGAATCACGAAAAATTAAATATAATTATCGTGTCAGTGATAGAAATAAATATATCAACGTTATAACACGATGCGCGTGTTTATTTACTCAGCGCAAGAGCCTGTACGCCGAGCGCAACCAGCGCGTGGAGCGAGTTACAAAAAAAATCGTTAAAAATATTTGCAGCGCAATACACAGGTTTTTTATTTTTTTATTTAAATAATCAAAGTATAAGCTTTCTAAACATATATTGTTATATTTAAAAATTTATCGGTAACACGGACTTTTTGAAGGTCGAAAATGGCACTTTTCGGAAAAAGGCATTTGTATTGACCAGTACTGTACAATCAAATTTAAACTGATTTTTGTTTTCTTGTGAGAAGATGAAGATAAGACGTTTATCTAACCGCTAAAATTGCAAAATGCAATAAAAATTTTTTTTTACTATTTTTTAAGGGGTATGCAAATGTGCAAATTTTAGCAAAAAATACATATTTTCAAAAATTCCTAAAAAATACTTTAACAATTTCTAAATAAATTTTAAGCACAGTTATATTTATTTGACTTAATGCTAAACACAATAAAAAATAAATTATTAAATTTTGTTTCATACAACAGAAAATACGGGGCGTCAAAGTTGGCTCCTCGCGCTCCTTTTTAAAATGGTCCGCCATTTTTAAATTGCCGTATCTCAGGCAATAATCAAAATAATTTAAAAAAAATTCAGCATGTGCTATGTCTCATTAGTGTGTACTTGTCACATTTTTTTCAGATTTTTCTGAGAACATTTTTTGTTTGCAGTGCCGTAGTTGTCCCGTGGACGTGAAACCCCTCATATATATTCAATGCAAATATGAACCTCTGAACAAATTTCAAACATGTGTAAGAAAATTATGAAATTGAGCGTGTATTTGAATATGAATTAATACTATGAAAAAAACATGTTTGCGTTGTGCTATAAATACTTTAAATAAGTTAAAATAATAATCTCTTATTTGATTTTATTTATTTTGTTTATTTTTAAGAAATCAGATAGAGATATTATTGAACTAATTTTGTAAATGTTATTAATTGAAATCTACAAATGGTAGAAATATTTATATTAGTTACTTCAAGTAATAAACATTGCTGTAACCTGACAGTTTAATTATTGATTGAAATTAGCTATGTTAATGATATTATCGTTAATTTTTGTCATTTTGCACCTAAAATTGGTATTTAATCACATTTCTACAATACGCGTATTATTTTATAATACACAGACTATATTATATAAGCAGTAAATGATGTTGCAGAGGAAGGAACCTCGGTTGCGTAAATGGTAACGCAGTAGTCTAGGAAACCAAAGATCCTGGTTTGATTTCCGGTCGAGCCGAATTCCCTTTCATTGTCCGTTTACTGCTTATATAACACGGTGTAACATGAAAGCCAAAACCTTTCAATATAAAAGGTATTATATAAAATGTAATATTATATTTTTTTTGTTTTTAATTTTAATCAATAAAAAGAAAATTGGAGTTTAATTAGTAAAAATGTATTTTTTTTATTTGATAAAATATATCTTAATATATATATATATATATATATATATATATATATATATATTATATATATATATATATATATATATATATATATATATATATATATATATATATATATATATATATATATATATATATATATATATATATATATATATATATATATATATAGCTAAATAATAGTCTTATATATAAAAAAAACATATTTATCAATCTATCAATCAGGTAAATATTTTATACTGCTTTTTTAAATGTCATATTTTTTGTCGTTTTATTTATTATTATTATTTTACCTCAAATAAGGTATAGTGAAGTAGTGAACTACTTACTTAATTTTATAAAGCTTTTTTTTATAGTGTAAGTGCGCATGACGTCATAATAAATGTACTTCGATGCCATATTTGAGCAACGAATAAAATTGCTTAGCTTAGCATAGGACAAACGTGGGTTTTTGCTAATTTCTTTGATAATAAGTAACTCTTTTGTCATTATTATTTTTCTCGCATACTTGAAAAACTAATTCAACACGTTAGCAGCATCGATGCTCTTAAAAAAATTAGTTAGTATTTTTAAACTGGCAATTTTTTTAAAATTCTCACACTTGCCAATGCAATTTAATTAGTACTAACTTCTAGAGTTGATTTTAACATGAATGCAACAAACTTATACTTTTTAGCAAGGAGCTTATCGGTTTTGCGCGCGGGGATACGCGGAAAAAGCTAAGGGTTACCTAACTTAATATTACGCTTATGGGGAAAAATACTTTGTTCGCGATTTTGAGAAAAGTACTCCACCGTATTTGTAGGAATTAAATTGAGAAATGCAAGACAATTTTTTACATTCTGTAAATCGTATGATTTTTTTTTTTTTTTTTTTAACAATTTTTAAACCTATAGGGTGCATTCATGTTAAAGTCTACGCCATGTTGGATAACTCAATAATAAGGGGTCGCAAAGAAAATAACTCATTTTTGCAAGTTTAAAAAAACTACGCAATATTTTTGAAAGCATTGTTAATGTAAATATATAGAAATAGTATCTCAAGTATGTGAGAAAAAAAATAAAAATAACTGATTTTCCAACGAAAATAACCTTAAACGATGTTTGTCCTATGCTGTGCTGTGTTTTTCACTACTCCAGTAGGGCCTCCAAGTGCAATAAATATGACGTCATGCGCAAACACCCTATAACCTCCATTGATCTGACATATTATCATGACTATTAGACATTTTTTCTTTCTAATTAAGATTCGTAGAGTATGAATCTGAGGTACGTTTTTAATTTCAACCATTATTTGTAAAGTTAGCGGGAAGTGAAATTGTTTAGCTTTAGAGTATCCTGCGAGCTAGGCAACTTGTCGTGCATCAATGCTCAACAAGTTGCCTAACTTACAGGAGACTTCTCAAATGCTTTAACAAAATACTTTTATCATTTAAATTTCAAAATTAGTGAGCGGTTATCTCGTCAGATATCAAAGTTAGACTCCCTACAGTTGAAATACCATGTTTGTTTTTTAAGCATTGTGAGGGGATTATATAAATAAGTAAAGAAAGAAAACTTTTTTTTTTATAAAATGCTAAAATTTCATATTAATACAATATTATATATATATATATATATATATATATATATATATATATATATATATATATATATATATTAACACTTTTCAAAATATAGAGCCCTTGCAAATCCTTGCGCTTTATCGCCATGTTTCTGGTGCCTAATGCATTGTCCAGCATAGGGGAAACATCATTTCTCATAATTTTTCTCTTAAAAAGATTTTATTTGAACTGTACAAATTTTTCTCACATTATTCAAACTTATTAGGAGCTAGAAAAAAACCTTTGATTGAGCTTTGAAGCTTCTTTTGATATTAAAAAAATAAAAATGACGTTTTTCCTATGCTAGCCTATGTATTCATAACCAACAAAATGACAGCTCTTAAATATGAGTACAACTAGTTTATAGTAATATTATTGTATTTAAAAACCAATTTATTATATAGTTTATTTACTATTATAAATATGCCCTTAATTAATTGACGTATTCGAAGAAAAAGTTTTAAAAAATTTCATATCTCTATATTTTTTTGTGTGACCATATTGGAACAAAAATTAAATATATAATTATAGTAATTATTTTTTATTTTCTAGAGTTCTTCAGATATATTTTCTGTACAAGATGTATGTCTGATATTCAAATATTTTACATTTTTTTCCTCAATATTATTGTCATTACATACAATATACTGTATGAGCTTATTTGAGTATACTGATAGCTCATAGAAGAGTAAAAAAAATTAAATAAATTACCTTAATATATGTATATATATATATATATATATATATATATATATATATATATATATATATATATATATATATATATATATATATATATATAATATATATATATATATATATATATATATATATATATATATATATATAGATTATATATATTATTATATATATATATAGAGTTAACCAAGATATCGCTAATATTTCGTTATGGTCAGAATCAAGAGGCCTAGTTGTAAACCCTCTTAAAACCCAAGTGTTAATTATAAGTAAAGCTAATTTAAATTACAATGATATTCCTAAGGTTAAGGTTAAAAATCATGAAATAGAATATAGTACTTGGGTGAAAAATTTAGGTATATTTTTTGATGATAAATTTTCTTGGTCAAAACAGGTCTCTCAAGTGTGTAAGCGGGTGTATGGGCACCTACGTCATTTCCATAAATTTAGAACACATACTCCTGAGGCTACTAGGCTGCATTTAGTTAAAACGTTAATTTTGCCATTATTTGATTACGGTGATATTGTATATTGTAACTTAAATGCAGAGGGTATTAATCGCCTTCAAGTTGCCTTAAATAATGCTATGCGTTATGTGTATAATTTGAGAAGATCAGACCATGTATCAAGGTGCTATTTAAAGAGTAATATTTTAAAAATCAAAGAACGTCGAGAATTGCACTTGCTCTCTTTCACACACAAAGTTCTCCATGGTTACGCTCCTGCATATCTCAGAAATATTTTCACATTAATGAGTGAGGTTAATACCAGAAATACGAGAAAGCATGAATTGTACCTCCATGCTCCTTTTGCAGGAAGAGATGTACCTAGCTCCTCGTTAAGTGTGATATGTTATAAACTGTGGAACGAGTTGTCGGGATGTCTTTGTATTAATCCGCTCAAAAATGCATTTAAAAATAAAGTTGAACGTATGTTGATGCTAAGATATATTCAGCCAAAATTCTAATACAAAAAAAAAAAAAAAAAAAAAAATTATATGTATGTGTGTATGTATGTGTATGTATATGTATATATATATATATATGGATATATGGGTATTTCAAATTTTGATAATTAGAGTTTTGTTAATTATTCATACGGTTGGAAGTGGTGTATAGACGAAACAAACAAGGTTTATCAGTTTATTGATGTACTATAGTCTAAAATTGATATGTATAAAAATAATGAAGTAAATGGGTATTAAATGCATCTCAAAATGTTAAGGAAGAATTAAGTTTGAGTATTGATTGGTGCATCATTATAGTATTACCAACTAATGGGGGAGCAGCTGTTTTGGGGCCATCTTTTGCCGATTTTGCTCGCATCCGCTTCCGTTTCGACATGCTGCGTATTCGTAGTAATTAGAAACGGAGGCGGGTGTGGGTTGAGTCTTGTGGGGTTGGCTTCGGCATAGTTGTTTCATTGTTGGTTAATTTATATCGTTGGTAACGCTGTTATGTGCAATGTATAATTCTCCCTTATTTTGTCTATTTATTTATTTGAAAATGGTTATGTGTATTAAATTGGCTAAATATGCTCTTTACCTCAATATCTCAAAAAGCGTCTCCTATGATATTGTTATGTTGTCAAATATCTGTTGTAAATCTGTTATGTAAAAATGTATTGTTCTGGTCAAGGTTCATATAATACGGTTGAAAAAGCCGTGTATGCGCCTTAAATAAAGTTATTCTATTATTATTATTATTATATATATATATATATATATATATATATATATATATATATATATATATATATATATATATATATATAATAAAAATTTGTATTTCTTTCAATAGTATTTTAATGAAATTTTAAATATGAATTTGATGATCAGTTTTGCGGGGGAAAAATAAAATGGTGAATATGGGAAATATTATATTACTATTTTTTTCTCACATAACCAATGTACCATCTGTATTGAAATTTGATACACATGCTATATTAAGTATAAGTCAACAATTACTTTTTATTAATATTCATCATGTTATTAAAACTCCCAAAAAATGCGATCTTAAAACTTTAATTATTCTATAACGCGTCGTTAGCAAAATCCGTTTAGTGACTTAGAACCTACGTCATAGCTACAACTTGCTCTCACGCTAGCTTGATGTTTAGTGACTTAGAACCTACGTCACAGCTACAATTTGCTCTCACGCTAGCTTGATGTTTAGTGACTTAGAACCTACGTCACAGCTACAATTTGCTCTCACGCTAGCTTGATGTTTAGTGACTTAGAACCTACGTCACAGCTACAACTTGCTCTCACGCTAGCTTGATGTTTAGTGACTTAGAACCTACGTCACAGCTACAACTTGCTCTCACGCTAGCTTGATGTTTAGTGACTTAGAACCTACGTCACAGCTACAACTCACTCTCATGCTAGCTTGATATTTAGTGACTTAGAACCTATGTCACAGCTACAATTTTCTCTCACGCTATCTTGGCGCCAGCAGGAGTTACTCTTAATTTTGTATATAATAATTTTTTTTAAAGTGATTTCATTTATAATATATTATGAGTAATACGTACCTGTATAGTGAAAACTTCTTTACAGAGAAGTTCTTGAAAGTCTGTGAGTTAAGTCTTTTGCAGTTGTACTTTGAAGTATTTTTAATTCTAGCTCCAACATTATCAATGCTAAATAACATATTGATGCCATTGCGTCTAAAGCGAGCATCTACACTCTCCAGTTTTCCAACAAAACGATTATCTACACTTTCCGCGAGCAGCAATGTAACTCGACTAGCGGCCATAAGCTTAACATTGTAGATTCTCGGTGACGGAAAGTGTGTAGATAGTCGTTTTGTCGGAAATCTGGAAAGTGAAGATGCTCGCTTCTGACGCGGAGGCATGTCGATAAACTATATACCATTCAAAATGTTTA
Organism: Ecdyonurus torrentis; assembly: GCA_949318235.1. NCBI lineage: Eukaryota > Metazoa > Arthropoda > Insecta > Ephemeroptera > Heptageniidae > Ecdyonurus > Ecdyonurus torrentis. The sequence goes on along the minus strand of OX439133.1, from coordinate 4,281,295 downwards.
ATAATATAAAAGCATAATATAGGGTGTATGCGGATGACGTCATATTTATTGCGCTTTGAGGCCATACTGGAGTAGTGCATAACATTGCTCAGTATAGGACAAACTTCATTTACGCCAAATTTCTTTGGGAAATCGTTTAATTTTTTGTTATTGCTATTTTTCTCACATACTTGAGATACTAATTCAACATATTTACAACATCAATGCTCTCAAAAATATTGCATAGTGTTTTTAAACTGGCAAAATGATTTTTTTTCCTATGTCACCCATGTTATTGAGTAATCCAACATGGCGTCAACTTTAACATGAATGCATAGACCCTATAATATCGGTGATAATACAGAATATAAATACAAATGTAACATAAGCTATATTTTAAACAAGAGTAATGTACTAAATAAATATATCAAAATATAAAATATAGAAAAAGTTAAAAGTTAGAAAAAAAATTCCACTGCACAACTATAGCTACATATTACACTCTAAAAATTGGTGCATTAATTTAGTTACGAATACTAACGTTCTTAAGATAATCACTTTTAAGTTATTACGAGTAGCTAAAATAATGCATTTTAGCAAGTTATTAAAAATAGCTAATTAAAGGTGTTTTGAGTTGTTTTAAGTTTTAGCAAGCTACTATTTGAGTTAAAATAGCTATTGTTAATAGTTTGCTAAAATGCATTATTTTAGCTACTCATAATAACTTAAAAGAGTATGTCTTAAATAAGTTAGGATTTGTAACTAAAGTAATGCACTAATTTTTAGAGTGTATATGACAAATCATTAAACATCTTGGTAGTGTTGCAATTTATCCAATAAAAAAAATCTTATTTTGTTTAAATGTTGTATTTTTAATGTAGTTTTAAAAATGGTTTTCTAAACCGTGAAAGCAAAAGCTCCCTCACAGCCCACCTCCTCCTTCCCATGAAGAAAACATTTTTTTTTTAACATTCTATTTATAAAATTAATTTGTGCCAATATTATTTATTTCAATTTAAATATGTCCTGTTAGTCAATAATAAAGTATACTATTTTTATACAAGCAAAATCGATGATTCTTTTTTTCCAATCTTAAAAACAAAAAAAAAAAAGTTAAAAAATTTTAAATTACATGTGTTGTGATGGAAAGAACATTTTCGTTGTTGATCCGTTGCTAAAATTTCTTCTTATGGGTCGATCATACTTCTAATAGGAACGACTGTTAATATAAATACTTTTAGTCAAATTTTACGAGCATTGGAGCTACATAAGCAACTAGACTTTCTGCACTATTATTACTAGGATCTAAAAGTCATCATCGGACAGTGAATTGAATCACAGTATATTATACAGTAGTCCATCTCCTATAGCGGGAATGTCAGATCGAATGCGCGCCATAATTCCGACTGGGTGAAGTTGTCAGAACTAAACGTAACATTACTTCATATTACGGCTTCTAGTTCTGTCACCTTCACCGAGTCAGAATTATGGCGCGCATTTGATCTGACATTCCCGCTATAGGAGATGGACTACTGTACCACCTACTGTGGAATTGAATTTAACCCTTAATTGCGAGACATTAAATGGAAATATAGGTATTCAAAAATTGCAGTTTCTAATTATTGCCTTTTTTTTTTTTTTTTTTGGAAAATGCCATTACTTTTCTGAAGTTTAATCTGACGTTTGTGGAATTAATACTCAAATAGGGTACAGGCGAACCCTTGCAATGTATTTTGTCCTCTCTGAGTATCTTCATGTACAGAGCTTTGCGCAAACCTATCATTATTTGTGGATGTCCTGCTTTATTTTACCCTACGATAAAAAAAAATCGGCAGTATTTTAAACATTTTAAATAAATATATTTATTTTGACTAATGTTAATTTCTAAAAATAGGAAATTTTTAAAGCTTTCAAATCTTATTGTTTCAATAAAATATTAATGTATCGTTCTAAAATTTAGTGTACTTTTAAGAACCATATGTCAGATGTATTTTGTAAAAAAATGGAAATCTATAAAATAAATTTTTGAGAAACTTGATTTTAAAAAGATTTCAATTTATAAATTATATAAATTGTTAAAATCACAAGAAAAATTATTTAATATTTGAAATTGTTTTTTTATTTATTTTAACATTTCTCATGTAAAAGTATGACAAAAAAAATTGTTGATTAAAATAATACAAAGAAAACTCTCGTTATTTAAAGTGGATAGAACGAATTTCGTGTTATATGCAAACAATTCCCATTTGGTACCTTGTTATTCTTTGCCAGTGTGCGGATCTATAGGAAGAATAAAAAAGGCCTGTCCTATTCGAAACGATTAACCCGTTTTTAGCCTCAAACTTCGAATGAATTCTCATAAGGCGTGGGTTAAAAACCGGCAACAACCATGTTTTTACAACTTTCTATGCTCATAAGTTTTGGGAGCTGTATTATTCTTGTCTGAAAAACTGAAATTTAAGTTCTTCGATAATGTAAAATTTTTTTAAGACGATAAAAGATGCTGTTCTACGAAAACACTTATTCCAATTTTAAGTTTAAAAGTCACTATTATCTACAAAAATGAAGACGGTTTGAATTTGAATTTGGTTCGTCGTAGGGATCGGCGATATATATCGATATATCGGACTACTCGATACATTTGCTTCGATAGTATCGATATTATCGATACTTTTTTGTGGCGATATATATCGATATATCGATACATAAATCCGACTATCGGTATTCGATACTTTTTGAAAAAAATCATAGTAATTTATTTCAAATTTCAAATAGCAAGGCACTTTTCGCGCGCTCTGTTGTACCAACGAATCAGCGCGTGCAGCTGGGAGGGCACTGTGTATAAAAGCACGCTGCCACTTGCTTCCCCAGCTCAGTCAGCTAGTAGATGTTGTGTATGAATCATCTCTAGCTGTACAGAGCTCTCCGCCGTGCTTTGCCTGATGACTTGAGTCCTAGGTAAATGTGATACTATTTTGTAATAGTGCCCATGTCCCCCCTACCCGCTTAAAAATTTTTTTTCGTTGTTTTTATCGCGTTTTTAGACGTCATCGATAGTTTTCCGATATATCGAAGTATCGATACTTTTCTTCGATATTATTTAATTAGTATTTAGTACTTTTGAAAATACCCGATATAAAAAGTATCGATACTTTTCTATATATCGCCGATCCCTAGTTCGTCGACATAACTTCCGGTTTCTGTCATTTTCGTCAAAATGTTCGTGCATGTTCGTATTAAACCGCTTTGTTTACATTGTTTTATTATGCAATAAAAAACTTTATCTCGTATATGTAAATAAGAAAATTAAAAAAAGTGTAATATTAACAAACTAAACTATTAATAATTGCTGGAAATAGTAGAATACGTGAAAGTTAGAAATATCACATGACAAGTGAAAAAAACAAAAGACGATCGAAAATCGAAAACATGCTGATCGCGGCTGATGTGGGCTGATGTTAGCAAATTTGGAAAAAATTCATAATTTTTGTATTTAACTTGCAGATTTCACATTCTAAGTCTTATTTAGTAATTATTTGTTAAGTTCATGTAATTGCTGAAACACTAGACAACACTTTTAGGGGTTTGTGACTGCACAAAAGTAAGATATTATTCCAAACAACAAAAATTTGTCATGATAGCGTCAAAAATGTTTAGATTTCGATGTATCGGGGATTTCGATATATTCAGAAATCGTTATATCCACTTTAAGCAAATCCACAATTCAAATTGTAATAATTCAATTAACTTAAATGTTTAAAAGTGTTTTCCACTTCAATTGATAATTTTATACTGTTATTTTGGGGGTTTAAATCAAACATGTTAGTTGTTATACTATTCATATAAAATAAATTAAACCTATTGTCACGTAGTCACGTAAGCTAAGGTGATAAGCGAGTTAGCTTATGTATAAGGAAGATAGTGTTATGAGGTCGGCCTGGCCAGGTCCGCTAGTCCGCGATTGCGGACCGGGCCCCCCCGGGCGCGGGCCCTTGCCTTGCCTACAACACACCAATTAAAAAAAAAAAAAAAAAAAAAAGCGAAGAAGAAAAAGAAATAAATTAAAGGGACATTTTCAAACTGATAAATTTTCTTTTTCTTTCAAAAGATGACAAGAAATTACATTCAATTTTAAAATTCTATCCGCTTTTAATTTTTTAAAAAATTGCACCCCTAGTGAACTCTAGTGGTCAATTAGCTCAATTAAAAAAATAATATATAAAATTTTTATTTGTAGTGCACAGCTCTGGCCAAAAGTTTCCGAACGGGGCAGCGGCGGCCGCAGCGTTTTCTCATAAAGATAACATTGTGTGGTTGCGGGTTGCCTGTACAAATCGTTCGGGAACTTTTGGCCAGAGCTGTACATGTCATAAAAATATCATAAAAAATTGGAAGTATTTTAAAGGCGTAGAACACCTTAAACAAAAAAGTTGTATAATATCCTAAACCTGAAAATCAACGTTGATATGGCCAAAGTCATTGGTTTCTAATTTATCTTCCATGCACAAATTGCCACCGGAGGTCACTGACGTCACAGCTCGCCTGGTCCACGCGCGCGTACCAGGCGAGCTGTGACGTCAGTGACCGCCATTGTCATTTTGTGACTGGAAAATAAATTAGAAATCTATGACTCCGGCCAAATCAACGTTGATTTTCAGGTTTGTTAGGATATTATATATAACCTTTTTTGTTCAAGGTGTTCTACGCCTTTAAGTAAATTCCCACTGAAAAGGGGGCGTGGCCTTAAAAAATTTTCGCCTGCGCCGCTGTTTTGGAGGGGCCTGGTCCCCACCGTTCGCGGGCCCTTTTGTAATCGCGCGGACAGGGCCTTTTCCTCCCAGGCCGACCCTGGTCAGCACAACTAGTTTGTTGGTGCATTCTTGACGTGACTTCGTGCTGTTTAATAAGCACAGAGATATCAGATTAACTAGTATAAATACTAGATGGTTCCCGTCGTCGGGAAACCAAGAGGGCCTGCAGCAGGGTCAGGCGTGCCAGTCAGACCACCGCGCAAAGCTACAACGAGACGCCGCTGACGCCACGTCTACCCCGCTCTACAAGGGAGCATCCGAGGCACAGCTTGATAAGCATGGTCATCAGTCATGTAATTATAATGTCTAATCTACTCTACACAAATGTTAATAAACATATACTTTGGTATACAGTTGTTTCTATTTGACTCTTCCTCAGGGTCCTGTACCCTAGCAATATAAGTAACACGCCGCGCGTGACACTATTTTGCCAAAGTATATTATTTATAAATTAATTTTCTTTGCAAATCTTTTATTAATAAGTTTTCCTGCTCTAGAAATTTAAATTTGGATGAAATGACCCAAAAATTTAAAACTTGCTAAAATTAATTGTCTTTAATAATATATATATTTTTTTTTACAAAAAAAAATCAGTATGTGATACTGTCGATTTGGACGTGAGGTGCTTACTTTAATAAATAATATGTTATTTATTTATTAAATACTATATTTCTTAAGAAGGAATGTTTAAATAAAAACCTTTCTTTTACATTTACAAATAGTTCTTTATTTAAACTTATAAAATAATACAACAAATTAATATTTCATTTTAAGTATAACTGAATTTAATACTTTTATACCAAAAAAATATACGTTATGAAAATATTTATTAATTTACATAAATTAATTAAATTGTTTCTTAATATTTTTGCTACTTAATAATTTTGATATTATGACTTATAACTATAAAAGCTTCTAATTTTTAGTATTTATTAAAATTATTTATAAAACATAAAAATATTAGTATTGAAACAATAGACATACAATATCAATAGAAGCAAATTACATATTTATAATTAATTTACAGTAATTTTATATAAATCTTTAAACTAACATTTTTTTATCTATTTTTTTTTTCTTTTAGTGTCATTATTTTCTATGCCAGTACTATATGCTAAATCACGCTTACAATCAAAACATGAAGTAGCAGATTGACTTCTTGAATACTTCTTTGCATTTCTTGATCCCGGAGGAGCATACCATTGCTCTCGCATATCCCATTTTTTAACTGTTACAGATTGTCCCTTCTTGTTGTATTCAGTTAAAATATTACCTATATGAAAAGCACCTTTTTGTGCAGCGCAACTAGATTTATGTTGTTTATCCGTTAAGTATCCCGTTGAAAGATCCACTATATAATTATCTTTTGGATTATTAGGATGTATAAAATTATAACCATTGACTGACGCAGTAATTGGAATAGCTTTCGTTGGTTCGTTGTAACCAGTAATTTCATTCCTTTTCCACTTTTGTCTAACCGCAAGTGGATAATCTCCTGAACTCGTAATAAATTTTAATTTTTCTCCGTTACTTAAAGTAACGTCAAAAATTCCGATCATCAATTGAGATTTTGGGTATTTATGATTAATACCAAATATAGGTGTAGTATTTGAATGTTCATTTTTTTTTCTATTTTGTTTTGGTTTAGACTTCTCAACTTCTTCTGCATAATCATTTAACTTAGAAAAAAGTTGTTTCATTGCATCTTTTTGTTTATTTCCACCAACAGTTATTCTAATGTTATTGTCTTGATACAATTCGTCATCTTTAATGACAAATGAATACATATTTTTGTCTGAAAATTTACCAAATCTGTTGTTAAATGAGCTCTCTCCAGCTCGTTTTTCATCGTCAGAGTATAGTTTTTTGTTATCATTGATATAATCACGTGTTTTTGTAGTAATGTTCTTTAAGTTTTTTGCAGTTAGAAGGGTGCCATGAGTAACATCATTTTGTAATGCAAATTCACTCCAAGGTGTTTTAACACTATTTCCATCAATGACTTCATGCACGTATATTGTATTGCCTTCTGATTTTACAGTTACAGCATGACCAACTTCATTTTCTTTACCTTTAATAAAGAAAGTAGCACAATCTGAATTTTGAAGTGTTAAATAATCAGAAAGAGATTTTTCATCACAATTTTCAAAAGCTCTCTTACATGTTTTTAGGTTCAGGTTTTTAAGCATTCTAGTTGCATCCTGAATTGAAACTCCTTCAGGTAGTGCCACAAACCCTGTAGCTCCAGAAATAGAGGAAACATCGACATCAAACATTTGTGCAAAACTTTTAAAAACACAATTGCTGTTTGACTTGTCAATAAGGTAACGCTTTTCACATGCATACATAGCCAGCTGAAGTCTGTCTAGTAGTAGGTCAGAATTTTTGCCACCTTGACGTTTTAATTCTTCACATTTTTGTAGATACGCCCTTAAAAATTCTTCATCTGTTGCATTTTTATCAATATCTAAAAATTTATGGGCATCGTCAGTAATGGGTTTTCCATCAACGTACAGTTCATCATTGATAGGGATAACTTTATTTACTAATATACTTGTTGCTCTGTTAATACCTAAGCTTCCCCAAGAATTAGTTGTACTCTCTAGTCTCGAGCATATAGCATTTGCTATCATTTGACTTAGTTCTTTGATTATTAGGTCTTCATCATTTTCCTGTTGTCCTTCAAGAGAGGCTATTTTATAGTTTAATTTATTATTAAATACCCCAAATGCATCAACAAACTCTAAACTATTGTAAACATTCATAAATGATTCACAGACGATTGGTAAGAAACAACTTAATTTATTTCCTAATTGCTTTACTACACCAATGCTAACCTTTTGTGTTACATCAAGAAATACACATTTTTCCTTACCATACAACAATTCTTGGCACACTTTTAATATTTCTTCTCTTTTTATTGTACGTAGCTTTTCTCTATTAAGACAACTTGAAAGGGTTTTTTCAACACGTGTGGCAATTTTATCTTTGCATTGATCGAACAGCAGCTTTGAACAATTATTTACGACCTTTTCCATAATAACAGCACAAACTGCAGATTTTAGAGCATCTCGACCTATTGTATACATTGCTTGCTTAAAAATATTCAGCTTAGATATATTATTAAATCTAAGTTTATTCGTATTTGAAGCAAAAATAGCTGCTTTTTTCATCTTGTCTAAACAAGTTATCATATATTCTAGAATAGTTGTTAATTTCTCTACTATATATTTAAATTTGCTACAATTTTTCAAAGCTGACTGTAGTTTTCTACATACATTTATTGCTTTTTGCAGCACTTTTTGACAAGTTAGAACGGCACTTATTCCAAATGTAATTGCACTGACTCCAAAACTAATAACTTTAGCTTTTATATATTCTTTTGCATTGAACTCTTCACTGTTTCGTTTTACAAATTCAATTACAATGTCTACAATACCTTCTGAAATCAAAACATTTGCAATGCCACAGCTGATAACGAATATTGGTGGAAATGCAATTCCTGCTAACAAAACAGCAACTCCTGATGCAACGAGAGCAAGTGAAGATCGAATTAACGTTGATGGTATGTCTGTAACTTCATTTACAGCATAGCAATAATTTAATCCTGTAGCTTCTAATTCTTCGATTTCTCTGGAAGCTGTAAAAGCTTTTTTACGTTCATCAATTTTTGACTGGATGTTTATAGGGCTTTCTGATTCTTTACTATTAGATGTTGATGGTAACAAATTTTCTGATGTTAAAGAAAATATCTGAGAGACGATGCTACTTGCAGCTATGCCACTACTTAAAAAAATGTTTGAGTCATTTTGACCTGATAATTCTGGTTCTAGTGTTTGAACCTCATTTTGTTCAGCTGTACTGCTTTTATTATTATCTTGTTCAGATGTTCCCATTTCATCTGTATCATTATTTTTGGATATCAATTCAGTAATTTCTTGTTTATTAATTTTTACTTTTGCAGCTATTGTATATCCCTTGGAATTGTCTGCTTTTTTTAATTGTTCAAATAATGACTTTAAATACTGAAATTGTTTCTGTAGGCATAAATACCTTATTTCAATTTGCCTTGTCATTTCATTGACACAGGTTGACTCATTCATTACTAGAATTCTTTGAAAATCATCTGCACTTTCAAAAAAATTGTTCTTTAGATAATCAAGTTCAATCAATAATGACGACTTTGAACTTTCTAATAGTTCTATTAATTCATCCACTTTTGTAACATTCGCGTCCCCCTCATAGAACCCAAGAGAGACAATTTTCTTAAGAGCTTTCATTATTCTATTAAAGAGGACTGGATTTTTTTCTAATGCTATTTCAAACTGTTTAAGAGGCAATGCACTTAACACAGTAGAGTTTTTACATATTTTGGTTGCATGAGTCAATGACATTAGAGCTTTATCTAACTTATTATTTTCTATGTAGTACTCTGCTTGTTGTAAGCAGTAGTATGGATTTGTATTAATCACACCTTCTTTGCAGTAATACTCTTCACTCAAGAATTTTTTAAATATATTTTGTACTTCACTATCAGAAAAAATTTTGTTATCAATCTTTTGTTTCTCTAGCCAAAAAGCCCAACGTTCTTTTAGGTCTAACAAATAATGATGGTACTCCGAATCTGAGCCGAATTCACTTACTTGTTGTAAGTATAATTCAGAGAATTTGTCAAACAGTGAATCTAAAATTTTTAATTCGTTAAGTTTGGTATTCAATAAAAATTGAATTTTTATCGTTTCATTATTTTCCATTTTCCATTTTACGTCATCCGCTCTTAATATTCCTTGCTTATTTGTGGTTATGCCTAATGTTTTTGCTTCAGAGTCTCTTATTATCATTTGAGCACTTCCTTTCATACCTTGTCTGGATGTCCTGTAGTACGCTTGATCTTTTACTCGTTCATTTCCAGGAAGAAATGATACGCACACGTGTAGTCCTCCATGTGCTTCAAGTATAGAGGAAGTTTTGAAATCTGCTCCTCTTCCTGCTATGTTGGTGGCAATTATGATGGTTCCAGAGTTAACTTCATCATGAGTTACAGCACTGAAGCTCTCGTCTTTGTATAATTTTATTTCAATATCAATGCCAAATATGTCATTATTTAAGAAATTTTCAAAATAATGAGATAATGAATCTGCATCTGCAATTGTCTTGCAAATAATGAGGACTGCTCTTCCTTGGTCAATTCTGAGTATTGCATCACTTGCTACTTCGTGGCACCAATCATCATCTGGCACGACTTTGCAATCATGTTCATTGAATATCTTTGATTTAAAAGTTGGGATAAAAGCAAAGTTAACATTATACACAGAAGATAGAAAAGTTTGCTCTGCTTGAGACCCAAGTGTTCCTGTAACACCAATAATATTTGTTTCATATTTTTGTACATATGCAATATTCGAAATGCAGCTACTGGTCAATGTTTCACTGGTGATTCTAATGTTATGTTTAATTTGCAGAAATTGGTGTAGCCCTGAATGCCAAACTGTATTTTTTAACGTCATGCCAGTGTTCATTGCATCTACTGGAGTAATTTGTTTTCCATTTTTTCCTTCTTCTACAATATACATTTCATTTTCATGACATGAATATTTAGCGTATATTGCGTTCTTTATCCATTTTTTCAGAGCTGCTTTAGCGTATGATAAAATGTGTTCAGGTAAAAAAGAAAACATATCTAAAGTCACGTTGTTCATTAAAATTTTATACAGATGATCATAAGGTAATTTATGAATGCGTTCTTCGTGATGAACAATTTCATCCTCCATTTCTTTGAGCGTTATATTTCCTAATTTATAATTATTTGAGAGTGCTGTTATTGCTTCGTGTAATTCGTTTTGAAATGCTTGCTGGATAGAATATTCAGCTTTGTGAAGCTCCTGCCAAATTTTAATATAAACGTACCGCAGATAATCCATCCCTGGAAAGTGAGAAGCTAGTTTGGCAATATGGTTCGCATTATCAATCAACATGCTGTCAACTTCATCTACTACTAAGAAGCAGAATTTTCTTGATCCTTTTGTATTTAATGACTCAAAGGTATTTCTTAGATGATCAAATTGAAACATTGACATAGTTCCATACACAATTTGGCTATAATAACAGTTTCTAGGACCAGAACGATATGTTTTATCATCATTGTTCGTAGATGCAGATATGTTACATAGCGTGTACAGTTCTAGTTTAGATTTTAAGCCTTCTTCAGCTAAAACAGAGTTGCTTGTTACAATATCAATACTCGAGCATCCTGTCCATATTTTGATAATTGCAAGAAGAGCAATAAGAGTGGTTTTTCCCTCACCTGTTTGAACTTGGCTAAAATTGATATATGGTAGCGTTGGATCAAGCAAAATTAATAAAGCAATAATTTGTGGAAGTCGAAGTTTTTCCTCTTTGTTATTTTTTGCCCTGGTAATTAACTCATTTCCACGGTCCAGTATTGCTATCATCTCTTCTATATCAGTACTCATGCTTAGATTACTCTTTATCCACATTTTAATGTCCATTTCATTTTTATATTTCCACTTCTTGTAAATATTTTTTATCTTTTGTACCTTGCTTTCAATATTTTTTATTTCTTCAGAATTCAAAGCGGTCAGTGCAGTACCTCCAATACTAATTTTTAGTTCTGACATTATTTCTCCATATGTTTTTATGGCCAAATTTGTATCAATGTCATCATTTTCTTCATTACAAACTGTATCAACCATCTGTAAATCTTGTCTGGATGTTGCAGTGCTTGTTTTTGTTGCTTCAAAAGAACTAAAATTTTCATCACTAAAAATTTCATTTTTATTGTTTAACGATTCTTTGCTTAATGTAGAAGCTTCTTCTATACCTACTTCGTTTGTATTGCACTCACAATCTAGTTCATCTTGAAGACTTTTCTCGTTAGTTATTTTAGTTTCATTACTTTCATTCAAAATTTTGTTGCAAAAAAATCTGATGTATTCTACATTCACTTGCAGTACTTGGATAAGAGAACATTCTATTTCTTGTTTAATATCAAAGTTCTTGCATATAGCTAATAGTTTTAAAGTACTTACAACTATTGCCATGTATTCAGGAAACTTTTGATAAACATCTGGCATTAAAGAATTGTCTTTTTCCGTATCTAAATTGTCAAATTTTTGTTTGGATAAATAAATTAATTCTTCTACTTTTGGATCAGTGAGAATTTTTTCTCTTGTGGATTTGAGTTTATCCCAAATGTTGGTTGCTTCGATTTCAGAGTTATCATCAGCTTCCTCATCGAAAAGTTTCTTGCATTCTTGTGTATAGTTTTCAAAAATGGGTAACATTTCTTCAAACTCATTACAACTTTTAAGAAATATATTTATCTCCTTTCTGAATGTTTCCAAATCTGGTTTTTGTTTTAGACTTCTTACTAATTTTAATATTTGATCAATATAAGTTGCTCGAATTTTTAACTTCAGCTCTTCTTTGTATATTAATATGTCTTCTTCCTCTTTTTCTGTGAATTTAAAATTTTCTAACAAATTTGCTTTTGAGATAATAAGATATTGAGCTACATTCTGTAATGCATTCAACAATTGCGCATCGAAGCAATGTACTTTTCCAAACCTTAAACAGTGTTGAAAGTAAAGCTTTGTTTTGTCATCTGCAGAAAAGTTATTTATTATATCATGAATTAAATCAGAGGACTGTAGTATGTTTTCGTGTCGAATGTACAAAATTTCTAATGTACCAGCAGTACTGTTCAATACAATTAATCTTTTTTTGTTATTATAATCAACTAAAATGAACAGATATTTTTTTTCATAACTGAAGGTCCTGAGTAATTTTTGCAATTCATGCTCATTTTTAGCAAATGCAAAATAAGCACTGAACATTAGTCCATTATTTGTAAGAAGATACTCGGCAATTAATTTATAAATCTCAATGCTGTATTCCTTGTCTCCTGTTATAATATCTAATTGATTTAAAAAATAATTGATATCTTGTTTAGTATATTCATAATTGAAGGTACAACTTTTTTCTTCTAAAATATCGTTTGCAAATTTTGCTTTTTTACGATTCATTTTTGCTTTTTACCTTTGTGGAATAGAAGTAACAATGTGGAACTGTGACAAACAATGATGAAATCAGTAGTTACCTGTAAAAAAAGTTAAAAACACAAATGAATAAATAAATTTATTTAAATTTTAAAAAAGTCTTACTTTTAAGGCTTGAGTATAATTTTTTCTTAGTTAAGATGTTTTTTTAATAAATATATATTATAGGTTATTTCCACTTTTTACAACGGCGGCACCCGCGACGAAAAATTTTCGCAGATTGAATTGAAATTTATACGCAAAGTACATACTAATAAAACATGTTTCGTCATAAAATATTTCTTAAAAGTTTTATTTGGGTCGCGAGATACACGTATTTGAAAATGGCGGCCCATGCGCGATATGGGCAGTTAAAGTCAACTTCTGGGCTCTGCATCTTTTCGTGTAAAAGAGATATTTTAAAAATTCTTTTTCGAGGGAGTAGACCAACATGTTAACTTATAATTTTTTTGTGCACAAAAATTTCAAAACTACCCAAAGTATTTTTTTAAAATTTAACAAAAATTGCCTATTTTCTACGACCCGGCCGCGATTTTTGAAACCCCCTGCATGTTCAGTGTACGGCTTAAAAAAGTGCTCTGATTGGCTAATTTCGTCACGTGACTTAGGTGTCACTGCATTTCCCTCGCATTTGAAGCACTTTTTAACTTTTCTCCTTTTTCCTTTTGCAGAAAAAATTATTTCTTTGCAAATTATTGAAGAGTGTATATTTAGCTCAATTTGTGCACGAGGGTTTGAGGAGAAAATCAAAACTCAAACAAATATGCTTAGTTTTAAAGTGCAGTGACTTCGAAAAATCAGTTCAAATGGTTTCCCGCGAAAAATTATCTCGGTTATGAATAATTCCATCAAATTAGATGTCATAAGTGATATTAGTTTACATTTAAATATATTTGAATACTTCTTAATTTTTGCAAAAGAAATTAAAATCTGATGTAGGAAAAAAAAAAGAAGAAAAAAAAAAAAAAAAAAAAAAAAGAAAGAAAGGGAGAGCGAGCGAGAAAAACTTTATATTATTATTATTATCAGTATTTTTTTTTTTAAGTGCAATTTACTTTAGAGTTAATTTCAAAATATATAATTTATGTTTATGCTCAATTTTAACTTTATACGTTTTAATGTTTAAAGATTTGCAAGTGACAAGAATGTCATATTTGTAAAAGATATTTTTTAAATGTAATTTTCATTGCTCTCTTTCTCTCTCTCTCTCATTTCTATTTTTTTCCGTAGGTATTTTATGCACAAGCTTTCGGAATAAAATTGAAGTATTCTTATTATCATATTTTTATTTGTCTAAATAATATAAAATGATGCCAGCAGTTTTAAAAATAAAATCTATAAATATTAACCAAATAAATGATTTAATTTTTAAATTTTCTTTGTTACAAAGATAATTAATCATTGTACAGAAAACAAAAGTGTGCTTCTTAAACAAGTGTGTGAGATAGAGATAGATTAAGAAAATATTTTACATGAAATTAGTAATTTAATAAACTAAATATTGCTGTAAATTATGTTGCATTTATGGATTTAATTTGTTTAAGATCTTCTGAATAAGGAAATTTATATGTAAGTTTTTTTTTTTTTTTTTTTTTTTTTACTACACTGCGATCCACATTGAAAAATTTAGGGCGTTTTAAATAAATAATTTTAATATGGTATTTTTATTTTAAATTGTGACAAATAAAAAAACTATCTAAATTATACCTTAAAATTCATTATTCATTTTATTTATTACGTTTTTAAATTTAATTTTAACAAACAACAGTGTTCTTTATAATTATTTTATATATATATTTTCTTATATCTTAAGCAAATTAAATCCATAAGTGCAACATAGTTTACAGCTATATTCTCTATTTTTGCAATATTTAGTTTATTAAATTACTAATTTCATGTAAAATATTTTCTTAATCTATCTCTATCTCACACACTTGTTTAAGAAGCACACTTTTGTTTTCTGTACAATGATTAATTATCTTTGTAACAAAGAAAATTAAAAAATTAAATCATTTATTTGGTTAATATTTATAGATTTTATTTTTAAAACTGCTGGCATCATTTTATATTATTTAGACAAATAAAAATATGATAATAAGAATACTTCAATTTTATTCCGAAAGCTTGTGCATAAAATACCTACGGAAAAAAATAGAAATGAGAGAGAGAGAGAAAGAGAGCAATGAAAATTACATTTAAAAAATATCTTTTACAAATATGACATTCTTGTCACTTGCAAATCATCAAACATTAAAACGTATAAAGTTAAAATTGAGCATAAACATAAATTATATATTTTGAAATTAACTCTAAAGTAAATTGCACTTAAAAAAAAAATACTGATAATAATAATAATATGAAGTTTTTCTCTCTCGCTCTCTCTCTTTCTTTTTTTTTTTTTTTTTTTTTTTTTTTCTTCTTTTTTTTTTCCTACATCAGATTTTAATTTCTTTTGCAAAAATTAAGAAGTATTCAAATATATTTAAATGTAAACTAATATCACTTATGACATCTAATTTGATGGAATTATTCATAACCGAGATAATTTTTCGCGGGAAACCATTTGAACTGATTTTTCGAAGTCACTGCACTTTAAAACTAAGCATATTTGTTTGAGTTTTGATTTTCTCCTCAAACCCTCGTGCACAAATTGAGCTAAATATACACTCTTCAATAATTTGCAAAGAAATAATTTTTTCTGCAAAAGGAAAAAGGAGAAAAGTTAAAAAGTGCTTCAAATGCGAGGGAAATGCAGTGACACCTAAGTCACGTGACGAAATTAGCCAATCAGAGCACTTTTTTAAGCCGTACACTGAACATGCAGGGGGTTTCAAAAATCGCGACCCGGCCAAAATACTCTAAATTTTTTTCATGATATTTAACATACTTTTTAATTCAATAGTATCCTTATTAATACTTTTTTTATGGAAAAAGTAATTTTTGAAAATTTACTTACTTACAATACTCGACAAAACAACCGACATTTTGTCAAATTGATGATATTTGACCTCAAATATGGCCGTGTTACCTATTGTTTTCGGAAAATCAAAGTGGATGAAAAGAAAGCATACATCTTACTCTGCACAAGCCAAAAATAAAAAATGTGCTTATGAAGTTGCATCTACGTTTTGTAGCTATCTTCGTAACTTGCTTTTCGCGCGCTATACGTGATGCCAGCAGCTGCATATAAACATGCCCGCTGACATTAAAACGACCAAAAATGTTGTTAAAATATTATATCTTTATAGTTTTGTTGATTTGAGTAAAAATTTTCATTGTTTCTGTAAAAAAAATCAATTTTGTTGCCTTATGCTGAATTTTTGAGGATTCCTCTACCCACTAACTTAATTCAGGGCAAAGACATCTTCTAAACCTGCAATAGAGCAGACATGAAGACCCCAACATTTAAAAATTCTTAAAAATAGGTCATAAGTCAGTTTGTACTAATATATAAAAAGATTTATAACAAAATATATATTTTTATTTCCATTTTTTGTAAAATAATCTATAAATAATACAGATAGTAACATGACATTTTTTTCAGAAAACATCAGAATTTATTTGTTTGAATATTTATCAATTTTTTTATTATTATTATCATATCTGTTTTAAAACAATTCACCAGTACAGAATACTCTCGATAATTACAGGCGGAACCGCGAACAGGTTCAGGAAAATCTTATAATCTTCTATTTCTAAGCATTGCTAAACGATGTTTATTATTATAATATTTTAAGATGAAAATTAATTCACAAGAATTTATATACAAAAAAAATGTAAAAAAAACTGCAAATGGCTAAAACAATCGTTTTGCAATACTTAGAAATAGAAGATTATAAGATTTTCCTGAACCTGCTGCAGTTTCATCTGTAATTGCTAAAGTATTCTACTGTAAAACTGTAAAAAAAGGAAATAAATAAAATAAATGATAAAACAAATAAATTCTGATGTTTTTTGGAAAAAAATCATGTTACTATCTGTATTATTTATAGATAGTTTTACAAAAAATGGAAATAAAAAAATATATTTTGTTATAAATCTTTATATATATTAGTACAAACTGACTTATGACCTATTTTTAAGAACTTTTAAATGGTAGGGTCTCAATGTCTATTCTATTGCAGGTTTAGAAGTTGTCCTTGCCCTGTATTAAGTTAGCGGGAAGAGGAATCCTCAAAAATTCATAAGTCAACAAAACTAATTTTTTTTACAGAAACAATGAAAATTTTTACTCAAGTCAACAAAACTATAAAGATATAATATTTTAACAACATTTTTGGTCGTTTTAATGTCAGCGGGCATGTTTATATGCAGCTGCTGGCATCACGTATAGCGCGCGAAAAGCAAGTTACGAAGATAGCTACAAAACGTAGATGCAACTTCATAAGCACATTTTTTATTTTTGGCTTGTGCAGAGTAAGATGTATGCTTTCTTTTCATCCACTTTGATTTTCCGAAAACAATAGGTAACACGGCCATATTTGAGGTCAAATATCATCAATTTGACAAAATGTCGGTTGTTTTGTCGAGTATTGTACTTTAAGTAAATTTTCAAAAATTACTTTTTCCATAAAAAAAGTATTAATAAGGATACTATTGAATTAAAAAGTACGTTAAATATAATTAAAAAAATTTAGAGTATTTTTGCCGGGTCGTAGAAAATAGGCAATTTTGAAGAATCTCGACATTTTTTTTAAATTATTAAAAAATACTTTGGGTAGTTTTGAAATTTTTGTGCACAAAAAAATTATAAGTTAACATGTTGGTCTACTCCCTCGAAAAAGAATTTTTAAAATATCTCTTTTACACGAAAAGATGCAGAGCCCAGAAGTTGACTCTAACTGCCCATATCGCGCATGGGCCGCTATTTTCAAATACGTGTATCTCGCGACCCAAATAAAACTTTTAAGAAATATTTTATGACGAAACATGTTTTATTAGTATGTACTTTGTGTATAAATTTCAATTCGATCGGCGAAAATTTTTCGTCGCGGGTGCCGCCGTTGTAAAAAGTGGATATAACCTCTCATATGTTACAAAGAAAATATATTTTATGTTAAGCTCTAGGTCTATAATATTATTAATTAATAAATTTTAGAAAATAAAGGGCAAATTAGCTTAGCAAATTTGTACAAAAAAAAGGTTATCTAAAATTGGGCAAAATTTGGATTGCATATGAGCATTTTAACAATTAAAAAAAATTAACTTAAAAATAGAAAACAAGTGTGCAACGAAATAACCAGACCTTTTTCTTTTAGATTGTAATAATACTAATAATTTAAAATACTTTTATGTATCTCATCACTCAAATTAAACTTTATTGCAATAATACGTAATGTTAAATCAATTTAATGTTGATGAGTCTCCTGTTTGTTTAAATGATATTTTTGTTCGTAAAAGAAATTTATTTTGCATAAATTATTGTCATTTTTGTATATAATTCACCTCAAAATACTAGAAAAAACTATCAACCCATAGAATGCAAAAATGAATTGGCAACACTGTAGCAAATGTGCATGCGCACGCGCGCCGAGAAAAGATGGACGATATCCGAGATAGGATATTGACTTTCAATCAAAGTACAGCAGCACAGAAACGTTGAAACCTTGGATATATTTATTTGTACCTAACATCCCAAAGTTATTAAATCATTTATCACTGTAGTGATATCGTATATACAGATTGAGTTAAATAATAATAATAATAATAATAAGTGAGCTGCCCAATGCAATCAGATCAGCATAGGACAAACCTTTCTCAGCTACCCAGGTACCAGAAAGCTTTCCTTCGGAAAGCCCTAGGCAAGCCTGAACCTTTCCCCGGGCGCGCTTTACCGAACCCTAGCCAGATGAGCACTATTCGAACTCGCGCACTGAAAATGGATTTCCACCTTCATTTGTTTTTATTGAAATTTGCGGATATTTCAAATTTTAATGGAAACAATCATTTTGCTTTACCCAGTAAACCACAGCTTTTCACAAGTAGTTTGCAAGTAATTTTCCGATGTAAGAGTGTCACTCCCAGCTCATGTGACGTCACTGGTACTGACATTCTTGCATCGGAAATGTACTTGCAATGTACATGTGAAAAAACTGTGGTTTACTAGGTAGTTTCAGTTTATTTTAAACTTTGTTTTTAATGTGAAGTTTAATTTTTTATAGTTAAAATACTGAAATATTAATAACAAAAAGTTTTAGGAAAGAAATATTAATAAAGAGTACGAAATACGTGTGAAATATTGAAACTAATTATAAATATTGGCATATTTATATTGTAATTGCATGCATATAGATATGAGAAAATAAAATAATACTACTGTATTACTCCATATTATTATATTTATGCAAGTATTTACAGTCTTTTTTGTTATAAAGCAATAATAATTGTTAGATTTTTAACATTTTATACAAGATAAAATGTAAAAAAAAATTTTAATAATATAATATACACATATACGTTTGTTATATGCGGCATTCAAAAAACATATAACTTAACCAAAAGAATATTTCTTCATTGAAAAAAAAAACACATCATATTTATGATAATTATTTTGTGCAATAATACAACAACCAATTCAATTAAATATTAAATGATTTACGATGCAATATTTTTTATCATTATAGGTAATATATTTATTTATAAATATTAAGAGAGAGAGAGAGAGAGAGAGAGAGAGAGAGATAGAGAGAGAGAGAGAGAGAGAGAGAGAGAGAGAGAGAGAGAGAGAGAGAGAGAGAGAGAGAGAGAGAGAGACTAAAAAATCAATTAACTCATATTTGCACTCAAAGTTATAAATCATATAAAAATAAAGTGACAAATGTGAAAATAGGTTTAATAAGCCAAGGTAGTATTGAAATTATTGTAATATGTTATATTTTTATATCAATTTTTTAATTTGTGTAATTTTGATCGTATTAATGGCACCATGTTAATTATTAAGAAATCACACAAAACCTAAAATTATGTTTGAATTTTTTTAAACTAAAAAAAAAAAAAGACAAATTTCGGTAACAAATTGTTTGATTATAATGTATGAAAATGATAATACATTACAAGTTATTTAATTAATATTATAGTAATAAGTAGAAATATGAAACATGTCGAAATATTTTCTTTAATTTTCAATTACTAATTGTTCTTCTTATTATTATTATTTGTATAAAAATGAAACACATCATAGACAGAGACACACAGAGAGAGAAAGAGAGAGAGAGAGAGAGAGAGAGAGAGAGAGAGAGAGAGAGAGAGAGCGACATAAACTGCATAATACGTAGGTGTGTGTAATGTGTCCTAATTAATTTAAATTAGGTTTTAAAAGGAGGAAAAAAATATTTTATCACAATTACGTGTGTAATAAAATAATAAAAATAAAGAAAGGTTACTTATATGATTTAAATATTTATAAACATAAGACTCTCTCTCTCTTTCTCTCTCTCTCTCTCTCGCTTTCTCTTTGATATAAATGTTTCATTTTTATACAAATATAAGACATAATCGTAATTTAATTTATAGAAAATATTCCAATATATTTGAAATTTCCACTTATGAATATAACATTAATTTCTAAAATATCTAAAAAAAAAAATTATATTTTAGAAAATATTAAAGAAAAAAAAAAGCATAAAATATTTGTTTTTCCTAATCATATAATAAATACATGAATAAATAAATGAATGAATGAATGAATGAATGAATGAATGAATGAATGAATGAATGAATGAATGAATGAATGAATGAATGAATGAATGAATGAATGAATGAATGAATGAATGAATGAATGAATGAATGAATGAATGAATGAATGAATGAATGAATGAATGAATGAATGAATGAATGAATGAATGAATGAATGAATGAATGAATGAATGAATGAATGAATGAATGAATGAATGAATGAATGAATGAATGAATGAATGAATGGAATGAATAATTGAATGGATAAATAAGTAACAAATAAAGGATCTTTAATATTTTTTTTTTAAAAAATTTTACTGATATAACTTGTAGTGTATTATCCTTTTCATGAAAATTTTTTTTGTTTTTCTTTTTTTTTTTTAAAGTTTAAAAAACTTCAAACACAATTTTAGGTTTCGTGTTATTCCTGAATAATTAAAATGGTGGCATTAATAAAATCTAAATTACACAAATAAAAAAATTGATAAAAAAAATATAACATGTTATAATAATTTATATTTATTATATTTATTGAATATCATGGTTTTTTTTTTTCAATGAAGAAATATTCTTTTGGTTAAGTTATATGTTTTTTGAATGCCGCATATTACAAACGTATTAATGTGTAATATATTATTATTATTTTTTTTTTGACATTTTATATTATAAAATGTTAAAAATCTAACAATTATTATTGCTTTATAACAAAAAAGACTGTAAATACTTACATAAATATAATATTATGGAGTAATACAGTAGTATTATTTTATTTTCTCATATCTATATATGCATGCAATTACAATATATGCCAATAGTTATAATTAGTTTCAATATTTTACATGTATTTCGTACTCTTTATTAATATTTCTTTCCTAAAACTTTTTGTTATTAATATTTCAGTATTTTAACTAATAAAAATAAACTTCACATTAAAAACAAAGTTTAAAATAAACTGAAACTAAAGCAAAATGATTGTTTCCATGAAAATTTGAAATATCCGCAAATTTCAATAAAAACAAATGAAGGTGGAAATCCACTTTTAGCGCGCGAGTTCGAATGGTGCTCATCTGGCTAGGGTTCGGTAAAGCGCTCCCCGGGCATTCCCAAAATCCTTTCCGAAATCATTGCCTAATGTCCGCAGTTGGGAAAGGATTTCCGGAAAGCTTCAGGCATGCCTTGGGAATACTTTAAATTATTTCTTTTTGTCATTTGTGCTCCTCGCTCTTGTTATGAATAGAAAATCAACTTCCCAACACATTTTTGTGTCCGGAAAGGGTTACGAAAGCTTTGGGAAAGGAGGCGCTAATTAGCATACGTAATTTGCATGGAAAAAATTATTTTTTGTGTTAGTATATTGATTTCTATGTATACATAACAAAAAAAATTATGTAAAAAGCGTTTCAAAAATTACGACGGTGGGATTCGAACCCAGGACCCTGATATTAGAAGTACTCGCTTTAACCAATTCTGCCACCGAAGCTCTTAAGAATTTCAGCTGTAAAACATTAATTTATATTTTGATTTACAATTTATCTTAGATCGTTTGCATCCATTTTAAGAAATAAACAATACAATAAACAAATACATAAAAACAGGATATATTATATAATTAGCATTTATTATTAATAAATAAGATTAAATTTTAATTAAATTAATAATTTTTACACAAATATTTTATCGGAAAGCATCGGGAACAATTCAGGAAGTGGGACAAGTTTGGGAAAGGCTTAGGAAAATTTATGTAATTACGTTATTTATGTAATATAACAAAAATTTTCCTAAGAAACATGTAGTTGTGTTGATATATCTTAATTATATTGTATAAAATATTTTTTTCTTACCCCGGAAAGAGCCAGGAAAACTTTTGGGAAGCTATCTAGGGAAAACTTTGGGCAAGGTTTAGGAAACGAACCAAAATTTGAATATTTTTAATTTTTGTGCCAAATGAAATTTTGGGCGGTCAAGGAAAGGTTTCGGCGTTTTCCAATCTTTGCCCAAACATTGCCGAGTTCCCACGGAAAACTTTCTGGTACCTGGGTAAGAGGTCACTTCTTTTAAACTCAAACACCAGATGGTGCATCCATAGTTTTTTTTAGCACTTAAATGCTCTGAAATATTTGATGATTAATTGTTAGTTATTGATATTGGAAAGACAAATTTAATATTTAGAAGTAATATATTGATCTATTCTTTGTAAGCAATTAATATATACTACAAATTATAATATAAGGAATAATTCAATTATTAAAGTGTTTTTTTATAACATATTTCATTATTTTCAGAAAAGTGTGATACAATTTATGTATTTTTAATAATTAAGTACGAAAAAGTATTTTAATTTTCTTGCTCCAAATGCTTCTCTCTACACTTTTATAGCTTCAGATTAAAATTAGCTGTTTTATACTTACTCACTGTATAAGACCACCAGAAGAGAACAAAAAAATATTTAGTTCGTACAAATATTTTTAATAAGATAAAAATAAAGAGCAAAATATTGCTACTATAGATATTTTTATATATTTTGAGGGATCATAAAAAGGTTTGCAGATTAATCCAAAAAAACAACTATTTGCAATTGTTTTGTAACGGAAAAACAATTTTTTAAACAAAAAAGCATTTTGCAACTATTGCGCGAAATTAATACAATTTTCATAAATTAATAAATAACATGAATTTACATTTAAAATGCCCTTTAGAAAAAAATAAAATAGTTTTGATTTCGTGATACCTCCGATACTATAGAAGTATATTTTTTTAATTTGTATCTATGTAGAAAATAAGAAAAATTGTATTAAAAATTTGCCATGTTTTTATCAACTTATACCTTGTATAAACTACTTTTCAAAGCAAATATATTCAACTGTTTATGATAAAACACCCTATTTACGAACTACATCGTTAGAATAGAAATTATTTTATTTAGTATGTTGATCAAAATAGGAACTACGTATTAATGCAATACATTTATGTTACATGTTTTTCTACTAAAAAATTGGAAAAATGTAATTTTTTTTCTTGAACGATTAATAATCGTAATAATATTTTAAAATATATATGTAGAGTCTTAAATTAGATTTTAGAAACAAGGTATTTTTAACACCAATAAACTAGACAAACTGGAGCTCCAAACACGAGATTACAGGTTTCTTTTTTTTAAAAATATAAATACTTTGAAATACTTATTAAATAATATTTATTTAAGTAAACAAGTTCCAGCAGATTATTCAATATTTACTACAATAAAACTAATACAATGAGACTAAAAAGAAATTCACATTTATGCTACTTTTTAATTTATTAAATATAATTTTTATGTACACTTACAACTGTCGTGCATCATTAATAGAATTTTAATGGGTGCTACTTCAGTTAAAGTGCTACTTGGGATGTGTATATAGTCATTTTGTTGCAAAACGTGCAAGCGGAGATGTTATCGTTTGACAAGTTTTATGATCCAGACATATCCCTAACAGCACAGATTGAGATATCAAACATATAATATATGCTTTTTATATACATATACCAAAGGAAAATGTATGTATAATAACCATATTATGTAGATGGGATGTTGATCTTATAAGAAACGTTCAAACCTCCTACTTCGTGCGTGAATTAAACGTATAACTCAAGACCCTAGGTATATGTATACCATAAGGATATTATACGTATAGAAAGTAAATGCTTTTTTACGAAAATAATGAAAATATTAATTGTACACAAATTACTGTGGTAATAAAATAATTTTCAAGTTTCAAAATGTTGGTTAATAAAATACGATGTAATTAGCACTTTTAAATAACATTTATTAAAGCTTTTGAGTTAAACGTTAAGTCAATGTATACAAATAGTTTATATGTACATGTTATTTTCAAAAAAATGCATACAAATTCTAAACGTATAATATACATTTACACTCCATATGTAAAATATTCGTATATCAGTATACCAAATAAATACAAATATTATATGTTTGAAAATAATATGCATATATATATATATATATATATATATAGTATATATGATAGATGAAATGTATATGTATATTATCTCATATTGTGCTGTGTGAGATATAGGAATCATGTCGCAGAATGAGCTCATAATTGTGTACTATATATTGTTATCAATTGTTTGTAGTTTTATATCCAACAAGGTCAAATATTGATACAACACCACTAATATTTTTCTTAAAAAATTTTATTAATTACTAAAATAAATATCATTAAATTGATTTATTAAATATATTTATATTACTTTAGGTGAATGATATAAATTTATATCTTTTGTAGCTAATTATTAAGTATTACATTTAAGTTTTTAGTTTATTCCACTTCCTATGTTTGGAATAGCAAGTTGCTTTGACAAAATCTGAACTCCTTTTTCTTTGATACATGTCACTTTTACTTTGTTTTCAATATTTGCATTTATTGCGTTGGCTTTAAGATTTAAAATAATGTTTTCTATTTTTTCAATGCTTTCTTGAACAACAGAGACACATTCGTTAAACCTTTGATCGTTTTTAATGTTAAATCCTTCTTGAAAACAAGTTTTACTACTTTTAAAATGATTCAAAGATTTTTCGAAATGTTCAATTTTCTTCCTATAATTCCGTTCTGAGTTTGCTTGGTCTAAGATTTTACACGCAATTAACTGCTCTTCTATTCCAGAATTAAACTCTTTGTTACCCGAAATTTTAAGTGAAACTATGCTATGCCATTCCATACAATTTTTACATTCTTCCAATAAATTTTTTAGGATAATGGAAGCTTTTTCACAGTTATCATTTTCTTCTTCTTTCCAGGCTTCTTCCCACAACTGTGAAAACTTTTTCTCATTTTCTTTATTTATTTTATTTTGTAGAGCTTTTATTTCAATTTCAAATCTTGTATTCATCTCAATGATATGAGAGTTTGCTATTGCATTTTGGTACTGCTTTAATGCTTCAGTTAGCTTGCCTTCGTTCTTTAATGTAACTGCTTGCATTGCAAAGTTAGCAGCATCTCTATTATCTAAATAAATGTGTTCAATATCTGAACCATTTACACATAAAAAGTAACTTTTTTCGAACCATTCAGCTGCTAGTGTGTAACTCTCTTGCACCATTAATACTTCACCTTTTTCATTACATTTATTTGCTGCTTTTTCTTTTGTAATTCCTAAATGTTCACCTGTATTTTCATCAAAATAGTGAACATGTTGAAATTTTTCAATTCCTAGTTCTTCACAAAACCCTATTCTTGTGATTCCATTTTCAGTTTTGTATGTCATAACGTTTTCCTTAATCTCCATCCACGGTTGCACAAAGTTCAAGAATTCTGTTAGTGTAAAACTGTTGAACTTACAATCTTCATTATGTATATGTAATAAATCTGCCGAATCAACAATTTCATTCAATACTGGGCATTCAATGTAGAGCCTTTGAAGAATATATGCAATGAGTTCTGTGTCGTCCATTTGATTGTCTTGATATTTAGTTCTGAAAACCAAAACATGTATTACAGCCTAAATTTTTTTTTTATCTGAAAATACATTAAATTAGGATTTTTTTAAATATAATTCTTGTGTCTTTATTTTTTTTATTTCACCAATTGACAAGCCTGATTTGCCTAAAAAATTTGCACATTTTAAAAACCTCTTTGGTAACGAATATACTTTTATTTTAATTTTAATTAGCATTTTCTTATTTCCGAATTTATGCTCCTTTTTTATATTAAATTCTTAACTTTTATAGTTTTTTGATACACCAAACACAATATGACTTATGCTTTGAAAATAATAAAGAAAAAGTTCTTAGGTGTAGTGTATTTAAGAGTTTTTATAAAGGGGCAATTAATATATATAGGGAAATAACTTATTTAACTATGTATTGATTATAATTTTATATTGTGCAATCTAGTTTTTTAAGAATAGACTGCCCTTTACGGCAATATTTGATATTTTCAATGGCCTTGATTAAACCATTAGACTTGAAGAGAACATAAGCATTTATATCACAAAACACTTGATGGAACTTACATATTTAACTTTAGTTTGTCTCAAATCCCAACTGTAGCTCCGTAGCAGTGATCAAAAAGTTTTAATTTATGCTACCCGCACATAACCATTAAGCTGTAAATTACTTGTTGTATTTAAAAAGTATTTAGGAATATTTTTTTGTAAATATAAATAACAAATGTTAGCTTAATTAAGTTAATTAGTTAATTAAATAAGTGATAGTATGTTAATTTGACACATTAGTATAATCTATTAACTTTATTTTCAAATTGTAGGTATAAACATAAAATAACTACTTTTTCTGTCATAACTTATAAAAATTGTAATATCTATCTGTGCTATTTATAAATCTTGCTCAATTTATTATATTTTATCCACTTAAATTAGTAACTATAGTTGGATATATATAAAGTGAATTTTTTATTTTTAACATTGTACATTAAATAATACACAAAAATTTCATTTCAACTGCGTGATTTTATAATCTGTCGTTAGTATTACACTGTTTGTTAGGGTGGGTGCGGGTGTTAGATTTTGAAATTCTTTTTTTTGTTACAAATGAGAGGGTACACATTATGTGGGGACAGCTTGTTTTGTCACTGTCAGGTAACTTTATTGACATCTCCGTTTTATCTCGCACTGTAGAAATTAGAGCTTTACCTTTTAACCAAGCTTAAATAAAACTCGGTTCAACATTTTTGAGCATTCAATTTTGAAAAGTAAAAAGAAAAACGATTCTAAGATTTTTCGCGTTGTCAGCTAAAAAATTAGCCAGTTCAAGTTGAGACCGTTAAATAGTCGTCAAATTAAAATCAGTACAAAAACGTTTTGTATGATTATCAAGATGCTACGAGGGTTTGACAAGATGCCCTTTGCCACACATCTCATACAACAGTAATAAGTAATGTTTATTGTGCTGCAGGCATTATTGTTTAAACTCAATTGCAAATAATAATTAAATAATTAAAAAAAATTAACAAATAAATTAAGAAAAAAACTATATATTGGCGAAATCGGTATATTTTATAATATATAACTTTAAGTTTGAATATAACAAAATACATAAAAGTTCTATTAGATATCAATTAATGGGCAATATAGTACCAGGCAAATTTAAAATATTTTAGCATACTAGAACCTTTTAAAATAAAACCAAGCATTTATGGTAATTTTAATATACGCAATTATTATTGAAATAAAAATACTTATTTTTTAATAAGCTTTTGTAAGTGGGCTCAAAGAACTCGTTTTTGAGCTTTAATTCGTTCCTCAATTTTTCGAGTTTTAGCCTGATTTTTAGCTTTGGCTTGTTTTTCGTATTTTATAGATTGACTTTAAGTTGAAGCAGAGTTTTGAGTCAAACTGGTCTAAAAGGTTTTAACTAGGTCTGATATATTTACGAGTTTTTTGGCTCTATTAGAAATTGTTTTACATAGAAGCACATTCTGATCTTGCAGTAATAAGATGATTGTAATTCCACAAATACCCAAATTGTTGCGGGTGGCGGGAGAGTTTTAGGCCAACCCTATAAGCAAATAATAAAATGCACTGAGTGAAGTTACAACCTAACTTTCTCTTTTTATTAAACAGTATTTAATTTCTAACAATAATTTCCAAGCATGCTTTGAGAATAACATATTCATATGTAGCTTACCTTAATGCGAGTAATATATTCCAAAGTCAGTTCATTTTCTTATTGTTTTCAAGAATATTTTTGATGATTTTGAGGAGCACATGGTCTACTGTATTACTGTTTTACGAATGGAAGTTATCGGATAAAAAAATCTTAAAACTTTTATATAGCTTAAAACACTTAAATACATATATACGTATATACATATATACGTATACCTCATTTAAATTTCTCCGAAATTGGTGGAGTAGTTTTCACAAAAATCTCAAATTACGTGTTTTTTTTCCATGCGCGTAATGTTAAATTAAGGGACCCGTAGCTTTCCCCGCGACACCCCACACGCGAAACCGATAAGCTCCTATAAGAGGTACAGGAAAGTGACAGTTTTTTTTCTCGATCTTTTAATTATTTTTACTAACTATGTTAACTGAAATTTATTAACCTTATTATTATATTTATTGAATTTAAATGATAGTTCAGTTGATAGAATTTTTTAAAATAAACTAAACAAATATGTTGCTTAAAATTTACTAACAAGACTTGCGAGATTAAAAACAATAAAATTACATAGTTAAAAGAAACTACAGTTTTTTATCGCTTATAAATAACGTTGTTAAAAAAGTAACTAACCCCCGTAAGCTGCGACACTAACTAACTAGTTAAACCGTAGTTAAGTTGTTATTTTGATTGTTGCAACAATTACAAAAAGATAGCTAATGTTTAACTAGAGGTTGCAGCTTACAGCCCTTAGTTAAATTTTACAAAAGAAATATCAGAAGATCAACGATACATTCACTAAATTACGCTCAATTAACTCAAGTTGGTAACTATTTTTTCGTGGCAGAAACATGTATATTCACGCAATGTGCATAGTTTACAGTAGTTTTACGCTCTCTCGTTGGGTTACATTAACATTCTGGTAAAATTGATTACCAGTTTGAAAGACCCCATTTCGTTTTTATTTATTAAATATAGTTCATTTTGTTTTATGTGGTCTATGGCTTTAAATAAATTACTAATTAGTAACTGGAGAAATTCACCAACTTTTACAGTGACTACTTGAAACTGCTTCATATCACGTTCTCTGTCAATTCATTGTATTGTTTCATGGAGCAGTAAATCAAGCATTATTGAAGACTAATTCTTATATTGATGATAACAAAATAATATTAAATTGTTACTTACTTTTTAAAATATAACTTTATAATTTAGTTGCTGTCGTAAGAAATCCTAGTATGTTGAAATATTCTTGTAGAATTCATATCAGCCTAACAGTATCAATCTCTCTGAAACAAAAAAATATATATATTATAAAATTATGTTATGTTTCTATTATATTTGCGAAAATTAAAATTAGTTGCCAATGGGTAAATCAGAATGGGTAAATTGTACACATTATATATATATATATATATATATATATATATATATATATATATATATATATATATATATATATATATATATATATATATAATGTATATATATATATATATATATATATATATATATATATATATATATATATATATATATATATATATATATATATATATATACCCGCTGGGGATTCAGAGTACCCTGAGAGTTCCGAGGTAGTACTATTTTTTTTAGAGCGGTCAAGACCCAGGATCAGAGCACCTATTTAATACTTCCACGGTGCCTCTATGTACTTTTTCTATATTCACAAACGTTATTTATGACATTTACAACGCCATAAAATCCAAATTTCAGCGTGATTGCATATTATGTAATATTTTATGATTAATAGAAGTCTTGAGAACTCTTCGCGCGAAGTTGCGCCAAGAGCACGCCATTTTAATATTTCCTAAATTTTCCGCTAGGGGCACTGACTGAATTTGTTTATTTTCTTATGCTGGTTTGAAAAGAAGGCGTAAAAGTTTTTGCTCATCAATTTTATTATTATTAAGTTTGTATTTAAAGTTAAGTTCCTATTTAAGTGAATTTAAAGATTGGTTATAGTATATTATAATGCTATATCAATATTTTTTCGTCAAGGTTTGCAGCATATTCAGTTTCATCGTTCAGAAACGTTGCCGGCATATGGAGCTTGTGGGATTCAATAATAACCGTCATTTTCAATGTAGAATATGTTAAAAAAATTGTTATTACGATGTGATAAACGATGGTAAAGTATTTTAAACTATATATTTATGTAATATGTTCGATTAAATATTATGTATAAATTACCCAACACACAATACATATATAAAAATGAAATTAAATGCAAAAGAAAGGTACAGTACTCATGGCATATGTGTATATGTACACACAATGTCCCTTCATACTTTATTATGTAATCTCTTTAGTACATTACATATATGTCTTCCATTCCCCTGTATAAATCTCTGTACAAGCCTAAATTTACACTCTCTGTGTTTCCTCTACAGAGGGAAATTTAACTCCATATTCTTTAAATAATCAGCCGAGTCGAAAGAAATGATGTACACTCTTTGCAAAGAATCGTGCGTGTTTTTCTCCTAAAAATTATAACATTGCAAATTTAGCTCGAGTTTATGAATGGTAAATCTTAAATCTTACATATCGCGGTCATATGTGTAATGCATGATGTGTACGTATTTAGTTGTTGAACCGGGGTGACTTTGAACTTACTGAGTGCCTTAAAACTTTTGTTTTCCTGGATTTCAAGTGATTTAGTTACAAAATATGGTCTCCACCCCATTGACTTTAAATCCAGGAAAACAAAAGTTTTGATGCTCAGTAAACTACAGTAAAAAATTTCAGCTCTGAAAAACAATTCTTACTCAAGTTATAGCTGCTTCATTGCCCCATAAGCATAGCATGTTAAATGTAGACAGGAACACAAAATCATCTGCTAGCACTTTGTTAGTATTGTTGAGCTGTCAGTTTGTTTATTGTCTCACTGAAACTATTTTTGCAGCGTCTGCTATCACATCACTTACCATTTTGCAGTGCGTAGTTAGGTGATGATCTTGACGGCACAGTTAACACACATATTTACATTGATTCTGATGGTACAAGGGTGACGGCCATCTTCTTCAGTTGCTAAAAGTGTTACGACTAAGGTACACTGTATTGTAATTAAGTGATGTAGTGTATAGAATTGTAGTAGTGTAGCATGGTATAATGTGTATAGTACTGTAGTGTTGGTTGTATTGTAGTATGTAATGTAGTTGGGTTTTAACAACACTAAAGCAACTGAAGTAAATGGCCATCACTCTCAAACCATCTTAATCAATGTAAATATTTTTGTTAACTGTTCTATCAAGATCTTCCTCTAACTATAAGAAATAATATGGTAACTAAATTAATTTTAATTTATTTCTTGTTGACAAAAAAAAAAAAAAAAAAAAAATTAAATGTTGGTTTATTAAGACAAATAAACCATTGTGGTTGGGTTTGATAAATTTAAAAGCAAATGCTAGGAAAAACCAGCAAGGGTCTTATGATGAAGAGAGTACGTCCCATAGTTTATAGTAACAAAATCTTGCTAGCACAGATGTAGAAAAACTAACATTGGAAATATTTCAGCAATAAACTTGACCAAGAGAGATGGAGTGTGTTTGGTTTTCATCAGTTCTAACAGACTCATTGAGAAACTCTCTCAGTCTGTTAGGACTGATGAAGGCATAATAACACCATCTCTCGTGTAGAGTATCGTCGAAATATTTCCAATATCTTAGTTTCTCTCTGAGTCTGTAAGGACTGATGAAAACATACCACACTCCATCTCTCTTGGTTAAGTATATATATAATATAGTCAAAATATGTCCAATGTGTCAGTTTTTTATATCTGTGATAGCAAGATTTGTCACCATGGCAAACTATGCATGGGACGACTGTATCTTTTCACTGTCCGCTTCACTGCATGCTTTCATCAATTAAATTCAATACGTGTTATTTTTATCGTAATAATAATGTTGAATATTTAGGTGAAAATTTTAGTGGTTTTATCGCGTGTTTTTTTTCTTAAGACGTGAAATCAGGTACCAGGGGATTTGACTAAACAGTTGTAGAGAAATAAAAATCTGAAATTTTGCACAGTGATACATTAGGATAAAGTATCGTTAAAAATGAGAAAAATTTGGAGGCTTACCATGCTAGATTTTAAATTGTTATTATTTGAAATTTTAGTCCCATAAGAACCTATGTTAATTACATTAATTATTTTCTCTCTTATCTGATGCATTAGAGATAATTTTTTTAAAAATTTAAATCCAACTTTTGGTTTTCTCAACAGAATAACATTAAAAATTTAGTGCTACTTTTTGAATGGTACTTATTGTCTCTCTTATCTGATTGTTACGGTTTCTGAAAATTTTATTTTAGATATCTGTTTATTAATTTTGAAATGACATCATAAAGTTTCAGAATTATTTGTTTAGATTTTGAGATACAACCCATAAGTGTGCCAGAACCTTTATGCCAGCTGATTGTGTAAGTTCGGATATTAGTTTCTTGTGCTGTCTTGCAGCTATTAAGCACTTAACTACATAGCAGCAATTTGTCATGATGTGATAAACAAAGTTAACGTCATGTTAAGTTGAGCTACGCTTGCTACATCAATACTTGTAATAAATATTAAGAAAACATTGATTGTGCCAAGGGATTACTAGGCTTTAAGAAAAACACACATTGAAAGAGAGAGATACAGAGATTTTAGTCCTAAAACTCATTACAGTATCGCTTTAAGATGAACACACACATATCTCTTTCTCTCTCTATGTGATTTTCTATGAAAACTTGTAATCATCACTCATCTCAGAGTCAACGTTTCCTTGATATTTATTATATATATTGATGTAGCAAGCATAGCTCAACATGACACGAACTTTGTTGATCACAACATGACAAGTTGCTGCTGTGTAAAGCGCTTTACTGCAAGACGGCACAAGAACTGACTAGTAATATCCGAGACTGCACTGACTGTGAGTAAATATAACAATACTATACTTTATCATGCTGCAATATACTATATTTCTTTGTTCTATGTTTTGCTGTACAGTAATGTACTGAGTTGCAATGTACAGTTAATTATGTACCTTACAGTACAGTATTGTTATATTTACTCACAGTCAGTGCAGTCTCGGATATTACTAGTTCAGTTCTTGTGCCGTCTTGCAGTAAAGCGCTTTACATAGCAGCAACTTTTGTCATGATGTACTGATCAACAAAGTTCATGTCATTTTGAGCTATGCTTAATTGCTACTATCAATACATATAAAATAAAGATTAGACTCTGAGATTTAATTAAGTGATAATTACAAGGTTTCAAAGAAAAACACATAGTATATAGAGAGATACATAGATATAGATAGATAGATAGATAGATAGATAGATAGATAGATAGATAGATAGATAGATAGATAGATAGATAGATAGATAGATAGATAGATAGATAGATAGATAGATAGATAGATAGATAGATACATAGATATAGATAGATAGATAGATAGATAGATAGATAGATAGATAGATAGATAGATAGATAGATAGATAGATAGATAGATAGATAGATAGATAGATAGATAGATAGATAGATAGATAGATAGATAGATAGATAGATAGATAGATAGATAGATAGATAGATAGATAGATAGATAGATAAAATTAGATAATGGAAGATAGTAATGAGATTAGACTGACATGAATGCCGTGGTAGTGTAAATAATTTCTAACCCGCAAAAAAAAAAAAAAAAAAAAAAACTCAGACTAAAGTCATTGCTATCTCCCATTCTCCAATTTTTACTCTTATTTAGCTATTAGTTTCCCTATGAAATCTTTTAATTATCAATATCAACAGTAATCAATATTATCAATTCATACGGTAATATATGTATTGAGGTAGCAAGAAGAATTTGCATATAGCTCTCAAGTATATAACATACACTTTGTTTGAGATTTTATATCACAAACATGACAATATATAGGTTAATGCTTGTTTTGTGTTGAGTTTAATAAATTGCAAGAGCATAAAGAACTACACTTATAATGTCCGAGATTGCACAGAGCTTTCATTTTAATATATCATCAGTAAATCATATATTGCAAAATATTAATCAGGCGATCCCTCCCCCAAATATCCAACAAATATCAGAGCATCAGTTTAGAGCTCAAATTTACATAACATCAATTTTGGTAATGGTTAAATTATTGCAGTTTATTATTGCAAGTTGATGTCATGTAAATTGGAATGATAACAAAGAGGGTCGTTAATTCTGTGTTCACCTGCTAACTCAGAGACTATAATACATTAACAAATAATGGTAACGAGCAGACAGACACACACACAAAATAGAGTGTGAGAGAGAAAGAGAGACAGTAATAAGC
This sequence comes from Ecdyonurus torrentis, assembly GCA_949318235.1. Taxonomy (NCBI): domain Eukaryota; kingdom Metazoa; phylum Arthropoda; class Insecta; order Ephemeroptera; family Heptageniidae; genus Ecdyonurus; species Ecdyonurus torrentis. The sequence continues at coordinate 4,246,796 of OX439133.1, read as the reverse complement.
TAAAATACTAAAATATCTCTCTCGGCTCTATTTCACTCTATGTATTCTGTCTGTCTGTCTGTCTGTCTGTCTGTCTGTCTGTCTGTCTGTCTGTCTGTCTGTCTGTCTGTCTGTCTGTCTGTCTGTCTGTCTGTCTGTCTGTCTGTCAGAATGTGTGTCTTTCTTTTTGTAACCATTATATTTGTTAATATATTATAGTCTCTGAGTTAGCAGGAGAACATAGAACTAACAATCTTTGTTATCATTACTAATAAAGCCCAAATTTACATGACATCAACTTGCAATAATAAACTGCAATAATTTAGCCATGACCAAAATTGATGTTATGTAAATTTGAGCTCTAAACTGATGCTCTGATCTTTGTTCTCTGTACTTGCATGCTCAGTACATAATATCAACTTGCCATTTATGTAATACTCTAATATTCAAGTCACGTTAATGTTATCAATGATAAAGAAAAGGATACAGATCTCAGCGCTGGCCTTACTTAATTAGCACAGTAGAAGTTGTATGGAGAAGTCGAGGTCTCATGTGACACAGTTTTGTTACAATGTTTATATAACTGAGAGGTCTTGTTATTGTAATGGCATTATCTATCAAAGAAGAAAATATATTGAGCTCATCACAGAGTATCGTGTAGTGTGTTGTACTTGTATTGTTACCAAAAGTGACGGATAGGAAAACCAGACAGCGCCTTATATCACGATGAGGTTCGTAGATCGGTGAATTAATTGATGACACAATTGACAAAAATATTAACATTGATGAAAACTCTTTGAGGGCGGGCAGCAGCCCTCTTCTTTAGTAGCTTAGTGTGTGCCACTCTTCTCATCTTCAGTTGCTTAGTCTTACTCTTTATGCTTACACTCTAAGCCACTGAAGAAGAGCAGAAAAATGTAAATATCTCTGTAACTGAGGCATCAAAGGTCTTTACCAACTTACTAACCACATTGTTGTAAGGCACTTGCTAGTTTTCCTACCTTCTTCTTTGATAATATGTAAATTAAAACTGAATATTATTTTTACTTTATAAACAATCAATAATGTTTTGTGCTTGTAATGCAAGACGCTACACGCTACTCTGTGTTGACTTCAATTAAATTTCTTCTTTGATTGATAATGTCATTATGACATTATGTCGTCCACAAGAGGCCTCGGCCACAACTTCTACTACATATGATCAGTGAGTAAGACCCTTGTTGATCAAGGGCGGATATAGCAATTTGGTTCAGGGGAGGAGGGGGGGGGGGGATTCTATCAATGTATTCGTTTTCCAATGACATTTTAGGGGGGGGGGGGGGGAACAGATTCTTTAGAACCGCCTTTTGAAAACCAGTTAACAAGAATTGCATGACTAATCGGTATTGTTGTAGTTGAGAACCACAATTATTTGAATAAGTGGTTCCAGTCCCTAAGGTATACACATATTGTAGTATTGTGTTCTTCATAACTCTGACTACGTCACTTTGATTTCTATGTCTGAATAACTTTCATGATGTATTTGAACTTAACTAGTCATAACTGATGGAATTATAAGTATAATTTATCAGGGGCTCGGACCCAACACAAAAATTATTGGGTCCGCGGACCCGGGTCCGAGACTTGAAAAAAAATTGTCGGGTCCGCGGAGCCGGGTCCGGACCCATCAATTTTTTTTCGGGTCTGGGACCCGGCTCCGGACCCGATCAAAATCTTCATTTGGGTCTGGGTTCGAGATTATTATATAACGTTGTAAAATTAACTTCAAAATTAATTTAAAAAAATTAATTTGAGATTATATGTATTAAGGAAAATAAACCATCGCGGTTAGGTATGATAAATTGAAAGAAAAGGATAGGATTGAATTGAATTGCTGGTTTTCTCCTATCATTTTCTTTCAATGTAATTTGAGACTGTGAATCTAAAAAAACAATGCACAATTTTTTTTTAGATAGAACAACAAATAAATATTTTTTCAGTGTAATATGCTTTATTGATTATTATTATTTTTTTTTTTTTCCACATAAAAAAGTGTTATTAATTTCTGCTTAAAAAAAGCTTGTCATTGGTCATATTCTATGCACAAAAATCTATAACAGCTAATATCACAAGCTTTTAGTCAGACATATTTAAAACAATAGTAATAAAAATATATTAAAAGTCAAAATCACAATTTTGATTTACAACACAAGGCATTTTTTTTATATAATGTGTTTGTTCTGATCAACATTATATCATTTTGTTTTTCAAAGTTGGGTCTGGGTTTTCGGACCCTTTTTTTTAAAAGTTCGGGTCCGGGTCAAAACCCCTGTAATTTATGCATCTTATGTAGCTACTATCTGTACCACCACAGTGATCATATACTTAATTAATTTTTAGTATTTAGTATACCTTTAAAATTAGTTGTACTGTTTTTTTTTTTTTTTTTTTTTTTTTTTTTTTTTTTTTTTTTGAAGGAAACTATATCAAATAAAATTTTAGACTATCACTTTTTTACTATTATTTAACTACATAAAATGCAAAGTTAGCACTGCATCATTATGACTGGTGCAATGACCATATAATTGTACAGATTTATCAAACTTTTGGCACAAAGAAATCAGAGGCGGGAAACACACTCAAAGTATACTTAGAAGAAACAGGCAGTATGTAAATATGATAATGTTTAGACAAACTTGTGTCATTATAAATTAAGATCAACGTCATCAGTTTATCATTCAGATATCGTGTGCCTTTCAACGTTATATTATGCAGTTAATATGGAAGCAGGGGAACTACAGTGTCAACATTCTGTAATTTATGCTGTCAATAAATTACAAGTTCTCACACTACATCTACAACTCAACTTTATAAAACAGCTTCAGATTTATTTATTGCCTCAGGCTGGTTCCATTCTTTCCGAGGACTTATCAGTAATGCTCAGCAGAGAGCTATGTACAGCTATAGAGATGGTCACTTTGCTGATGTGATGTGAGCCATCTCTATAGCTGTACATAGCTCTCTGCTGAGCATTACTGATAAGTCCTCGGAAAGAATGGAACCAGCCTGAGGCAATAAATAAATCTGAAGCTGTTTTATAAAGTTGAGTTGTAGATGTAGTGTGAGAACTTGTAATTTATTGACAGCATAAATTACAGAATGATGACACTGTAGTTCCCCTGCTTCCATATTAACTGCATAATATAACGTTGAAAGGCACACGATATCTGAATGATAAACTGATGACGTTGATCTTAAAATTTATAATGACACAAGTTTGTCTAAACATTATCATTATTTACATACTGCCTGTTTCTTCTAAGTATACTTTGAGTGTGTTTCCCGCCTCTGATTTCTGTGTGCTGAAAGTTTGATTAATTGAACTGATCATATATCCAATTACTGATTATTTCACCAGTCATGATGAATGCATGCAATTTTAATTTTGCATCTTATGTATAGTTATTTTGTAACACAGTGATCATCTACTACTAGTTCTTTTTAAAACAGCACAAGCAAAAACAATAATAATAATAATAATAATAAATGCAGTGCAACTAATTTTCAAAATATATTTAACTTTGAATAACATCAAATATAAACGTTAAAAATCTAGTTTAGTTTAAGTTAAACTTCAAACTTTAGATATAGAAATCAAGGTGACAACATATATAGTCAAAAGTAGAACATAAAACTATAATATTTTTATACCGCAGGGACTGGAACCACTTCCAATATTTGCAGTTCTTAAGTACAACATATATAGTTCCGAGTCATGTGGTTCTTTAGAACCTGTTTTAAAATGGTAGTTTCTTTGAACCAGTTCCCAGAAACTGCTTCGGAGTTTGAGATCTGCGTTGTGTTTCGAACCGTTTTGAAATATGATGCTCCAGGTACCAGTTCTGTTTCCAGTCCTTTATAGTATATAACTCTCTAATGTTTCATAACTTTTGTTATAATATGAGCAAGGTCATCAGTTTATCACTATATATTTTTATATAATACCAAAACAGCTCTAATATAATACAGCGTTGTTTTTTCCCTCAGTATACATAGAATAAATAAATTATTAAAGGCGTAGAACACCTTGAGCAAAACACTTGCCTGATATCCTAACATACCTAAATATCAACGTTGATTTGGCCAGTCATTGATTTATAATTTATTTTGCATTCACAAAATGGAAGATGCGGGCTTATGACGTCACAGCTCACTGCGGTCCACTCGCGTGGAAACAGGCAAACTGTAACGTCATAAACCCGCATCTACCATTTCATGAATGGAAAATAAATAAGAAATCAATGACTCTGGCAAAATCAACATTGATATTTTGGTAATATATGTTAGGGTATTTAACATGTTTTTATTTTTCAAGGTGTTCTCTACGCCTTTAATAATTTAATGCTCAATACAACTGCATTAAATGCAGTACTATTGACATAATCAGTGATGTACTGGTGAACTTTGCTATTAATAACATACATAATACATAAGGTATAACTAATCACAACAATAGCTGAACATGGTCTACGTTCTTATGTAAATTGAAGTACGGCACACTGACCCTGCTCAAAATTCTTGGAATAGACCTTGCAAGATCTTGAACTCTTTCTTGCAAGATTTCTTAATTTTTAATAGCAAAGTTCATCAGTACATCACTGATTATGTGTCCATTGTACAAGCATTTAAAGGCATTGAACACCTTGAACAAAAAAGTTGTGGAATATCCTAACAAACCTAAAAATCAACATTGATTTGGCCAAAGTCATTGATTTTTATTATTATTAACAAAATGCCACTGGCGGTCAATGACGTCACAGCTTGCCTGGTTTAGGCGTGCGTGGAAAAGGCGAGCTGTGACGTCAGGGACCGCCAGTGGCATTTTGTTAATGCAAAAAAAAAAAAAAAGAAAAGATTCCAATAACTTTTGCCAAATCAACGTTGATTTTTAGGTTTGTTAGGATATTACACAACTTTTTTGTTCAAGGTGTTCAACGCCTTTAAATGCCTGTACAATGGACACATAATCAGTGATGTACTGATTAACTTTGCTGACATGCCATATAAGTAATAAAAACATGGCATACGTTGTTATGTAAATTGAGGTTCGTCACTCTGATTTCTATTGTGTCGGAAGTTCAAGTAATCAAACTTCCGAAACAGAGTAAATAATGCAATAAAATTACATAAGAACGTTGACCAAGTTTTGCTTTTGTTTTCATTAGTTATGCCTTTTATTGTCTGTTATTAACAGCAAAGTTCATAAGTGCATCACTGATTTTGTAAGCATTAGCATTATTACTGCATTGAATATAGTTTGTAGGGAGCAGGGAATTATTAATAATCTATCTATCTATTTATATCTTATTGAATGACGCAAAAGAACCAAAAGGAATATTTATTATTATTATTATTTTATATAATAATAAAAATAAATCCAATTATTTCCTTACGCTTCATCATGAAATGAATTTTAAAGGTAAATTTAAAACAATGAATTGCTAAAATAAAATAATTAATAAAAAAAAATTAATTATATGTATAATTATTCTGGTGCTTATATCTTTGATTGAAAAATAAAGTTATTATTTAATAGCTTATTTGTTTTTAATATATAAAATAAGCAATTTTTTGGTCAAAAAGCATGTTATATATTCGTCGTGGTTCCGCTATATTGTCTGATGTCCACATGGTTCAAAGTTTACTAATGTCCGATGTCCACTTGGTTCAAAGTTTACTAATGTCCGATGTCCACTTTGAACCACTTTTCAGGAGACACAAAAAACTAATTATCTCCTTTAATATTTGCAGTAATAATGAGGCATTTAACAGTTATTACTATTATAAACATAGCCAAACAAGGCATACATTTTTTATTATAAATATGTTATATTTTTATTAAAAATAGAATAATATTTCGTTGAGTGAAAAAGATCGCGGACTCAAACTTTAAAAAATCATAGCTCATGAACGAAGTGTTGTATTAAAAATTTAAAACTATATTCTGAAATTTCGGTATATTGTTATAAATATGATGCTTTAGTTTTTGTATTTCACTTTACGGTATATTAGCAACAGCGTGATATATGACGCAACTCACCAAAAATATTCGTAAAAATTAGTATTACTTGCTCCAAAGTTGACTTAAGTAAATTAAAAAAAAAAAAAAAAAAAAAGAATGATTGCCGTATAGAAGATCTAATATTACAAATTCAAAATTCCCTAAATTTCGTTTTTAAGTTCACGAAGAATTAATATAAAAATTTTGTCGTACAAATTAATACATCAGAAAATATATTAACGTAGTTTATCTATGGAGTATAATACCTAGAGCAATTTTTGCTCTATTTTTGAACCATATAGGTTCATTCAGAAACTTGAAATTAATTCATTTCTATGCAAACTGCAGACAATAAAAATGTCAAAATAAAATTTAGAGGCAAATAATTCATTTTTACTGTTATGTTGACTTGCAACTTTTCTAAAAATAATAATAATAATAGCAAGAAATTAAAAAGAAAAAAAAAAAAAAAAAAAGCAATCTCTGTTATGAAACTGAAAATTTAGGGGCGCAATTCAGTATTTTTAAATGAATCTATACGAAATCGTAAATTCGTAAAATAATTTTAAATTAAAGAAAAATAATAAATTTAATTCAAGCACTGCATGTATGCATGTATTTACTCTGGTTGCGCAACTATTTTATAAGTTATATTTCGGGATTATGAATTTCATACGAAATTTTTATTTTCTATGCGCATAGAAAATAAAACACTTTCAAAATAAGAGCAAAAACAGCTATATAGGGGTAGTTTAACACAATACTGTTTTGCGAACTGTTTGCGATAAAATTAACAGATTAAAAATTTTATTGCGTTCCAAAAATATATTGTTCGATACATATATTGTATTCATAAAGTCAATATGAATTTATTTTTAATATAGAAACTACTACAAAAACACTTATCTAATCGTCTATTGTGATACAATAATTTTTCTTTATACAGTATATTATATAAAAGTATTTTTTTATATATAATAATTTTTTGTAATCAATTCGTAAACCAACAAATGCTAATTAAAAATGTTAATGTTTATTATAAATAATAAAAAAAAACTAAATTTATATCTGCGTAATTTTAAGTTGAAGTATATAACATCGATTGTAGAAATTTACTATAAAATTATTTGCAGTAGCTTTCTTTAATTATTTTACTGAAAGTTAACCGTAATAAGCAGGTAAATATAGGAATCAATTTTTAAATTAATTTTCTTAAAAAAATATCGGTATCTTTTCTTTAAAATACAAGACTTGAGAAGCAAATAAAATCTGCGTGTTCGTAAAAGAGGCGTACCGCGGATCAGGTGACGTATTTTCTCGCAATATATTTTTAGTTTTTATCGTATAAAATTTCAAATTTGTAAGCTATCTATGAGAACTTTGAGATATGGACATTAGTAAACTTTGAACCAAGTGGACATCGGACAATATAGCGGAATATATATATATATATATATATATATATATATATATATATATATATATATATATATTGCATTTTATTATTATTAATATTTAGGTTTTGCGCACTTTTAGGAGTGCACATTCATAAATAAAAATAGTCAGCAATATCGAATTGTTTTAAATTTTCATGTAATAAAATTAAAGAAAAAAAAAAAAGGTTTAATTAGACTAAAAAATTAGTGCCGCGTATTGTCAAGGTCTTCTAAACATAGTTTTTATTGAGTTTAGATGCTCATGTACCCAAAACCCCGAAAATCGGGTAAAAGAGCACTCAGGAGCAGTCAAGAGCACTCAGAGGAGCAGTCAAGAGTACTCAGGAGCAGTCAAGAGTACTGAGGAGCAGTCAAAGAGCACTCAGGAGCCGTCAAGAGTACTCAGGAGCAGTCAAAGAGCACTCAGGAGCCGTCAAGAGTACTCAGGAGCAGTCAAAGAGCACTCAGGAGCAGTCAAGAGCACTCAGGAGCAGTCAAGAGCTCCTAAAGAGCTCCTTGGTGGTCTTTTCCAGGAGCTCTGGGCGGGGTCTCATTCGATCTATCCTGGAAGAGCTCTTCCAGGAGTTCCAAAAAAGAGTTCTAAAGAGCGGATTTTAGAGTTCTCAAGAGCTCATACAAGAGCGCTTTTTCGCCAGCGGGTATATATATATATATATACATTATATATAATAACTCAGTCTAACATTTATCAATATAATAAATAATAATTTTTAAAAAAATAACCTAAATTCATTGCTTGAAATTTTTTAAAATGATATAAAAATATATTTATAAAAAATTTATTTCGTCTACATTTCATTAAAAATAATAGTAAAATGCTGTCGGGAGATCCTCAAGAGCACGAGACATACTTCCAGGAGACAGAAGTATGTCTCGTGAGAGCGACTCAATGTTGTCAATAATAGAGTCTAGTATTTTGATATTCTTAAGTATACCAGTTTTTTAAATATATATGATAAATACTTTCGATTCAAATTTCGAAATATAACTCGTATAAATAAATGAAAAAAAAAAAAAAAATAGAAAGTATAATTATGATATTTTCTGGACTAAATATAAGTACATATATTATTTGATATATACATACAAATATTAAAATCTATGTTTGTTTTTTTACATAATTTTACTTATTTATTTTAATACCATTGATTTTGTCGCGTCCTTAATTTTTTAAATATGTTACTGTAATATTTTTCGTATTATACATTTTAATATTATATTTACATAAATAAAATACTAATGAATAATGATCAATTATAAAATTATAATAATAAATATAATTTGTAACTCACATGTTTTTATAAAATGTAATTCTGTTGCTGTAGAAATTCTATGTAGAAATCTTCTAGAATAATATGCTATCAGTTACACAGTATCGTCTTTTCTGAAACATTTTAAATATAGGGTTATCCATACGACGTCATATTAATTACGCTTGGCGGCCATACTGGAGTATTAAATAACATTGCTCAGCATAGGACAAACTTCTTTTCAAGTAATTTTCTTTGGAAAATCGGTTAATTTTTTGTTATTATTATTTTTCTTACATACTTGAGATACTAATTCAACATTATTTTAATATCCAATGCTCTCAAAAACATTGCCATGTGTTTTTAAACAGAAAAAATGGGTTATTTTCTTATGCTGCCCATGTTATTGATTGATCCAGCATGGCGTTGATTTTAACATTAATAAAAATACCCTATATATCATGTATTGTACTATAAAATATTTTATATGTATCCGCCTTTGAAATAAAAAAAAATAATAATAAAAACTCAAAACCCAGAAAGATAAAACTTTCTACAATTAGTAATATTATTGCAGTAGAAAACATATTAATTAAGTATGTTTTATGATTTTTTGAAAATAGTATTTAGATCCGCTTTCGTTTCGACTTACTGCGCATGCGTATACTAAAGAGAAACGGAAGCAGATGTGACCGAAATCGCTTGTAGTCGGCTTTAAAACAGATTGTTCCTTTATTAGTCGATATATTAGAAATTCTCTCATCTCAAGCTGAAGTATGATTGTGCAAAACTTTATATAATTCTTTGTCTTTTTTGACAATAAAAGTTTGAATCCTAATGGCTGAAGTCGGTAACCTACTCTATTAAGTAACATTTCTTCTTTACTTTGTGTTAATATTATAATTAACGTGCAACGTGGACCGTTTAGTTAGCGAGATATCAATCAGTGACCTACTATATACATTAAGTAGTATACATATATACCATGACTTATATAGATATTGATTTAACACAGAGGAAAAAGTCTTATAATAATCTCACTCTAATTTTAGCAACGCACAGCAGTCAGGCTCTGCAGCACTTGTGACGTCATATATAACAAAGTTATTTTAAGTTATTAATGTTTATACAAGTGGCATCACGGTTTATCTTTATTGTATGAGATGGGTCGCGTATCAGCGCATAGCAAAAGAGTCTTACAGCAAAAAGTGTAAAATTTTGTCTTTTAATTGAATATATATATATATTTAATATTTTTTACTTTTATGTTCTGTATGACTTTTTTTTAAAGTCTTATTTAATTACATTGAAAAATTTTATCGATGTTAATCAGCAAAAACCATGTTAAATTTTTATAATCTATTAAATTTCACGTAATTTTTTTTGTTATAAAAAATTATATTTTAAATTTACTTGATTTTATTTGAAAATAACAGTGTTTGTTTTATTGAAATTAAATTATGTACAAAAAATTATTCGGAAAATATAGTTCTTCTTTTAGCGATTTCCGGTCCAAGACGGTCCCCCACCGCCTTAAGTGCAGATATAAATATGGCTTGATATAATACAATAACATGTTTCTCTGCAGATTTTTAAATCTTTTTTTTTTTTTTTTTTTACACGTTGAGTGCAAATGCCATAATTTAAAGAAGTAGGGTACTGACATTATATCTCAAAAACTAGAATTGTTTTGGGTTTCAATTTGGTGTCATTGTGTAGCTATGGGTCACACCTAGTTAAGATAAAAATTTCACGATGTTTGACCGTCCAGAAAAAAAGGGGGAAAAAATGAAATTAACATTGGGCCTCATGGGCTTAAAATTTCAAAAGATCATATAAAAATAATTTGCACGGTGACCCCCTCCCCCCCAAATTTTAAATATTTGAAATGGTCTCAATCTGAAGTATCATTATGGAACATTTCAGATTTTTTTAACGAGAAAAGTTTGTCTAATGGGTGACGTCGGTCACCTACTCCCTAAAATATACATGACTGACAAAAATAAAATCGTAATAATTATGCTAGCTCATTGTATAGCATAATTTTGTTCTACTGTATATGCAACATAATATGTGCTATACTTCATAATTAATTATGTTAAAATAGCAAAACTATTAATGATGTTTAGCAAAACCATTATGTTGTTTAGCAAAGTTATTTATATTGTTCTAATTTAAAATTACTAATGCTTTAATGGTAAAAACGCAGCATAAATTACGTAATTTATTCTTTCCGTGTATTAATTTAGTTTAAATAAGAAATAAAACGTTAAATAGAGCCAACATTTTTTAACCAATTTATATTCATGTGCCTTAAAAAAACTTTTAAATGTAAATAATATAAAATTATACAAATAATAAATAATATATTTTTATTCCCTAAATTTTACAGAATATATTATGGTACCATATGATAATAATAATTGCATACAGTAACTACACAATTTGTTATAGCCATTAAATCCAATCACCGATCATGACAAAATTCACAAAGATTTATATAGACCCACTAATATTAAAGAGCCGCCATTTTGTTGGTCAGGAATACATAGGCCAGCATTATGAAAAACGTCATATTTATTTTTTTAATAGAAAAAGTAGCTTCAAACCTCAATCAAAAGCCTTATAGCTCCTAATAAGCTCGAAGAATATGAGAAAAATTTGTTCAGTTAAAATAAACTCTTTTCATCAAGTGAAAAATTAGGAGAAATTTTGTTGAAACAAAGCGCAAGGATGGTCTTGCATTAATAGAACTGGAAACATTAATAAAAAGTAAAAAGAAAAAGTTCTATGAAAAGTCAAGAAACATTATTAGTAATAGGGTGTATCCGCATGACGTCATATTTAATGCGCTTGAAGGCCATACTGAAGTAGTAAATAACATTTCTCAGCATAGGACAAAAACTTCGTTTAAGCCAATTTTCTTTGGGAAATTGGTTAATTTTTTGGCTACTATTATTTTTCTCACAAATTTGAAATATACTTATTTAACATATTTACAGCATCAATATGCTCTCAAAAATATTATATAAAGTTTTTAAACTGGCAATAATATATATTATATATATTTTTTTTTTTCTGGCACCCATATGTTATCCAACATTCCGTCGACTTTAATATGAATGCAAACACCCTATATAGGACAAAATGGTCAAAATGAAATAAAAAGGACTTCATCTTACCTGTTCTAAAATGACATTCTCTCAAGTTGATATTGCTGAATTGTCATTGAAGTTTTGAGGCGGAAATGTGACGCAGCGAACGTGCAGCTTTGTTTATATAGGCGTGTAAAAAGTCTATAATATATAAGTATGACTTTTCCTTGTTCTAGCAAATATAACTCCGAACCAAGGCTGCAAATAAAAAGAAAAAAAAAAGTCATATGAATTTATTAGTCACTCGCAACCAAAATTATTGATAGAGGAATTTTACTGTTATCATATCAAATATTTACTGTGTGATGCTATCTCTCTCTCTCTCTCTCTCTCTGTCTTTGCTGTTTAAATATTATATTCATACAATTATATCGACACGTCTCTAAAATATGTATTGTAAATTAATTGCGTTAAAGCCATAGACCACATAAAACAAAATTTGCTTTTTAATGAATAAACACGAAATGGGATCTTCAAATCTGTTGACCATTTTTACCAGAATAATAATGTAGTTAGCCCCACGAGAGAGCGTGAAAATACTGTAAAGTATGCAAATTAAGTGACTATTCATGTTTATGACATCAGAAACATGCAAAAATTAGTATAAAAATGTTGTCTGGGTTGCATAAATCAAATGTTCTTATCATTGTTACGGGGCTACTGTTGGGTTTTGAGACAAATTAATGTTATTTATGTAAATCCCATCAAGTGTTTTGAGATATAAATGCTTATGTTTTTCTCTGGTCTATGCCTTTAAATAAGGGTTTTGAGAAATTTAATTTTTTTGCATTTTAAATTTGCATGAGTTTTAATATATCAGAAAATTATATTATTTATAAAAATCCAATATTTATTATTATATAATTAATCTCAAAGATATATGGAGCTGTTATTGTATTGATAATATAACATTAATAGTATATAAAGAAAGAGTTGTTTTTATAAAATTCAATAAACATTTATAATTTATAAGTATACAGGACAAAATGAAATAAAAATGACTTCATCTCACCTGCTCTAAAATGACGACATTCCCTCAAGTTGATATTGCTGAATTGTGATCGTTGTAGTTTTGAGACCAAAATGTGACGCAGTACACGTGCAGCTTGGTTTTATATCGGTGTGTAAAAAGTCTATGATAAGATATAAGTATGACTTTTCCTGGTTCTAGCAAATATAACTCCGAGTCACCCCGACTGCAAATAAAGAGGAAAAAAAGTCGTACGACTTAAATACACTTGAAACCAAAATTCTAGAAATAGAATAATTAACGTCTCACAACATTATATTTTTGTTTAACACAATAATTTTTGCAAATATTGTAAATGAAAATGTATGCATGTAAATATAATATATATATATATATATATATATATATATATATATATATATATATATATATATATATATATATATATGTATATATAGAGTACTAAAAAAAAAAAAAAATAAAAAGCATTTATTTGCAAAATAACAATAAAACTCCTAAATAAGAGCAAGGGCCACACAAAAAATTGTCATTTTAGACTTTGTATAATTATATTTGTTGAGATACACTATTTGCTGAGTAATGTGCTCTGAGGTGATATAATAAATTATAAGGTGTAGGTTATTTTCCTATTCCACCTATGTTATTAAGTTATCCACTATGGAATCGACTTTAACATGAATGAAGAGTATAAAATTAAATAAAAAGAATTAACTTGGTCTTACCTGCTCTAAAAAGATTCTCTCAAGTTGATCATGCAGGATTGTTGTATAGTTGTGAGGCTAACAACCGACGCAGCGAACGTGCAGCTTTTATTTATATTAGCGCGTTAAAAATAAGTCAATGATAGAAGTATGACTTTTTCTTGTTTTAGCAAATATAACTCCCAGTCAACGCTGCAAATAAAAAGAAAAAAAGTCGTATGTCTTTGTTATACAGTCGCAACCAAATTTTTTTTTTTCCTTAATTTTTTTTAAATAAATAAATAAATATATATATATATATATATATATATACATATTATTACACTAACTATAAACACATAATATAATTATCCTGTTTTTATTACCAAGTAAAATTGGCTTGTAAATTGAAAACAATTTTTTTGTTAAATAAAAAAGATAAAAAATAAATTAGATATTAATGTTATCATTTTAAAAATTTACTGTATGATGCAATCTCTCTCTTTCCCTCTATCCTCTATCTACCTCTCTTCTTTTTCTCTCTCCCTCTCTGTCTCTTTCCTCTCTGTTTTACTGTTTCTCTGTTTTACTGTTTCTCTGCTTAAATATTGTATTTATATAATTATATCGACGCACGTCTCTAAAATACGTATTAATATGTATTATTATGTAAATTAATTCGTTGAAGAATAAATGGCAATTAAGGATCTGTATTAGAATAAAGAAATTTTATTTTCTTGATTGCATTAGGATATATGTTGTGTTTGTATTTTTATTTGTTCAAAAAAAAAAAATAAATAAATAAATAAAAAATTAATGTTATCCTTTTAAAAATTTACTGGTAATGCAATCTCTCTTTATCCCTCTATCTACCTCACTTCTCTGTCTCGCTGTTTCTCTGCTTAAATATTGTATTTATATAATTATATCGACTATCGACGCACGTCTCTAAAATATATATTGTAAATTAATTGCGTTGAAGAATAAATGGCAATAAATAAAGTTTCTATGTTAGAATATAGAAATTTTATTTTCATGATTGCATTGGGATTTATAATATGTTGTGTTTTTATTTTTAGTTTATTATTATTATTGTATGACATGGTTTATTGTATAGATAATTTTTTTTTTTTTTTTTTTTTTTTTTTTTTTTTTTTTTTTTTTTTTTTTTTACCTCGGAAGTTGAAAGCGTGTATTTGCAAAATCAAGAAGATAAATACTTAATACAAGTTTCGAGAAAGTTAAAATTTTGTTTTTTCATTTTGCATAAGTTTTTATATCTCAGAAAATTATATTATTTATAAAAATCCAATATTTATTTTTAATTAATTTCAAACATCTGTATTGCATTGATAGATGTTATTAATAGTAAAAAATAAAGTTCTTTATAAATTTAGTAAACATTATAATACATAAGTACACAGGACAAAATGAAATGGGGTTAATGGACACATTTAAAAGTGTGACCCCTCACCCTGTACCTTTTTATTCATGTACTTTATTGTATTGACTATTGACTGGGTGTAAAAAATAAAATAAATCAATAAAAATTATTCCATCTTACCTGTTCTAAAACGACGTCCTCTTAAGTTGATATTGCTGGATTGTCGTTGTTACATACTGTAAGGATTTGAGGCTGAAATCCGACGCAGCGAACGTGCAGCTTGGTTTTATATAGGCGCGTGTAAAAAGTCTATCACATATAAGTATGACTGTTTCTTGTTTTAGCATACATAAAACAATGACGTAACTCAACGCTGCAATTAAAGAGGAAAAAAAGTCGTATGACTTAAATACACTCGCAAAAAAATTCTTGGAATAGAATTTAAAAAAAAGTCTCACAGCATTTTGCCTAACTTAATAATTTATGCAAATATTGTGATAGAAAATGTATGTTTGTAAATATGTAAATACCTTATATATATATATAAATATATATATATATATATATATATATATATATATATATATATATATATATATATATATATATATATATATATATAGTTATAATTGTTAAAGACGTAGAACACCTTGAACAAAAAACTTGCCTAATATCCTAACATAGAAACATACCTAAATATCATCTTTAATTTGGCCGGAGTCATTGATTTCTAATTTATTTTCCATTTACAAAATGTCAGTTGCGGGTTTACAACGTCACAGCTCGCCTGGTCCACGCGCGCGGAAACAGGCGAGCCGTGACGTTGTAAACCCGCAACTGACATTTTGTGAATGGAAAATAAATTAGAAATCAATGACTCCAGCCAAATTAAAGATGATATTTAGGTATGTTAGGATATTAGGCAAGTTTTTTTTTTTCAAGGTGTTCTACGGCTTTAATAAGAGTACTAAGAAATAAAAATAAAATAAAAAGTAGTTATTTGCAAAATTATAACAATAAAACTCCTAAATAAGGGCAAGGGCCACAATAAAAATGGCATTGAAGACCTTGTATAATTATTGTTGAGATACACTATTTGCTGAGTAATGTACTCTGAGGTGATATGATAAATTATAAGGTGTAAGTTATTTTCCTATGCCACCTATGTTATTAAGTTATCCACTATGGAATCGACTCATGAATGAAGAGTATAAAATTAAATAAAAATAATTAAACAGATATTACCCTTACCTGCTCTAAAAAGATTCTCTCAAGTTGATCATGCAGGATTGTTGTATAGTTGTGAGGCCATCAATAACCGATGCAGCGAACGTGCAGCTTTTATTTATATTAGCGCGTTAAAAATAAGTCAATGATAGAAGTATGACTTTTTCTTGTTTTAGCAAATATAACTCCCAGTCAACGCTGCAAATAAAAAGAAAAAAAGTCGTATGTCTTTGTTATACAGTCGCAACCAATTTTTTGTTTTCTAATTTTTTTTAAATAAATAAATAAAATATATATACATAATATTATTATACTAAATATAAACACATAATATAATAATCCTGTTTTTATTACCAAGTAAAATTGGCTTGTAAATTGAAAACAATTTTTTTGGTAAATAAAAAAGATAAAAAATAAAAAAGATATTAATGTTATAATTTTAAAAATTTACCGTATGATGCAATCTCACTCTTTCCCTCTATCCTCTATCTACCTCTCTTCTTTTTTCTCTCTCCCTCTCTCTCTTTCCTCTGTTTTTCTGTTTATCTGCTTAAATATTGTATTTATATAATTATATCGACGCACGTCTCTAAAATATGTATTAATATAATGTATTATTATGTAAATTAATTGCGTTGAAGAATAAATGGCAATTAAGGATCTGTATTAGAATAAAGAAATTTTATTTTCTTGATTGCATTAGGATATATAATATGTTGTGTTTGTATTTTTATTTAATCAAAAAAAAAAATATATATATATTTTAATATTATCATTTTAAAAATTTACTGTGTAAGCAATCTCTCTTTTTCCCTCTCTCTCTTCTCTGTCTCGCTGTTTCTCTGCTTAAATATTGTATTTATATAATTATATCGATGCACGTCTCTATAATATGTATTGTAAATTAATTGCGTTGAAGAATAAATGGCAATTAAAGTTTCTGTATTAGAATATAGAAATTTGATTTTCTTGATTGCATATATAATATGTGTTGTGTTTTTATTTTTATTTATTTATTTTGTATGACAAGGTTAAAATTGTATAGTAAAAATTAATTTTATTACCTCGGAAGTTCAAAGCGTGTATATGCAAGTATGCAAGATCAAAGAAGATAAATACTAAATACAAGTTTCGAGAAAGTTAAATTTTGTATTTTTATTTAAAATGAGTTTTTTTTTTATCTCAGAAAATTATAATAATTCATAAAAATTTAATATTTATTATTAATTAATTTCAAACATCTGTTATTGCATTGATAGATGTAAAATAATATTATAATAGTAAAGATAAAGTTCTTAAATAAAGTTCTTAAAGTAAATAGAGTTTTTTTCAATAAACATTACTACACAGAGGACAAAATGAAATAAAAATTATTTCATCTTACCTGCTCTAAAATGAGGTCCTCTTAAGTTGATATTGCTGGATTGTCGTACTGTTATACTGTAAAGTTTTGAAGCTAAAATCCGACGCAGTGGACGAGGGACTTGGTTTTATATAGGCGTGTAAAAAGTCTATCACATATAAGTATGACTTTTTCTTGTTTTAGCATATAAAATAACAATGACGTAACTCAACGCTGCAAATAAAGAGGAAAAAAAGTCATATGACTTAAATATACACTCGCAACAAAAATTCTTGGAAGAGAATAAAAAAAGTCTCATAGCATATTGTCTAACATATAATAATTTATGCAAATATTGTGATTGAAAATGTATGTACAGTATGTAAATATATATAATAATTATATATATATATATATATATATTGTTACTAAGAAATAAAAAGCAAATAGACCTTGTATAATTATATTTGTTGAGATACACTCTTTGTGCTCTAAAATAATAATGAGAATTATGATGAACAAGCGACACGAATAAAGACGAACAAAATAAACGTCGGGTTCTTCACTTAAACTCGTAATTTATAATTTTAGGATACAATAATACGCGTCTATCTCTGCTGTATGACAGAATAACAATGAGAGAGAGAGAGAGAGAGAGAGAGAGAGAGAGAGAGAGAGAGAGAGAGAGGTTGCCCGTGTGGACTGATGAGTCTGTCTGTGTGTGATCTTATTTCGTTGATGAAGCTTTCATTGTCTTTTAGTGTAAACATATAGCATTAATCATGTGATAATGACCATAGCGCACAATTTCGGGCATATCAGTATTTAAAATTATGAATTTATGCACTTTAAGCATTTAATATTTAAACTTCTCTCTCTATCTCTATCATTAATACAAATATGATGAATAATATATTTTCAATAACAAGTTTCGACATTTTGCAATAAGAAAAAAACAATAATACATATTTTGAAATAAAACATAAAATGTTTTTTTAACCTAACATTAATAGTAAAAATAAAGAGTTCTTTATTGATTTAATAAATATTATAATTTCTAAGTACAGCTCTGGCCAAAAGTTTCCGAACGATTTGTATAGGCAACCCGCAACCACCCTATGTTATCTTTATGAAGCTTTCTAACGAAATGACTGTGAATAGAATATAATCTGTGGTAGTTTCTTTGTACTGTTCATGTATATTAATAATTTTGATATTGTATTTCCTTTTATTTCATCTTTTACTTTTAATTATTAACTATTAACAGAGTCTACTCTAATGTAGGGATCGAATCAATTTAGGTGATGAGGAATCAATTTAAATTATACCTATAATTAAACTTATTAACATATTTATTAAAATAATATAAAAATTATTATAATAAATAAATAATAAATAAATAAATAAATAAATAAATAAATAAATAAATAAATAATCGTCTTTATTCAAAAAAATGCATAGAAAAAAAATACAAATTTTTGAAAGGGCGAGGTTTAAGCCTGACAATATGTCTGGCCCACTCTTACACCTAACCCCAACAGAAAACATTTATGATGATCTTTGATTGCATACATAATTCTAATATGAATTTAATATTATGTTATTATTATTTTGAAATATAGTTTCTTAGGTTCTCAATTTTAAATATTTGTAAAAATACTTAGTTTTTATATTATACAGTAAACTAAAAAAAAAAATAATAATAATAAAAAAAATCTGTTATTAAACCTTGAAAGCTGTTGCGTCAAATCAAAACAGAATACTATTATAATTGAATTTCGTGTAGCGTCTAATTTGAACTAAAAGTGGACAATAATGCTGGCGTTAAAATCAAACCTATAATAAGAGAATTTAATAAAACTCATATGAAAGAAGTGTTGATTTTTTTAAATACATATTTGGAAATATTATTTTTAACTAAATAATCATATTTTACATTATATATCGCTAAATAGTGACACATTATAGAAAACATATTTTCAATCAGGTAAACATTTCATACTGATATTTTAACTGTAAAATTTAACAGTCAAAATGTCTTAAATTATTATACTATAAGATGTGATAATAAGGCGATGACAAAAGAAAAATGTTTATAAGTTAAAGTATGCAGTATATCTTATTTATTTTGATTATTATTTTTTAAGGAATCGGTGCAGCGTTTTTCCGAAAATGACCGTCAGATAAGAAAGGAAAAATGTTATTTCGATTTTGCTGTATTGTTAAACTAATTTTGTTAAAGTTATTATGTTAATTAAATTGCAATAATTTCAATATTTGATCGTACTTCCATTTTGACGTAGATTAACTAAACTTTCAAGTATCATTATTTCTTCTTTACTTTGTGTTAATATTATAATAGGCGACCGTCTAGTTTGTCATATAATAGTCGCTGTTTTTATTTTTATAAGCAATTTAGAATTAAATGCAAGTCTTTAACGTGTTGTTGGTTATTACATAATGTGTTCACTAAATTTAATCTTATACTTTTAAAGTTAATTCTATGCTATTTACATAGTATTCACAATAAACATTTACATTTGACAATCATTAAAGTATTTCAAACACACTAATGTGCGACATTAATTATATTTATTTACATATTTATTAAAATAATATAAATAATACGATATAAAATTTAATATTATTTATTACTTTTTAACAAACATTTTTTTATTCTTAATTTTAATTATTTAAAAAAAAAATATTTTAATACTATATACTTATAAAAATAATATATTTTACCAAAATATCTTGCTGTTACTAAATATTGAAAGCTGTTGCAAGAAATCAATTAAATAAGAGAGTAGCGTACAGCTTTTAAATTGAACTGAAATTACTAAAAGGTATTAAATCTCTCTCTCTCTCTATTTGCATATAATTGGTTTACATATCTCTAGTGTTTCCTGACGTTATTGATTTGATTTGACTTCTCAGCAAAGTTTGTAACATTAAATTGTTATACAATGATGCTGACAAGACCAAGGCTTATTGTTGTAACAAATTGTTAAATAACAACTGACTGGGACAATAAATAAATACTATCTCAACAATGAGAAACCCTTATATTGTTACAGTAAGATGTGAACTATAGGGTGTATGCGCATGACGTCATACTGAATGCACTTCCATGTAATACTGAAGAAATGCAGAACAATGCTTAATACAGCACTAACGTTATTTTGGCTATATATATTGTGAGCATTTTTTTAATTTTTTGGTTAATGTTAATTTTTATTATTATTTAACACGTATTTTTTAAAATCTAAATTACCTCCAGAGCAACTAGAAGACGTCTTTATTTTGGAGTTACAAATAACTTTCAAAAGGCATCATAAAGTTTCATAGTTTTGTTTTAAAATTTTGAGATACAAGCCATCTATATACAACCCTTAATCATATTTAACATTATGTAAACTAAATAGTCTGATACATTATAGAAAACATACTTTCAATCAGGTATACTTTCTGTATATACTGTACTGCTTTTTTTTTAAATGTCAAATGTGCAAAATTTAACAATGAGATTGTGTCTTAAATTATTATACTGTAAGAAATAAAAAAAAAATGCTAAAAACACGGTAAAGAATATATCTTGTATCCCTTATTTTTTTATTATTTTTTTTTTTTTAATGAATCGATGCAGTAGTTTACCCAAAAATACCTTCATATATTGTATTTTTAGTTATGCCAACATTGAAACTTAATTTGTTAATTTTATTACGTTAGCTAATTTAAATTTTAAATGGAATAAGAAATAATTATATTAGTTACTCCAAGCAGTGAACATTACTGTACCCTGGTAATTAAATTATTGATTCAAAATATATTTGCTTATTATAATATTTAGATAATTTTTTCTCATTTTGTACGTAAAACTGTTATTTTTATACATTTCCACAATACATACTAAACTATAACATATATGCACATGACGTCATACAGAATACGCTTTGACGCCATACTGGAGCAAATAATAACATTGCTCAATATAGGACAAACATGGTTTTAAGCTATATTCTTTGAAAATTTACTTTATTTTTTTAAAAAAAATTTTCTTCTCGCATACTTGAAAACTGAATTCAACCTGAAATTTATTAGAACTTAACATGGCGTCAACTTTTATATGAATGCGTTGACTCTGTAGCTCAATCATATCTGTAGTCTTGTATCTCTGAAAATTCAAAAGTTGAACCCCTGTTTTTTATGTGTATATAACGATTCAATTATATGTACCCGAAGGAAATGAAAATTTTGCAGAACAATGGGAGTAAATGCCAACATTTCAATGCATTCTTTACCACCCACCGCACCCGCTCTATATCTGGGCCTGTGTAATATAAATGACAATGTTGCCATTCTTACGATTTTTCCATAAGACTAATGTATTGCAAGATTTAGATTTCTTTTCGGTACATGGTTTCTTGTATGATATATATCGTCGCTGTGGCGGCTAAAGTACCGATCTGCAAAATCAACAAAGGTCATTTTTCTATGTTTTTGTATTGATAATGAGCCTTGTTGATTTTGCAGATCGGCACTTTAGCCGCCACAGCGACAATATATTTAAAAAAAATATCTGAACCCGTAATCAAAATGACCATCATATAAGAGTGAGGATAAGTTTTATTAATATATACAATTGTACAATAATATTGTATATAGAAATTACCATGGTTCTGCATGGCAATCAAATGAAAGAACCCTCAAAATGAGTAATTAATGAATTATCCAAACACGTATTGTTTATTGTCAATTTTTTTTGTGCCGATATTTGACATATTAGTAAGATCTCTCCCGCATGTCTTGCACATTTGAGATTTCACGAAAACTTCAATCTCATCAACAACCGATTATACACTTATACTGACCTACACCATCAATACAGGTAAGAGTGTTAGAATACACTAAACAAACAACAGAGAAATTAAACAACTAACTGACTTATATGTTTTCAACGTTTGCTCTAAATCTATTGATTTGACTTCTCAGCAAAAGTTTGTAAAATTACATTGTAGTAAACAATGATGTTGACAAGACCAAGGCTTATTGTTGTAACATATTGTTAACTAACAACTGACTGGGACAATAAACAAATATTAGCTTCACAATGAAAACTTCTTGTATTGTTACATACAATAAAATGTGACTTATGCGCATGACGTCATACTGAATGCACTTCAACGCCATTATGTAGTAATAAAATAACATTGCTCAACATAGGACAAACGTGGTTTTCGGATAAACTTTCTTTTGAAAGTAAGAGCTTATTTTTTTTCTATTCGGTATTATTCAATGATTTTTCTCTCATAATTGAAAATCTAATTCACTCTCTTAACAGCATCAATGCTTTATAAAATATTGCTTATTAATTTTAAAGTGGTTAAAAATTGTCATTTTCCTATAACTGGCTATGTTATTTAGTCATCACATATGACGTCAACTTTTACATGAATGAAACCGCACTCTATAGTTCAATTATCTCTTTGTACAAATCTTCTGAACGCGTACCCAAAATAACAATCAGATGAGGGAGAGAAAACAATAAAGTTGCTTAAATATTGAATTTAACATTATGCTTATAATGTCAGTAATGTAATATGGAAATAAATAAAACATATAAGCAAAAATGTTTGTTGTTATTGTATCTCAGTACATTAATCTATTTTATCTATTAACATTTTAAATTTGGGTCTGAAACCTTTATCTAAAAATAATTTGTTATAATACCGGATGTTTTTTCATATACTATTAATATCGCTCCAAATATAATTTGTATCTTTTATTTTAATGTATTATTAATTATTAGTCTTTAATATTTGGAGAGATAGAAAATACGATGTATATTTAGTTTTTACACTTTATATTTTGAATAAATTATTTATTTAATTACATCTATAAATATTTTTATTATAATCATATAACAACTTAAAAAAATTAAAAAATTAAATATTTTTTTAATTATTAATTTTACAAACAATTTTTTTTTTATATAAAATAAAAAAATAGCAATTATTATGATTTTAACTCAAAAATGATATTATTAATATAAGTGTCATTGTTAAACCTAAATTACTAGCTATTAAATTTCAATAACAACAGGACTGTTAACTTAAAGTGACTATGAGGCATGAAATAAAATCAAAACAACAGAGATTAATAACATCTTTAATATAAAGTCTCGATTATATCTTTTGACTTTTGAACAATATATTTTTTTTAAAACATAATGTATAATTATACAGTAATTAGTGTTATGGTTATACAGTAATTAGTGTTTAGTGTTAGTGTTGTGGTATGTATTTTAAAGCAAGTTAACATTTTCCTATAATGTTTTTAGAAATGTCAAATGTTAATTAAAATAAAACATTGAAAACGCCTTATACTATTACAAACAGTAAGCTATATATGACGTGACTATTCTTTATTGTAACTTCTATGCTTGTTTTCTCGTCTAACATTGTCGCTATTAGATCTAAATCTTCCAGATTGAGAAATAGTGACTGTACTGAGTATATTGTACCTATACAGTAGAATCAACGCCAACTATTATAATTTAACTATTATTAAAATTACACAAGTTATTATTTTGAAATCAATTGATGTTTCATTGTCTATGATAAAGAAAAAAATAAAAAAGATGAACCCGTTACCAAAATAGCCATTACATAAGACTGAGAAAAAATTATGCCTATTCTTATACTGCGATTGAAATTAACATTGTTTTTTATGTCATTGCATTAAAAAAAAAGTCATAATTCATAACAATTCACTAAATAGAAACACTCAAAATTAGTTACTTGATAATGGAACACCTGTTTTGAAGCCGACTATAAGTAATTTCACTCACATCCGCTTCCGCAGGCGTAGTAAGTCGAATAGGAAGCAGAAATCACCGATATCGCTTATAGTCGGCCTCAAACACTAAACTTGTTCCTTTACAATTCAATATCTATTATTTTTTATTTATTTACTCAGGATTCACTTCTATTCCGTTATCTTAATATCTTTATAGTTGTCCAAATCGAAAGACTGAAATTTTATACTAGTACACCACAGTACATGAGTGAATTAATTTTATTTATTAATATATTTAATAAAATAATATTAACAACAAATATTTTATTATTATAAATTTAAATTTACAAGTATGAATTTAAAATAAAAGATACTTTTTTATAAAGTAATTATTATAATAATTAAATTTATAATTAAGATACTATAAAATAACATTATTTGTATTGTTTGATTATAAATCTTGAAAGATGCTGCATCAAACTTAAGTTAAATTACAAATAATTTTTATTTTATATAATCCCACTTTAAATTGGCTGTTTGATCAAGTATAAAAATAATGAAATTATATTATGAATATGATATGTGTAGAAAGAAAGAAAAAAATTCATACTTTATTCCTACATTTTTTTTTTACGTTACACGTAATGTAATGTAATAATATTAATAATACTTGTGAACTGACCTATATGGCTATGCCTTGGATGGATCAAGTCGCTCATTTAATGCTCATTTTAGTGTCAACTTGTGAGTGTACATGAATGCAGGCACCTTTTACACAAAATTAATGTTAGCATAGAAGTTTAATATTTGTGAACTTTAAAAAAGTTACCCCTATTTTTTGACGTTATTTAAAGAGTTAAAAATAATAATAATAATAAAATTATAAAAGAAAAAATGAAACCGTGAACAAAATAACCATCAGATAAAAGAGAACAATGAATGTTATACTGCGATTTAAATCATGTTTTATGGCAGTAACATGTAAAACATCACAAATAAAAAATTTACTTCATAATTCACTCTTCATAATTCAGTACGTAATATACACCCTCAAAAAGTGAAAATATTATTTAACGCAGTGTGATCAAGTTGGTCCGGAAATCGTTAAAAACAGGAACAATATTTTCAGAACAATTTTTTGGACATTTTTATTTCCATGGACAAAAAAAAAAAAAAAAAAATCATTTGAAATCGAGTAAATTTAATGAATGTTCCGGTTTTTTATTAATATATATATAAATTTATTAAATTTAAAACTAATTCGTCTAAAATTTAAATTTCCACATCTGCTTAATATGAACCTTTACAATGGAATAACTTTAATATTAGATCTTGTTTTTTAAAGTAGCTAAACTTTTAAGTAACATTTCCCTTTACTTTCGGTCATTATCTTGTTTCGCGACTGACTAGTACTAGTTGAGTTATAATAGTCGGTCACCTTCTCACTTCTTAACTTTTTTTTTATTGCATTTAATATTACATATTATAATGCTTAATGCTTACAATATTTCTAGTAATCATATAATTATTAAATAATATATTTCTTCCATTGAGTCATCTGGTATATTTATTTATACTATACACGGCATATATTGAGTAAAATCTATTTTGGTATTACCATATACCTCCACTTAATGTAAAATTAATTAAATTTATTGACATATTTATTAAAATAATATAAATACAATTATATATTTCTTATAATATTGCTTATTATTATTTTAAAATATAATTTTTTTTATTCTTAATTTTAGTTACTTAAAAAGAAAATTATAATTCAATATTTTATACTATTAAAAATGATAATATCGGTCAATAAACCTTGGAAGCTGATGCATCAAATAAAAAGACTATAAAGTAAAGCATTGCTTGAAATTTGAACTGTACGTGGAAAATGCTCACAAATTTACTTCGTTATGTTTAGCTCCTAATGAGGCTGGCGTTCAAATCAAACACAAGGAAGAATTTAATAAAATCCATAAGACATTTTTTATTTATTATAGCTTGTTCTGTAAAGTAAAGTGAATCTCAACAACAGGGATTGGCTGACCAACAAAATACGACACATTCATTGGTTGATCTTGTTTTTTGAGCTAACAAAATTGACAAAAATTGAGTCACATGAAGAGCATGGAATTTTTTTGTGTAGAGTTTCTTTCATTCTTATCAAGTTCAAAGTTGTAAACGAAGAAATAACAATGATCGACCATATGTATAAACGTAGTAAACTGGTAACGAAGTCATAAGCTCGTTCTGCAAAGTCAGACTTCCGGCGCAACTTTTGTGTCGATATGTTCCTTTGTTATAACAGCTGATTATGACTTCGTTACCTGTTTACTACGTTTATACATATGGTCGATCAATGTTATTTCTTCGTTTAGAACTTTGAACTTGATAAGAATGAAAGAAACTCCACACAAAAAAGTTCCATGCTCTTCATGTGACTCAATTTTTGTCAATTTTGTTAGCTCAAAAAACAAGATCAACCAATGAATGTGTCGTATTTTGTTGGTCACCCAATCACTGTTGTTGAGATTCACTTTACTTTACAGAACAAGCTTTAATCAGCTGTTATAACAAAGGAACATATCGACACAAAAGTTGCGCCGGAAGTCTGACTTTGCAGAAAGAGCTATGATATATATTAGGAAATATAATTGATAACTATCAGATAAAACACATTTAACAAAATTAAAAATTATATAACGCTAAATATTCTGATACATTCTAGAAAACATATCTTCAATCATAGGTAAATATTTTATACTGCTTTTTTACATATCAAATTTGCAAAATTAAACAATGAAAATGTGTGTTAAAATAATAAACTGTGTAAGATGCGATAATATATAATAAGAATGAAAAAATAATTTAAAAAAATAAATCCTAAATCAAGTTAGATTTGCCTTATGTCCTTTTATTTTATTATTATTATTTTTTTTTTTGCAGCGGTTTTTCCAAAATGACCATCAAATAAAAGAGAGAAAAAAATTATTTTGATTTTGTTTTATTTCTAAACTAGCTTTGTTAATGTTATTATGTTTGCTAAAGTGGAATAACTAATATATTTAACGTGTTTCCACATGTTTGACGTAGCTTAACTTTTAACTACCATTTCTCATTTACTTTGAGTTGATAATATAATTCGCGACATAATAGTCGGTCACCAACTATATATCTTAACTTTTTTTTTAATTTTAAAATTATGTCATATAGTTGCTCTTCGTATATTTCATAACTTTATGCATTTATAAATTTTAGTAATATCTTACAATTTGTACTATCCACTTTCATATATTACACAGTTTTTACAGCTAACTTCAGAGAAAACATGAACTTATGTATCACACAGGATATGAGCTTATCATTACGAATTAATTTAATTTATTAACAAATTTATAAAAATAATATTAAAAAAAATATATATAATTTAATATTATATTATTATTAGTTTTATATAAAATTGTAAATACTAAATATTATTTTATTATTATAAAAAGTTATAAAAAAAATAGTTAAACTTTCAAAGCTGCTGCATAAAATTAAAAGACAATACAATAGGGTATAGCTTGTAATTTAAACTGAAAGTGAACAATAAGGCGGGATGTATAATCGAGACAGAAATTATTGAAATCCATGTCAATGAAGTGTTGATTTTTTTAAAAAAAATATATATATTAGGAAATATAACAATATATAAATATATTATATAGGATAATAATATGAACGTTATATAACACTAATTAGTATGATACATCATAGAAAATAAACTTCCAATCAGGTAAATATTTAATATACTACGTTTTTAAATATCAAATCTGCAAAATTTAATATCAGAAATTTCTTAAATTTTTATATACTATTTAAAATGTGATCAGAAAAAAAAATCTTAAAACAATTAAAGTATGCTTAATATCACTTATTTGATTTGATTTATTTTTAAGGAATGGGTAAAGTCGTGTTCCCCTTGGCGTTGAGATGTAGATAATATTAAACTAATTGTGATAATGTTATTATGTTCGTTTATTATAATCTACATACGAAAGAAATATTTATATTTTAGTTACTCCAAGTAGTGAACATTGCGGTACCCTAGCAGCTTCATTATTGAGATCTCTATCCGTGGGGTTACCCAGGGCCAAGATATCTTGCCTGGGGTACCAATTAAGATTGGGACCTATTGATTTTTTTATAAGTTTTATTAATTTCAATCTAGATGCTGAATATAAATTGAAGATAATATTTTTAAAATCTTTCTCATAAGAAATTATAGAAAATTCATATCGGATCAATGCAAAGTCCAACCTTCAAGTTGAATAACTGATCGTGTTTCCACATGTTTGAAGTAGCTAAACTTTTAAGTACCATTTCTTCTTTACTTTGTGTTAATATTTTAATTTGCGATATAATAATCAGTCCCTTTATTATTACTTTTTTTTTTTTACTTCATACAGATTACAATTTCAAGTTTTTTTAGTAATTCCAAGTAATTTTCATGTATATTCACAAAATTCAATATTATTACTTCTAAATATATTTTGCACATCAGAGTATACAGGAGTTTAGGTGATAAAGTTAGGTATTATCATGATACGATTGTAATGCGCATTAGTTATATTTATTGACATATTTACTAAAATAATGTAAAATTTAATATATATAATTTAATATTATATTACTATTAATGTAATTCCTTAATTTTTTATTTATTTTAAATTGCTTTAAAACAAAATTTAATTTTAATACACTAAATTAATAAAAAAATAATATTTTGTTATTAAACCTTGAAAGCTGCTGCGTCAAATTAAAGATAATACATTAACTTATAGCGTCTAATTTAAACTGGAAGTGGACAACTGGCGTTAAAATCAAACAAAAGTGAGAATTTAATAAAATACATATGAAGTTTTGATTTTTTATGTTAATATTTTTATTTAATATTAGGAAATATTATTGTTAAGTATCATATAAAACATATTAAATATTATAAAACTAAATATTCTGATACATTATAGGAAACATACTCTCAATCAGTTAAATATTTTATACTGTGTTAGATGTGATAATATAATAAAAATTAAAAAAAAAAAATTCTTAATCCTAAAACAAGTTAGGGTATGCCTAATATCTCTTATTCAAATTGATTGATTAATTGATTCTTTTTGTTTGTTTTTTTTAAAGGAATTGGTACAGCGGTTTTAGCCAAAATGACCATCAGATAAGAGCAGATATATTATTATGTTATTTGGTTTATACTGACACTGAAACTTAAATCGTCAATGTTTTATTATGTTATAGTTATTAAAATCTACAAATGGAATAAAAAAATAGTCATATTAGTTACTCCAAGTAGTTATGGTATTACTGAACCCTGGCAGTTCAATTATTAATTAAAATGAGATTTTCTAATTATATTTAATAAGTTCCTCTTATTTTGTACGTAAAATTGCTATTTTTTTACATTACATAATACGTAATATTAAACTAGATCTAAAATATATTTCTGAAGATAAAACAAACCTGCTTTCCTCCATATGTATTTAAAGGCGTAGAACACCTTGAACAAAAAATTGTCTTATACCCTATCATACCTAAATATCAACGTTATTTGGCCGGAGTCATTGATTTCTACTTTATTTTCCATTTACAAAATGGCAGATGTGGGTTTATGACGTCACAGTTTGCTTGTTTCCATGCATTTGGACCAGGTGAGCTGTGACGTCATAACCCCGCAACTATCATTTTGTGAATGGGAAATAAATAAGAAAACAATGACTCCGGCCAAATTAAAATTGATATTTAGGTATGTTATGGACGTTAGACAAATTTTTTTGTTCAGGGTGTTCTACGCCTTTAATGACGTCATTAAATATGGCGGCTGATTTATGTTAAGTGACGTAGTAATTTTTGCGTAAGTTAACGTTGACATAAACCCACGTACTTTTTAAGCCTATTTGCGCAGAATTTTACGTTCATTGTGAAATCTACTTGATATTTATGAGAATAATTAATTTAATTTACATTAGTAAAATCTGGCAGATTTATTAAAGATAAAACAATTAGCTTTGTTAACGATATTTGGATATTTCTCTTTTATTGCAAGTTAAATTGTTATTTTGTCACATTTCTGACATTCTTATAAAAATGACACCTAAGCCCCTGTAAGTTAGACCACTTGTTGTACAGCATTGCACGACAAGATGCCTACCTCGCAGGATATCTCAAACTGAACAACTTCAGCTCTCACTAACTTCACAAATAAGACTCGAAATTGAACATTAACTTCCGTTTCGTGTTCTACGGACCAAAATTAGTAAGAAAACGTGTAAAACTCAAAATTTTGAAATTTTACCCAAAATAGTTTTTTTTTTTTATTATTATTATTATAATTTTTTTTTTACATATTACTTTTTTTATCTAGATATATTTTAAAATGGAACCCAGTTTTGAGATCTGCAGATCAATGGCTTTCTACAAGAGTGCATGTTGTTGGCTTTCTAGACCTTTTTCTTGACCTTAAAACTTTAAGATGCATATTTATATACTTTTATATAAATGGTTTATTGTAAATTAACTAGTTGTTGACATTTTTTTTCTTTTTTTAAATATCATTGCTTCCACTCATTTAAGGGCTTTAAAAGTAAAAAAAAAAATAAAAAAAAAAAAAAAACAGCAATTAGTTATGAGTAGCAATTTCTAAACTTTCAGGAAGATATTATCAATCAGCAGCAATACTTTTCGATAATTGCGGCAAACATGCCGAAAACTAGATTGTTTACCATATAAAAACTATTTGAATGCAACCACACTTACCACACTTGAAATCAATCATCTTTAGTTTATGCATATGATGTCATATTTTATGCGCTTGGACGCCATACTGGAGTAATACAGTATATGCATCGCTCAACATAGGACAAAATACGAATTTATCTATTTTCTTTGCAAAATCGGTTGTTGTTTTTAATATTATTTTTCTCAAACACTTGCGATACTACTTCAACCTGTTAACCGCATCGATGCAATCAAAAATATTTGCTTTAATATGTTGAAACTGTCAAAATGAATTATTTTGCTATCCCGGCCCATGTTTTAAGTATCCAACATGACATCGAATTTAACATGATTGCATACATCCTATAACCCGTGACAATAAAATTAGCCATCAAATAAGGGAAAGAAAAAAATTGACATTTTGATGAACCTCTTACTTAATGTTTCTTATACGAATATTTCATGCTGCTGATTAACTGTAACTACATAAAACATCAGTACACTTTAGATTGTACGAAGATTTATATAATGATGTTTATTGATAAAATAAACTTACAATGAATGTAACTAAATATATAAAAATATTTTTATTAAAATAATGTAAAATAAAAAAAATTAATTTATAATAACAAATAAAATATTTACTTAATTTATTAAAACGTTTTTATATGTAATTTTTAAAACAAAGTTTCGTTTTGTTTTGTTTTTTTCATTTTGTTTTTGTAGGTGCATAAATTTAAAATATACAATAAAAGTAATATAAATATTTTAATAATAATTATTATTAATTGTTTTAATTTGGCTTCGAACTGAATATGGATAAGGCTGGCGTTCTGACCAAACAATAGTTTAAGGTTAGCTGCATTTTTGTAAAAATACATCGTCATAAGTGAGCACCAAAAATATGAATCGGTATAGGGTGTTTCCGCATGACATCATATATTTAATGCGCTTGGAGGCGATACTAGAGTAGTGAATAACATTGCTCAGCATAGGACAAACTTCATTTAAGCCAAATTTCTTTGGGAAATCAGTTAATTTTTTGTTATTGTTATTTTTCTCACTTAATTAAGATACTGATTCAACATATTTACAGCATCTATGCTCTTAAAAATATTGCTTGGCATTTTTAAACAGGTAAAATGAGTTATTATCCCATGCCACTAATGCTATTGAGTTATCCAACATGGCTTTAACTTTAACGCATGAATGCATTGACCCTATTGGAAAAATGACACATTTTGTCAGTTTGAAAATATTTAGCAATAAATGACGCCATAATGGATACATTTTTCACTATATATAAAGTTGTATAATAATTGTATAAATTCAATTATATTTTTTAAACAAAGTTTAAATCTTGTTTCATATTGTAAAATAAAATAATTTTGATCTTCTGATTTTTGTTATTACAATTTAAACATTAATATGTTAACCTACTGTAAACGTTTTCAAATTTGTAGCTTTACTGATTAAGCATTGTTTTTGTTATTTATATAATGTATATTAAATCTCTCTCTTCTCTCTCTCTCTCTCTCTCTCTCTCTCTCTCTCTCTCTCTCTCTCTCTCTCTCTCTCTCTCTCTCTCTCTCTCTCTCTCTCTCTCTCTCTCTCTCTCTCTCTCTCTCTCTCTCTCTCTATTTGCATTTAATTTGTTTATTATGTTTCCAATGTTTGTTAACATCTATTGATTTGACTTCTCAGCAAAGTTTATAAAATCCATTTGTTATAAACAATAATGCTGGCAAGACCAAAGCCAAGGCTTATTGGTTCAGATATGAGATATGAATATTGATTATTGACATATTCTGATTTGAAGTTGGTGATTTAACTTGTTAACAGTCGATAATAAAAAACAAAATTATTCATAATAAAAAAGTTTGGAGGTCTTTATTATTTATTGAAAATATTATTGATTCTTAATCAATAATATTACCTAAATTATTCCAATCAGTTGAAATTATAATTTTTTTTTTTTTTGTTTTTTTGCATTGATATTTTGATATGCATCAATTGATTAAGAGTATACCACTTCAATAGTTAAAATATGTAACGGCAGTGGTTTCAATATCATATACTTAAAGGCACAAAGCTAGCCTGAAGGTTTCTCAGAACTTTATATAGTTCTAGACCTACACACTTTTGTGTAAACCCGAAATTTTCAATCATAATTTCTACTACTCTCACATTCCTCCACGACATAATATCTCTAACATCTCATATTTACATTTCATCATGTGAAAAGAATGATATCTCCATTAAATAAACATTACACGTCAATTTTACAATTATTGTGTATTTTCAACAAGCAACTTATTTACTGTACAGATTTAATATTGCTTATAAGTATTTTTATTTTAATAATAATAATAATAAGAAACTAATCAACAATTAAAATAATATACCTGTGCATATTACAAATTATATATAAAGAAATATAAAGTATAAAAATTTAAATTACATAATTAATAAAAAATATATATCGATGAAAGTCAAATGTTAACAGTACGTATAAAGTTTGCACTTTTTATGATTAAATTTTGAAAGATACAAGCCATCTCAATACACCACTTAAGCACTGATTATATAAAGTATAACATCTCTTTTTTACCATTTATAATTTGCTCTTTATTTTAATATTGTTTTCCTGACTTCCATTGATTTTACTTCTCAGCAAATGTATGTATAATTAATAAATATAATTGAAAATTATTGTTTTGTTTAATTTGTTTTTATTATTACTATTTTTTCTCACATACTTGAAAACCTTATTCGACCTGTCTTTAATGCTCATATATGGCACTGACTTTTACATGAATTCATCCATCCTATAGTTTAGTCATTCATTACTAATAACATATCTCTAGCTAGTTATTAAATAAAATTGTTGTACATTTAAAGTCTATTGTACCTATGAAAATACACAAGTTTTTTTTTTTACGTTATTTTGAAGTCAATGTTTCATGATCTATGATAAAAAATAAAAAAATTAAACCTTCACCAAAATAACCATTACATAAGGGTGAAAAAAGTTATGCTTTTTTTCTACTGCGATTGAAATTAACATTGCGTTTTATGTTTTATGCCAAAGCAAAAGAAAAAACTCATAAATTGTAACAATTTACGTAAGAGAAAATCTCAAATTTTGTTATTTATGTTTGTGTTTTCAACTGATTATATTTTAAATTTTCTTTTTATTTGTCCCACATTCAATTCATCTCTATTTCGTTTTCTTTGATAAATTTGCTAAATTTGTTTACCTAAAAGAATTAGAAGAATATGACGTTATCGTTTCTTCAGAAGCATTATAATTTCTTTAAATTTATTAACATATTTATTAAAATAATATTCACAAATAATTAATTATAATAGTATGAATTTAAAATAAAAATATTATATTTAAAAATATAAATTTAATATATTTAAAAATAAAATTATAACAAAACGAAATAATTGCAATATCTGATTATTAAATCTTGAAAGCTGCAATGTATCAGATCAAAAGTCAATACAATTATGTAATTTAAACTGAAATTTCGCAATAAGGCTGGCGTTAAAATTGAAACAAGTGAGCAATTTAAATAATTCCTTCCTTCCTTCCTTCCTTTTTTTTTTATTTTTTTTAGTTTGTAAGTGAAACATCAATATTATTAGGAAATATAAATGTTTACTATCAGATTAAATAGCAAATCATATTTAAGGTTTTTATATAGTAGATGACTTGTATCTCAAAATCTAAAAAGAAAACTTCAAAACTTTATGATGCCATTTGAAAGTTAATAATATATAGAATAGTAACCTAGCTACCTATGATAAAACTTTCAGAACCCGTGATTATCAGATAAGAGAGAAAATAATTAGAGAAATTAACAAGGCTCCTATGGTACTAAACCTTCAAATATACATAATTATAATCTAGCTTGTTACCCCAAGTATGTTTACATTTATGTAAATACCTTATCCTATATACTGAGTGTAAATATTTAGATTCTTTATTCTTTACTATTTTTATTTTAAACCCCACTATATTTAATTTCTTGACAAATCTTAACATTATTAACATATTACGTCATGCACATTTCCTTTATTAACCTCACAAATTAGAGTGATACGCGAAATTATTCTGGCTAGTTTTCTTTGAGTATTCATTAAATTTATTTACATTTTTATTAAAATAATATAAATTTAATAAAAATATTTATTACACTCTAAATAGAAAATATATATTAATTGTGTAGAATTTATTTTTTAAAACAAATTTCAAATTGTTATTATAAATGATAAAATATTAAAATTATTACTCTATACTGCTATATTGTATAAGAGTAGTGGCGTGCTCCTGTAATTAAGTTACTTAAAGGTTTTTGGTTGTTGGTCAGATTTTGAGATATCAATATTCTCAAAACACATTCAAATTTGCAACTTTTCTTACTATTTTGTTATTAATATAATTTACATAAAATCTCTCTCTCTCTCTCTCTCTCTATTTGATTATATAATTTGTTTAGATATCTCCATTGTTTCCTGCGACGTTATTGATTTGACTTGTCAGCAAAGTTTGTAAAATTACATTGTTATAATTATAAACAATGATGCTGACAAGACCAAGGCTTATTGTTGTAATACATTGTTAACAAACAAGTGACTGGGACCCATAAACAAATATTATCTCAACAATGAAAACCTCTTATATTGTTACCTGCACAGTACGATGTAAACTATAGGGTGTAGGCGCATGACGTCATACTGAATGCGCTTTGACGCCATACTGAAGCAATGCAAAACATTGCTCTACATAGGACAAACGTTGTTTTGGATATATTATGTGGAAATTTATTTAATTTTGTTAATATTATTTTTCTCGTATACTTTACAACCTAATTCAGCCCGTCATTTAGTGCTCATTTTGGTGTCAACTTTTACATGAATGCAAACACCCTATAGCTCAAGCCTCTCTTGTGACACATTTGTAGCTTTTTATTATAGAAAATAATATACGCATAGACGTTGCATATTTGTGAAATTAAAAAAGGTGAACCCTATTTTTTGAAGTATTTTAAAAAATCAATTGTATAACATGTATTAAGTTACCAAAAAAAAAAAAAAAAAAAAAAAAAAAAAACTGAATCCGTGACAACAAATAACCATCAAATAATAGAGAAAAACTGATATTATACTGCGATTCAAATTATGTTGTATGGCAGTGAAATGTAAAACATCACAATTAAAAAATTTACTTCATAGACCTCAAAACGTGATGATATTGCTTTAACAAAGAAGATCACTGACTTGGACCAGAAATTGTTAAAAAGGGAACTACTTTTATTAGAACAATATTTATTTGTACATTCTATATTGCCAGCAAAAAAAAAACAATATAATTTTCATATGAAATTCAGTAACTTTTATGTTTTTCAAAGACTGTGGGCCCGCAACTTGAAAT
Source organism: Ecdyonurus torrentis (assembly GCA_949318235.1). Taxonomy (NCBI): domain Eukaryota; kingdom Metazoa; phylum Arthropoda; class Insecta; order Ephemeroptera; family Heptageniidae; genus Ecdyonurus; species Ecdyonurus torrentis. The sequence continues at coordinate 4,210,276 of OX439133.1, read as the reverse complement.
ATTTATAATTAAAGTCTAGCTTGATCACTTTTTTTTTTTTTTTAATTTCTGACGTCATTTTTTATAAAATTTTGTATTTTGGTGTAATTTTTTTTCTTTACAATTATTACCGCTTATGTTAGTTACACATGGCTTTTATGAATTCATGTTAAAGTCGACGCCATGTTGGATCACTCAATAAAATGGGCGGCATAGGAAAATAACTCATTTTGCCAGTTTAAAAACACTATGCAATGTTTTTGAAAGCATTGACGTTGTTAATACGTTGAATTAGTATTTCAACTATGTGAAAAAATTACAATAACAAAAAATTTAATGATTACCAAAAGAAAATTGCCTTAAACGAAGTTTTCCCTATACTGATTACTGAGCAATGTTACTCACTACTCCAGTATGGTCCATAGACTTCAAGTGCAAAAATTATGACGACATCCACATACTATTTCAATTTCATAAATCACTTTACATGTAAAAGAGAATATCATGATGAAAGACTACAGTGAAGTATCTTATACTCTTATAAAATACATGGACATTAAATTAAATTTATAAACATTATTATTAAAATACTATTTTATTTGTATAAATATTTACATTTTAATACAAAATATTTATTACGTTATTTATATAACAAACTACCTAAAAAATATAATAATGTTTTTGTTAAAAAAATAAAATTATTATTTACTATTTTGTTATACATTGTATAATAGACGAGTTTATCTGTCTTACTTTATAAACATTAATATTTTGAAGTATTCTAAACACATTCGAATTTAAAACTTATTTACTGATTATAAGCATTTTTTGTTATTAATATAATGCGTAATCTCTCTCTCTCTCTCACTCTATTTCCATTAAGTGGCTGTTAAGTTTCCAATGTTTGCTGACATCTATTGATTTGACTTCTCAGCAAAGTTTGTAAAATTCTATTGTTGTAAACAATGATGCTGACAAGACCAAGTCTTATTGTTGTAACACATTGTGAACTGACAACTGACTGCCTGAAATATTATCTTTTAAAAAATCTTATGCAATCCAACCTTGTATTTTACAAATCAAGGGACAACTGTTTTAAGGCTGAATATAAGTGATTCGCTCATATCCACTTCCGTTTTGACGTACTGCGCATGCGTAGTAAGTAGATACGGAAACAGATGTGAGCGAAATCGCATAAAGTCAGCCTCAAAACTGTTTTTCCATTATTAGTCTATATACATGTGTCCTATAGGGTGTATGCCCATGACGTCATACTGAATGCACTTTAAGAGAGTAATAACGTAGTATTGTTTTAAACAATGACGCTGACAAAACCAAGGCTTATTGTTGAAACACATTGTTAACTAACAACTGACTGGGACAATAAATAAAAATTATCTCAACAATGAAAACCGCTTCTATTAATAATATACATCCAGTATGATGTGAACTGTATAGAGTTTAAGCGCATGACGTCATACTGAATGCGCTTCGACGCCATACTTGAGCTTTGAACAACATTGCTCAGCATATGACAAACGTAGTTGTAAACTATTTTCGTTGAAAAGTTACTTACTCTCGTTTATTACTATTTTTCTTGCATACTTGAAATATTAATCCAACTGTTATTTAGTGCTTACCATGGCGTCGACTTTTATATGAATGCATTCACCCTTTTGCTCAATCTGGTATCTCTAAAATTACAAAAGTTTGAACCCCATTTTTTAATGTTATTTTAAGGAGTCTGTTGTACTTGTTAGTCTGATAATTATAAAAAATAAAAAAAAAACTTGACCATAAGATAAGGGAGTAAAAGTTATATAATTATTTTGTATAAATCAACATGGTTCTGCAGGGCACTAAAAATATACATAAAGAAAAAAAACTTAATATCCTTGCAAACAAGGAGCAGTCTTGGGGTCGATTATCGAAAACACGATAACTATAAGATAACTATAACTATAGTTCGTTATAGATATAGTATAGATTAACACTTTTGCAAAAACTATCGTTATAGTTATAGATTAACATCTATTTCTACGATTATCGTCCAATTCGATAACGATACTTTTAAAAATTTACTCACTCAAAAAAGCAAAAAGGCTAACAAAAAAAAAAAAAAAAAAAAAAGAAAAAAAAAAAAAAAAAAGAAAAAGAGAAAAACCAGATACAGAGTATGATTATGAATAGCAGGTACAGACCAATATCACACCTGCTCACAGACAGAGTCAGTAGACAAAACGCACAAAACTGTCTTTCATAAACATATTGTTTGGAAAGATAGTACTAAAAATAGATTTTCTAGGAATCACTTTATATAAAATATAAAACAAACAGTTACATTTTTATAATCTATGCCGAAATGTATATTAAAAAAAAAAGAAAAAAAAAAGAAGAAGAAGAAGAAAAGCTACTATAGAATTCGTTTTTTTTTTTTTTTTTTTTTTTTTTCTTTCATTTTTCAATTGCTTTAATTTATAGTATTTCTCCCCCCCCCCTTTTTTTTCAATAATGAGAACTACATTGTTTAAATCAATGAAATTTGCCGCGGCGCCAAGTTGATTGACATTCAGCTACAATATGTCCAAAGTATTTTTGTTATATTGTCTGAGTTTAAAGTAAATTTTTTGAATACACTATTGTATATAGTATAAGTGCTGATTTCTAACTGGATTTGCTATTAGATTTATTTGTAATTATTGTACAATAAAATATTTCCTAAAAATAAATTAAAGTAAAATTCTTGAAAATTAGGGGAAATACTGGGCAGAGTACGGGCAACTTTTCTCCCTCTTCTATAAAATTTTTCACGATCTCACATTATTAAAATTTTGAGTTTCGTATTAGAAGTAATTTTTAAATCATAACATATTGTCTCTCCACACCGATTTTGTATTTATCTATTATAAAGTTGCAAAGTTATTCATATGTGATATAAAATCTAAAACGTAGTACAGTACAACTTATCAGTGCAATTTTATCATTTTATTACTATTCTATAAAAAATTCTATAAAAAAATGATGTTATTAAAAATTTGGAAAAAATAGTATCGTTATCGTGAAATTATCGTTATAGTTATAGTATCGTTATAGTTTTCAAAAAATAAAAAGTATCGATATCGTTATAGTTATAGTGTGAGGCTAAAATATAGTATCGTTATCGTTATAGAAATTTTGGGTATCGAACCCAAGACTGACAAGGAGTTAATGTCTTATTGAATCACTTCTTAAGCAATTTGTTTCTGAAGAAATTTTACTACACTAAAATTACGAATTATTGGCAATTTACTGTATATCACGTTTCATAGTATAAATAAATCTTAACAGTTTTCTACATTAGATAGCCCATAGTTGTTGGTTACACCGCGTACGTGTTTATTATTCATTGATACACTTTATCTGTGGTTAATAACATAATTTCTTGTAGCGGTTTAATATAATTTATAAATATTCATAATAAAATAAAATGTAATAAATATTTATTTAAGAATATCTATAAATAAAATTTATTATAATTGAATTAAATTATCATATATAATAATAACTATATAGTTTTAATGTTATTATTATTTTTAGTACAAAAATTTTATAAGTTAGATAAAAAATATATTCAAAATAAAAATTATTACTTATTATTTGAACTAAAAGTATTACAACTATTACAAGACGCGATGACGCTGACAAAAGTAATAATGTGTGTGCATTCATTCCATAAATTATGTATAGTTTTTTTTATTATTATTGTTAAATTTTTTTAATGTACATTTTAAAACTCATTATAAAATATGAAGATGTAAAATAAGATAATCTTTTTACATATCACTTTATAGCCATGGGTTTGAAATTTTTGTAAATGTACTTGGATATAAAATTGATAACGGTTTTCTTGCACTGAGCAACGACGTAAAAATTTACTTCTTTTTTTTTTTTTTTTTTTTTTTTTTTTTTTTTTTTTTTTTGCAAAATTAATTAGAAATTTGCTGTTTTAACTATTAACTATCCTGTATTGACAATTAATGGAGACTGTTGGCACAAATAAAGTGCCTTACCTTATAGCATATTCAAAACATGTACTGTACTATGACAAAAATGGAAGGATGGAGGAGGTACACTGGTATCAGGGGTTGAAAATATTAATGTTAAACATTGCAAAATTTACTATAAAATTCTCTTAAGGCGGGAAATCAGGTACTGCGGGATTTGACTTAAAAATTGTAAAATTGAAAAATCTGAAAATTTGCAAGGTGTTACATTAGGATATGGTATCTTCAAAAAAGTAAAATAGTTGAGGGGCCACCATCTAGACCATGCTAGATTTTAAATTATATGATATTTTGAAATTTTAGTCCCATAAGAGACCATGTTAATTTCAATAATTATTTTCTCTCTTATCTTATGTTCACGAGTTGTGAAAATTTTATGATAGGTAGCTATAACTATTAATTTTCAAATAACGTCATAATTAGAGACCGGATTTTCAGGTGATCACCTTTTTGTTGTTATGAATAATATGTTCCTTTTTTATAAGAATGTCCACGAACTAGCAAATTTCGAGCCGTTTGAGACCAACTTTTTTTTTTTGCACCTTTTTTTAGGTTTTCACTTTTTTTCAACTTTTTTCGCCTTTTTTTAGGTTTTATCACCTTTTTTTACCTTTTCATCACCTTTTTTTCACCTTTTCATAAATTTTTTTCACCTAAATGAGTATTTTTTTAAGAATTAACAAAACGTTTAAAAAAAATGGTTTTTTAACTCAATTTTTAAAAACAGAGATTCATTGTATATGCCACCAAATTTAACCAATTTAACTAACGACAATCTCGAGATGATTGTCGTATGTAACTGCAAGACTGCAACATAAATAAACTGGGTGAAGAAATTGACATGGAAACACTGATTGTATAGAGGGTGAAGATGAGGAGGAAGAAGAAGAAGATGAGGCAGAAGACGAAGGTGGCGCAGAAGAAGAGCCAATGACCGGATGAAATGATGTGCAAATTTGCCTCTATTTGTCTATTTGTTTCCTTTAAATATAGTATTATACAATGAATCTTTTTTTTTTTTTTTTTTTTTTTTTTTTTTTTTTGCTTGCCATATTGTGTTATCGTGCTACACCAATCCCAGTCCCGTCAAGACATTGTCTTATCGACAGGTAAGGACTTTCCAATTAATGGAAAAGCACACACGGGCCGGTTACGGCCTAAGTACACAGCCCGGCATTCGCCATGACAGCCTAGAGAAACCGTGGAAACATCTAGGCAGGCTGGTCGGTGCAATCACATCAATCATGCACCTCCCGAATACTGTGCGTCGTCATGGAATGCATGTAAACATGCATCGTGCAACGTGTTGTGCTCTCACACTTCACGTACGCACCCAGCAGTGGCTCGAACCTATACTCGGTGAGGAGTACAGAGTTGCGAGTCAGCTGCCTTCACCACTCGGCCATACCAGCTCGTTGTACTTGTAACCACAAAATACCTATAGACAGTATAGCATACACTAAAAAAAAAAAAAAAATCTTTTATATTTTTATTTTTTTACTTTTTTAAAAATTTTATCACCTTTTTTCTAAATTCATCACCTTTTTTCAGGTTTTATCACCTTTTTTTAGGTTTTATCACCTTTTTTGTGCAAAAAAATCACCTATTTTAGACCCTTTTTTACCAAAATTTTCACCTAAAAATCCGGTCTCTAGTCATAATGTTAATAAGTTTTATTTTTAAAATTTGATATAAAAGCCAGCTAATATTCAACCCTTAATTAATTAATTAATTAGTTAATCAATTTAGTTAATTTTATTTTAAATCTTCATATTAAAATTTGCGTTATAAAATACAAGCTTTTTTAAATATTCACCTTATATTATTTATTGTAAATATCAATACAAAATCATCGTATCGTATCATCAATACTCAATAGTCACAGCTTCAAATATTGAAGTTTTATTCCCCACTTCTTTGAAAGTTTGATTATTAGTTATAAACATTTTTATAAAAATAATAAATAATTAAAAAAATATATATATGTTTAAAAACAAATATAAATAAAGAATAAAATACTTACATAATTATAATAAAATGCATATTTAGTTATTTTAATTTTTTGTATTTAATATATTGAATATAATATCAAATTGCAATCGAATAATGTAAATATTAATAATAAAATATATATAAAAAAAAAAAAAATTAAATTTGAACAGAAAATAAATTATCCTAACGTTTAATTGATATTAGAAATGTATATGGTGTTTGTATTTATATTTAAAAGTTATCGACACGTGAACACAAAATAACATAATAATTTTATTAATCTGGTGTGAGAAAATAACACATTTGACCATACTTTAAAAAATATTTAGTAATATTTTGGAGAGCATATTAATACTGTTAACAGATTGAATCATTTTTTCAAGTTTGCGGGTTTTTCATTATTATTTTTTTTTTTATTAATTAAAAAAATATGATTATGACACATAATTACTGTTAACTATTAAAATAAAAAGTTAATGATATTTAACGTTATTCAGTACAACAATAATTAATCTGATACACTGACGTGAGTATTACACATATTTTTGAGCAGGTAACATTTATTGTATTGCTTGGTGAAAATGTTAAACAGTAATATATAATAATTAATATTGATATATCATATTATTATAATATACAGTAAAATATGATCTGTCATTTCTTGTTACATATCTGTAAGTTATTACTGAATAAAATTGTTGTAATGACAAGTCTAGTGGTTGAAAAATCACAAAAATCGGGACTCTATTTTTCTGATGTCATATTTAAAGTCATGGTCATGGCATTTGATAAAAATATCTGAATCCGTGACCGAAATAAACATCAATTTTTTTATTATTTTTTTTAATGTGCTGCAAACGGAAACTAAAAGGGTGCATAAACTTTATATAGAGACACTCAAAAATTTAAGGTATTACATATTTTATTCTCTGTTGTTGGCTTGTATCTCAAATTTTTATAAGAAAACTTCTTAAGTTTATGATACAATTTGAAAGTTAATTAAACAGTTACCTACTGTATGATAAAATTATCAGAACCCGTGAGCATCAGATAAGAGAGAAAATAATTATTGAAATTAACATGGGCTCATATGGGACTAAAACTTCAAAATTTATAATCTAGCAAGGTGACGATCTATTATTATTATTATTACATTTTTGAAGATGTATCCTTATGTATCACTTTGTATAATTCAGAATGTTTTGCGTTTGTTTTTTCTTTACAATTGTTAAGTAAAATCACGCATTTAAATTTTACCCTTCAGCTCTCTAAATAACATACTCTACCCAAACGCTTTTGTTCAATTTTTAATCTTAAATTAATATTTAGGTCCTTTTAATCAACTTTATAAATACTTTTGTTAAAATATATATTTAATATAAAAATTAAAAGTTAAATATTAAATACACCATTCTTTTTTTTAATTTAAACTTTAATTACAAGTATTTTATGTAAAAAAATTTATTATAGTTTAATTTCCAAAAATGATTGTAGTTGTTAAACTTGAAAGTTGATTTATCAAGATGAATACTGCTGCATCAAATGAAAATACGTTTTTTAAGCTTCTAATTTGAACGGACAATGTCGAAAAATAAATACACAACTCATTAAAAAATAAATATTTAGGTCTAATTTTAAGCTTACCGACAAAAAAAAAAAAAAAAAAAAAAAAAAAAAAGACCGTGAACACTAAAATATTCGAGTATCTATCCTTTCCAATTTTCCGGAATTAAAGCAATAGCTTTTTTCAAAGATCGTATAAGTTGCGTGTTTCTCTTCATATTCGTAATGTTAAATTAAATTAGGGATGCCGTTTCTTTTTCTAGAGCGCCTGAACCGTTGATCAAAATAGCTATGAGGTAAGAGAGAGAAATTGATATTATATTGCGTTTGATCATGTTTTATGGCATAGTAAAATGTTAAAAAATTAACTTCATACAGACTCTCAAAATGTGTTGCTATTGCTTTAACGATGAAGGTGACTAACTTGGATCGGAAGTCGTTACAAGAGGAACTATATTTTTACTATAATTGTTTGTACAATCTTTATTTTAAGCGAAACAAACACTATAATTTTTATATGAAATCATGTAATTCTAAAGTGTTTTTTTTTATCGTTCCAAAAAGGTTTTAATAACATTTTTTATTTTAAAACTATTTTGACTAAAGTTTGAATTTCCATATATCTCTTACAGAGCAATAACTTAAATATTTGATCGTGTTTCCGCAAGTTTGACGTAGCTTAACTTTTAATTTTTATTTCTTCTTTACTTTGTATTAATCTCACGGCCGGATAGTTTGCCAGATAATAAACGATCGTCGATCACCTCTTGATGATTTTGCGAACACACTCTGATCTGCGCTTGAGCACCCCCTGTATCGCGGCAGCTTGTTTGTCATGGGTGACGTCACACAAGATTGTCTTTACGCGGCATATATGCAACACGGAGAACCGCACGCAGGTCAAATGACCATCACTCAACTTGGGTCAACTTACCCTATCATATTATAGAGAAAACTTAACTTTTTTTTCTTCGGTTTACTGGGGCTAATATTTTGATAATAATTATTAATATTTTAAATTAAAATTTGAAGTTAATATTATGAATAATTCTGGCGTTAAAATAGATAAAAAGTTATTTAAAAGGCAGTTTCTGTCATATAAAAGTTGACGACATATGTGAGCACAGAGCACTAAATAACATGGACTGTTAGTATGAGAAAATAACACATTTTGTCAGTTTGAAAATATTTAGCTATAAATGACGTGACGTCATACTAAATACGTTTTAACGCCATACTGCGGTCCAATTCTAAAATATAGTATATTAGTGTTAACTCAAATACTCGGGATGAGGTTGCGAGTCCACCTCACCTGAGTCTATTTCTCCTGACCGACAGGTATGCTATGCTGCGCGCAGGTAGGAGCGGGTCTGGCATACCGCCTTACTAATTCTCAGTTAGGACTGTCTCTATTGCAAAACACAGCATTTTAATACTAGCTTTTTGCTTAATTAAGTAGATTTTATTTTCCGTGTGGATCAATGAATAACATTTCTCACCATATAGGATAAACGTCATGTTTTACTATTTTCTTTGGGAAATTTGTAAATTGCTTTCTTATTATTTTTCTCGCATACTTGAAAACCTAATTCAACGTGTTATTCAGTGCTCACTTATGGCCGGCGTCGACTTTTACATAAATGCAACCACCCTATAGCCCAATGGGAATAACATGTATTTAGATAGAGTTTTGCGTCAAATGAAGTCTCCATCTGATTGCATTGAATGGCCATAAGCCAATACAATTTCATTATTTATTGGAATGATTGCACATAATATTAATGTACTTAAAAACAATTCAAATTTGCAGTATTTACTCATTAAGCATTGTACTGTTATTAATATAATGTACTGTATAAAAATAAAGTCTAAAATCTCTCTCTCTGTCTCTGTCTCTCGATGTTAAAATATTGCTGTTTCTAATGTTTCCTGACGCCTGACGTCTATGGAACACTTGCAATGAACGAACTTTTTAAACAATATGATATGTTCTTAATGCATTTCTTATGGAAAAATCGTTTTCATTTACTTGTTGCAACTATTAAAAATATTTCATTGCTAGTGGTCTATTGATTTAACTTCTCATCAGCAAAGTTTGTATTTTGATGTTAACAATGATGCTAACATTGTTAACTAACAAATGACTGGGACAATAAACAAATATTATGTTAACAATGAAAAACTCTTCTTTTGTTATATGCATATAAAAAAGATGTGACCATTAGGGTGTAAGCGCATGACGTCATACTGAATGCGTAAAGGTTTTTTTTTATGCAACTTTGAGCTCTATGTAAAGGACAGGTAAGATTCAAGGTCAAAGGTATGGATATATTAAACGGTCCCTTAAGGCGGGAAATCAGCTACTGCGGGATTTGACTAAAAAGTTGTAAAGACAGAAAAATCTGAAATTTTGTACAGTGATACATTAGGAATAGGTATCTTCAAAAATGTAAAAATATTGGGGGGTCACCATGCTAGATTTTGAATTATGATTTTTTGAAGTTTTAGTCCCATAAGAGCCCATGTTAATTTCAATAATTAATTTCTCTCTTATCTGATGGTTACGGGCTCTGAAATTTTTATCATAGGTAGCTGATACTATTAATTTTCAAATGGCATCATAAAATTTGAAAGTTTTCTTTTTAGATTTTGAGATACAAGCCATCTATATACAACCCTTAATGTTGTAATTCAAATTTTCACCGCAACAATGCAAGAATACAAAATTACATTATAAAAGTGGCGCTGCGATCTAGAAGTAAATTTTAAACTTTCCCCTAGATCGCAGCGCCACTTACATAGTACATGTTTGATATTTGTGGTGAAATTTTGAACTACCTCATTAAGGGAACGTTTTTAACATAGGGCAATAATACAGAAGGTCAATAGCGTGGTCACAAGAAAAAAAAACTCTACAACAAGGTCTCTATTAATATGATAATTTTTTTATTATATTTCTTTGGGATAATAATTATTTTTGTTTTTGTTAATTCTACGAATATCTTGAGCATTATCTTAATGCAAGTTAGTAACCAACCTGATATTTTGTGGTTACATGGCGTCGACTTTTACATGAATGCAACCATTATACAGCTCAATCATCTCTCTGCATTTTTTTTCTCCACTGATTAAGCATATTTTTGAACTTTTCACTTATATGAATAACATTTTTTTTCATTTGAATTTCTTCCCCACTATATAATTAATTTACATTCTTATAGTCGACTGCATTATAACTATTCAAGCATGATTATTATCTAATTCTAGAAATTATGTGGGATTTACTTTAATTTAATACACTTTTTATTAAAATAAAACTAAAAAAAATATTTACTTATTTATATATTTGTTTTTAAAATATTCTGTATATTATAATACAGTAAAATTTTTAAAATACAATTTTTTGGTAACATTTTTTAATATATTTATTTCTTTAAATATATAAATTTCAAAATAAAAATTACAAATAGTATATAATATAATACTATTAACTTAAACTCTGCTATATAAAATTATTAGAATATACTATTTAATACTAATTGTGCTAAAGCTACTAATTTGAACTGAAAGCGCACAGCACTCAATACAGTCGGCGCCACGTAAGGATGCGACCAATAAGAGAACGCCTAAAAGCTATCTATTTAGTTAACATTACCCCACCTCGTAGTGTCCTTGAAAGCTACAGCGTCTATTGGCTGCCCAGGGGGAATCGATAAATCGCCCACATCCTTACGTGATTTCTAGAGTAAAACTAGCGATAAAATAGATACTTATGGCCAAATCTGCAAATGGGTAAAATTAATGAAAGCCCCAGTAAACTGAAAAATAAAAGTTGAGTTTTCTTTATAATATGATAGGGTAGGTTGACCCAAGTTGCGTGATGGTCATTTGACCTGCGTGCGGTTCTCCGTGTTGCGTATATGCCGCGTAAAGACAATCTTGTGTGACGTCACCCAAGACAAACAAGCTGCCGCGATATAGCAGTTTTGCAGTAAATAGAGGGTTGCAAGAATCGCTGTCCATTTGTCTGTGTTCAATGTAGCAGATACAAAATTTGCATTCATGGCTAAAACAAACAAAGGTAGATGAATCTGGAAATCAATTTTCGATATCTTATGTGGATCGCGAGTTTTATCGGTGCAATCACACATAAATCGCGAGTAAGGGGGTGAGAAGGTGTGAGTAGAGTACAAAAACAGAATCATCCGATTTGGGAATATGAGGTATCGTTTCCTGAGTAACTTGATGCGCCAAAGACAGTGGTGACAATTAAAAGGTTCTAATTTCACTCCCTCCTTCACTTCTTCCAGATTCATCTACCTTCGTTCGTTTTAGCCCTGAATGCAAATTTTGTATCTGCTACATAGAACACAGACAAATGCACAGCGATTCTTGCAACCCTCTATTTACTGCAAAACTGCTATATCGCGGCAGCTTGTTTGTCGTGGGTGACGTCACACAAGATTGTCTTTACGCGGGATATACGCAACACGGAGAACCGCACGCAGGTCAAATGACCATCACGCAACTTGGGTCAACCTACCCTATCATATTATAAAGAAAACTCAACTTTTTTTTTTCGGTTTACTGGGGCTTTAAGGCTTTTAGAAGATAATAAATATATATCATGATTGATGATAGTAAAATAATAATTTTTCCTTTGAGAATAAACCGAGAGCAACTAAAAATTGGATATTTTATTATAGATTAATCTAAGCTTAATATTAGAGCGAACTAATTAAATTTATTGACCTTTTTATTAAAATAATACTAAAGAATTAATTTAAAAAATTTACTATTATATTATTTTAAAGTTTTTTAAATTCTCAATGATAATTAAGACCGAAGGTAACTACAAATAAAATTTGGTTTACATGCCATAAAATTATCAATACAGATTGAAGGTGCACAATCATTATAGTTTTATTCGTTGCGATTCACAATTAAATATTACTTTTAGATCAAATTAAATTTATAGATATATTTATAACAAAATATTAAACTGAAAATATATTTTTACTAACAACTACAAATACATAAAATAATTGAATGTTTAGATGTATGTTGTACACGCAATGTGTTTAATAAATAAAATAAAAAAAAAAATATAATATTAATTATTATAATAAAAAAAATTACATAAAAAACTAAAAACTTTTGTGTAAACTTACAAGCATTTCTTTAAAGATAAAGGAATGAATATTACTGTCTGTACGTATGGTATGTACATATGGTAGTTTTTTTTTTTTTTTTTTTTTCCCAATAATAAAAAGTATTATTGATATTTGCTATAATATAATACTATTACACGAATTCAAATTTGCAGCATTTACTTGTAAGGGTGGGAAATATTACAGGACTTGATTGCAGGAGAGAAAAATAGGACAGTCTGCATAGTGATACAATAAGATAAGGTAACTTCAAAAATGAAAAAAAAAAAAAAAAAAAAAAAATTGAGGGGTTTACTATTCTAGATTTTAAATTATGATTTTTTTTGACGTTTTAGTCCCATAAGAGCCCATATTATTAATTTCAAAATTTATTTTCTCTCTTATCTAATGGTCACGGGTTTTGCAAATTGTATCAAAAGTAGCTGTTACTATTAACTTTCAAATGGCATCATAAAGTTTAAAAGTTTTATGATTAGATTTTGAGATACAAGCCATCTCAATACACCACTTAAGTGTTTTGTCTTATAAATGTCTATGTTTTTCTCTGGTCTATTTCTTTATATGACTTCATAACTTAAATTTCTTTACATTAAACTCGTAACTCGTTAACATTTTCATTATTGTAGTTTACGATATTCTTACAGGAACGAGCACAATATTCAGACAAGATTATACTTAACCGTTATGTATTTGCTAAAATATATTTAATTTTATAGCCATATTTTTATAAAATAATAAAATGAAATTTTATTTTATTTAAAAAAAAAAAATTAAATATGTATGATTATTTTACATCAACTTTATTTTATTAAGTTGTTTTAAAATTGTAATATTAATTAATATTACACAATGTACAAATAATTTTTAAATTTAATAATTGGATCATAATATTAATCTACATGAAATATATTCAAATTTGCAGTATTAACATATGAGCTATTTTTTTATGCAAATGAAATAAAAATATCTCATTGTAATAATAATAATAATAACACTATAATATAACATATTCTGATAACTATCAGAATTAATAGCTGAAATCATGTTTAAGCGTTGTATTGAGATGGCTTGTATCTCGTTATATATATAATATAAAGAAAGCTTCGAAACTTTAAGATACCAATTGAAAGTTAATAGTAACAGTTACCCATGATAACATTTTCAGAACCTGTGACTATCAGATAAGAGAGAAAATAATTACTTATTCAAATTAACAAGGTCCTTTATCGGAATAAAACTTTAAATATTCATAATTAAAATCTAGCTTGCTCAAATGATCATCAACCTCACATATTAATTGTTGATGTTCGAAGTTAAACTGAATCAACTGTAGATAAGGCTGACGTTAAAATAAAAAGAAAATAAATAAATAATAATAATAAAAGGTAGTTTTAAAAAGTTGACGATATATGTAAGTACCAAATAACATGATCCGGTATTTTGTGGGTTTAAAAATATTTTGCAATAAATGACGTCACTGTAAATGCGCCTTGACGCCATGCTGGATCAATGAATAACATTTCTCACCATAGGGCAAACGTCATTTTTTACTATTTTCTTCGGAAAATTTGTCAATTGATTTAATTAATATTTTTCTCACATACTTGAAAACCTAATTTGACGTATTATTTAGTGCTCACAAATGGCGACGCTCTATAGCTCAGCTATCTCTTGGGACATAAATAATGTGTGTAGCTTATTATAGTAAAATTGTTGTACATAATATACTTCCAATTTTCCGACATCATTTTAAAGAGTCAAGTATTATTTACATGACACGTATAATTTTCACATTATTAATTAATTATAATAATTAATTAATTAATAATAATAATAACAAAAGGAGCCGTTCACAATCTTTTTGAAATTATACATGTGAACGGCTCCATTTGTTTACATTGTTCCAACTTTGTTTATCTATCGACGCGTGTCATGTAAATAAAGCTCCAGGCGGTCTATAATTAAAAATAAAAATTCTGGATCAAAATAACCATCAGATAAAGAAGAATTGTAAAATTGTTATTTTGTTATACTGATATGAAAATGTACATGGTGCTATATCAAAGCATCGAATATAAAAATCAGAAAAAATAAAAAAATAAAAAAAAATCATATAATGGTGACAAACAAAATTTATTGTTTGTTACTATTGTCTCTTTTTTTTTTAAATGCTGCTAACTATCAACTAATAATTCTGAGTGAAGTTTAATTTGAGCTGAAAGCGCACAATCAGGCTGGCGTTAAAATTAAAACGAGTTAGAAATTCTTATATCTCAATCCTTATTATTATTATTAATTTTTATTCAGTTTGTAAGAGAATTAGCCATGTTATTAGGAAATATAAATGTTTACTATCAGATTAAATAGCTAATCAAATTTAAAGGTTGTATTTCAATAATGACTTAATTGTATATCAAAATCTAAAATGAAAACTTTATGATGCCATTTGAAAGTTAATAGTACCTAAATATTATGATAAAATTTTCAGAACCCGAGACCATCAGACAGGAAAGGAAATAATTATTAATTGTTTATATAAAGTATAACATGTCTCTATTTTATAATTTGTTCTTTATGATTACTTTTATTTTTTTCCTGACATCTACAGCTCAGAAATTTTTATAAAATTATATATTTAAACATAATTTTTTATTTTATTATTTTTTTTTATTAATTTTTCTCACATACTTGAAAATATTATTCAACCTGTCTTTAATGCTCACATATGGCATCTACTATTACATGAATGCATCCATCCCATAGTTTAATCATACATTACTTAGTTATAATATATTTATAGTTTATTATTAATTAAATTTGTTGTGCATTTAAAGTCTATTGTATCTATGAATTTACAAAGATGTTATTTTGACGTAATTTTAAATTGTCAACGTTTCACGATCTATGATAAAAAAAATATAAATATTCGAACTAGTAACCATTAGATAAGGGTCAGAAAAAATTTGTTTTTTCGTATACTTCGATTTAACTTAACATTTCATTTTATGTTTTATGCCAGTGTAATGTAAAAAAAAAAAAAAAAAAAAAAAAAAAAAAAATTTATAACACTTAACTTAAGGGAGTAGGGGACCAACGTCGGCCATTAGACTCAAAGTTTTCTCTTCAAAAAATTCTGAAATTTTGCAAAATGTTACTTTAGCTTGAGACAATTTCAAACATATAAAAAAAAAGTTGGGGGGTCACCTTGCAAATGAAATTTATATGATTTTTCGAAATTTTAAGCCCATAAGACCCAATGTTAATGTCAATAATTGTTTTCTTTTCTTCGGAACGGTCAAACATCATGAAATTTTTATCACAGCTAGGCGTGACCTTTAGCTACACAATGACACCAAATTTAGACCCAAAACATTTCTAGTTTTTGAGATATAAGGTCGGTACCCTACTCCTTTAATAGAAAATCTCAAAAATTTTCATTTCTTTTTTTTAACGAATATAATTTCAATTTTCATAAATTAATAATTGCTAAATCATCTTATCCCTATTCCATTATCTTCGATCCTACAGTACGTTCCATTGAACAAAGTTTAAATGGAATTATTTTTATAATTACTAAGCTCTAAGCTACTAGATAATTTAATTATATTTATTAACATATTTATTAAAATAATATTAACAAATATATTATTTAAATACTATGATTTTAAAATAAAGTTATATAAAATTTTAAAAAGATAAATTTTTATAAAAGTTCATAATTAATTACTTTTAAATAAAATAAATTTCAATATCTGATTATAAATTCTTAAAAGCTTATATATCAGATTAAAAGTGAATACAATTCCATAGAGCGTGTAAATTGAGCTGAAATTGCCTAACTGAGCTGGCGTTAAAATTACAAGAGAGCAATTTATATAATTTCATACTTCCTTTTTTTGTAGTTTGTAAGTGAAACAACAACGTTATAAGGAAATTAAAATGTTTAATACCAGATTAAATAGCTAATCATTTTTAATTGTTGTTTATAGATGACTTGTATCTCAAAATCTAAAAAGAAAACTTTGAAACTTAATGATACCATTTAAAAGTTAATAAGTAACAGCTACCTATATAATAAAATTTTCAGAACCCGTGACCATAAGATAAGAGATAAAATAATTAGGGAAATTAACATGGACTTTTTTGTGACTTAAAATTGAAATATACATATTTATAATCTAGCCTGATCACCCCCAATATTTTATCATTTCTGTAGTTACCTTATCCTATTTAGTAAGTGTAAAATTTTATAGTTTTTATTTTTTACTATATGTACAATCACAAGTAAGCTGATTTCTTTGGCCCACTAACAAATTTTTACGTTAAGGCGGGAAATCAGCTACTACGGGATTTGACTAAAAAGTCGCAAAGAAGGAAAAAGCTGAAATTTTGCATGTAGCGGGGTCTCCTCGTCAATATATTCCAATCCAATCTGCAAAATGTGATGAAAGCAACACTCTTTCAGGGTTTGTTAGACTGATCCTAATGAACATTTCTAGAATACCATCCCAACCATCAGGTCACCCTTGCGACCTGGGGCGACCTTCAAAGGTGGCGCTTAGGCCCTTTTACGTTTTATTTTTTCCTGATGTTGATTTTAGTCCAATTTGAAAATTCTTTTCAATTTTCATTTCCGCATATTATGCTTAATAACGTGAATTTTTTTCAAATTTTTAATTCAAAAAACTTGCCCGGAAATCGAAATTAAAGGGAGAATGGGCATACCTGATGCACCTTTAATTAAGAATAACATGAAAACTACCGGCACTACAAAAAAATGCTTCAAGTAAAAGTTGTAGAACTCAAAATTTGCTAAATTTTGAAAATTTTTGTTTTTAAGTAGTGCCCATAATTTTGAAAATATTTTAATTTTAGTGCCATTTTAGGGTAATTTTTAAAGCAATATAATGCATATAAATGCTACCTACAAACAATAAATGTAACTAATTTTATAGGAAATACATTGATGGGACTCAATTCAACAATTTAAACTCAAAAATGAGTACTCAAAATAAAATTTCAAAATGTCCCGGAATTTCGGGACACTTTTTTTTTTGGAAAATCAATTTTTTTATTATTATTTCGAAACTTTTGAAAGTTAATATAGGGGTTTTTATAAGTTTTTGAGTGTCCCGGAAGTGTCCCGGAATCCAAAAAAAATTGCTTTTGACTA
Organism: Ecdyonurus torrentis; assembly: GCA_949318235.1. NCBI lineage: Eukaryota > Metazoa > Arthropoda > Insecta > Ephemeroptera > Heptageniidae > Ecdyonurus > Ecdyonurus torrentis. The sequence goes on along the minus strand of OX439133.1, from coordinate 4,192,355 downwards.
AATACTGACTCGTATATAAATATTTATATGCGATCTATAGGGCTTTGATTAAAGAATGAATGATGGTAATGCATTATTTGTGCATTGTTAAGTAATTATTTTAAATATTTATATTCACAATACTTTACATACAATATTCAGATTTTATGTGACAATTTTCACACTTCAAGGTACAGGTTTTTTATTTATATATTTTTTAAATCATTTTTCTCATGATATCCCTTATATCATGGTTTTATGGTTCTACTTTGCATTTAAACACGCACACGCACACACATATTTATAATTCAATATAATAGTACTGTACATTTTACTATAAATAAATATAATATTTGACAGAATAACCCTGTTCTATACAATTCTAAATTGAACATTTTTTTTTATTTAAATAACAGAAAGACTTAGTCACTCACGCCAAATAACATTATTTTTAGATTTCGAAACTTTTAATATTTTATATAATTTTACGTTTCTTATATATTTTAGGGCTTTTTTCTTGTACACATGATTTTAATGATATAAATATGTTACCACATTAAAAAAAACTGACGTTTTATTCGCAATGTTATATTATGAGAAAAAACAACAGGATTTAAATTATTTTATCACAATCGTGTTACATATATATATATATATATATATATATATATATATATATATATATATATATATATATATATATTGCAAAACAGTCTTTGCTTGCGTTTTTTATATTTATTTATTTTTTGTCTGATTTTTACTTATTATTTAAGTCTTTAAAATTACTTATTTTTATTTTTTACGTGCTTATTTGCATGTTTTCAGTGTGTAGTTGAGTTTTCATATAATATAATTATAGTACAATGAAAAACTACTACTGTATTCTATAAGTGGTTTTCTATTTTTACTCCCGCTCCACAATTAGTATTATAATAGTTTGATAACAAGCATAAGTTTATAGCATAATTTTAACAACAAAAAATTATTAAATCGATGAATATAATAATGAATTTTATGACGTTAAAGGCGTAGAACACCTTGAACAAAAAAATTGCATAATATCCTAACAAACCTGAAAATCAACGTTGATTTGGACGGAGTCATTGATTTCTAATTTATTTTCCATTCACAAAATGCCGCTGCCGGTCACTGACGTCACAGTTCACCCGGTTTACTTGCGCGTAGACCAGGCAAGCTGTGACGTCAGTGACCGGCAGTGGCATTTTGTGAATGGAAAATAAATTAGAAAACAATGACTCCGGCCAAATCAACATTGATTTTCAGGTTTGTTAGGATATTACGCAACTTTTTTGTTCAAGGTGTTCTACGCCTTTAAGAAACTTTAAATAACACTAAAAAAAGGACAAATTGAATGCATCTTCTTTTTTTTTATAATAATAATATTTGCATGTATGAAGGTTTGAACTACGTACTTTGAACACATGATTTGAACTATACAGAAAGCTAATATAAGGGATGTCATGAGAAAAATGATTTTAAAAATATATAAATAAATAACCTGTACCTTGAAGTGTGAAAATTGTCACATAAAATCTGAATATTGTATGTAAAGTATTGTGAATATAAATATTTAAAATAATTATATACCAATGCACAAATAATGCATTACCATCATAAGGTCATTCTTTTATTTTTTTTATTCTTATATACTATGAATAGTAAATAATTACGTACTGTACTTAAAAAAAAAGCCATAAGTATGATACACAATACATCAAAGCCCTATAGCTCGCATATAAATATTTATATACGAGTCAGTATTTGGTCAAAAGCAATTTTTTTGGATTCCGGGACACTTCCGGGACACTCAAAAACTTATAAAAACCCCTATATTAACTTTCAAAAGTTTCGAAATAATAATAAAAAAATTGATTTTCCAAAAAAAAAGTGTCCCGAAATTCCGGGACATTTTGAAATTTTATTTTGAGTACTCATTTTTGAGTTTAAATTGTTGAATTGAGTCCCATCAATGTATTTCCTATAAAATTAGTTACATTTATTGTTTGTAGGTAGCATTTATATGCATTATATTGCTTTAAAAATTACCCTAAAATGGCACTAAAATTAAAATATTTTCAAAATTATGGGCACTACTTAAAAACAAAAATTTTCAAAATTTAGCAAATTTTGAGTTCTACAACTTTTACTTGAAGCATTTTTTTGTAGTGCCGGTAGTTTTCATGTTATTCTTAATTAAAGGTGCATCAGGTATGCCCATTCTCCCTTTAATTTCGATTTCCGGGCAAGTTTTTTGAATTAAAAATTTGAAAAAAATTCACGTTATTAAGCATAATATGCGGAAATGAAAATTGAAAAGAATTTTCAAATTGGACTAAAATCAACATCAGGAAAAAATAAAACGTAAAAAGGCCTAAGCGCCACCTTTGAAGGTCGCCCCAGGTCGCAAGGGTGACCTGATGGTTGGGATGGTATTCTAGAAATGTTCATTAGGATCAGTCTAACAAACCCTGAAAGTGTGTTGCTTTCATCACATTTTGCAGATTGCAAAGTCGAGGATACCACGCTAATGGTGATACATTAGGTTAAGGCAACTTCAAAAAGTAAAAATTATGGGGGGTCACCATGCTAGATTTTGAATTATGATTTTTGGAAGTTTTAGTCCCATAAGAGGCCATGTTAATTATAGAAAATTTCAAAAATTATGTTCTCTCTTATCTGATGGTCACGGGTACTGAAAATTTTATCATGGGCAGCTACTGCATTATGCGTACTGATCATTCAATCTATTAATACAATTTCATTTGATTTATTTACATTTTTTTTAATAAAATAAAAATAATAAAATTATTTATTACACTAAATACAAAATATACTGTATATTAATTATGTTATTTTTTTTATTTTATATCTCTTAAACAAATAGTATATACTTTTATTTTAAATGTAAAAATATAAAATATTAAAACTATGGGAGTTGTAACGTGCTCATGTAATTCAGCTACCTTAAGGTTTACTTTGTGATCAGATTTTGTTTTATCATAATTTTTCATTATCTCAATATTCTCTATAAGCACATTTAAATTTGCAATTTTTTTCTGTTTTGTTATAAATATAATGTATATTAAATACCTCTCTCTCTCTCTCTCTCTCTCTATTTGCATATAATTAGTTTATATATCTCCATTGTTACCTGACGTTATTGATTTGACTTCTCAGCAAAGTTTGTAAAATTACATTGTTGTAAACAATGATGCTGACAAGACCAAGGCTTATTGTTGTAACAAATTGTTAACTAACAACTGACTGGGAAAATAAACTAATATTAGCCTAACAATGAAAATCTCCTAAGATCTGCCCACAATGACGCGTAAATCACACGCAAGACTAACGGAAGAATTACATAAAATTATCTTGATTTTAACGAAAATCCTTGCGTGTTCACACAAAAATATTGTTACATACAGTATAAGATATGACCTATAGACCCCTTGCACATCCTTGCGCTTTGTCGCCATGTTTGTGGTGACTAATGCATTGTCCAGCATAGGGGAAACTTCATTTTTCCTAATTTTTCACATAAAAAATTGTTTATTTCAACTCAACAAATTTTTCTCATATCCTTCGAGCTTATTAGGAGCTAGAAATAAGGCTTTGATTGAGGTTTGAAGCTTCTTTTGCTATTAAAAAAATAAAAATGATGTTTTTCCTATGCTGGCCTATGTATTCCTGACCAACAAAATGGCGGCTCTTAAATATGAGTGCAAGCGGTCTATAGGGTGTGTGCGCATGACGTCATACTGAATGAACTTCGACGTCTTACTGGAGCAATAAATATATTTTCTCAACATAGGACAAACGTAGATCTGTCTATATTTTATAAAAAATAAATTAATTCAGTTTTAAATAAAAAAATTTCTCGTATACTTTAAAACCTAATTCAAGGCGCTCACTTATTGCTCATTTTGGCGTCAACTTTTACATGAATGCAAACATCCTATAGCTCATTCCTCTCTTGTAGCACATCTGCAGCTTTTAACTTATTTACTAACAAAATAATGTACGCATAGAAGTTTCATATTTGTGAATTTTAAAAAGGTTACCCCTATTTTTCACGTTATTTAAAGAGTTAAAAAATAATAATATAAATTAGAAAAATAAATTAACAAAAAAAAAAAAAAAATGAAACCGTAAACAAAATTAACCATGAGATAAACGAAAAAAAAATTTAATGATATACTACGATGGAAATCGTTTTATGGCAGTATTATGAAAAAAAAAAAAACGCTATTATTTTCATATGGAATTGAGTAAATTTAATTTTTTTTTGTTCCGAAAAAGGTTTAAATAAATTATATATAAATTTAAAACTATTTCGTCTAAAATTTAAATTTCCACATCTGCTTATAAACTTTTACAATGGAATAACTTTAATATTAGATCTTGTTTTAAAGTAACATTTCTCTTTACTTTCGGTCAATATCTTGATTCTCGACTGACTAGTCGCGTTATAATAGTCGGTCAACTACTCTCTTCTTAACTTTTTTTTATTGCATTTTATAATACAGTATTATACTGCTTACAGTATTTCTTAATACATTTTTCATTTAACGTAATTATATATTTAATAAATAATATATTTCTTCCTTTGATCCATTTTGTATATTTATTTATATAATACACAGCACGTACATAAAAATTAATTATATATATTGACATATTTATTAAAATAATATAAAAATAATTATACATTGCTTAAATATTGCATATTATTATTTAAAAATATATTTTTATATTCTTAATTTTAGTTATTTAAAAAGAAAATTATGTTTTATCACCATAAACTATAGTAAAAATGATAATAACTGTCAATAAACCTTGGAAGCTGATGCATCAAACAAAAGGCAATACTTAAAGCATAGCGCGTAATTTGAACTGAAAGTGGACAATGTTCACAAATTTACTTCGTTATGTTTAGCGCCTAATAAGGCTGGCGTTCAAATCAAACACAAATGAGAATTTAATAAAATCCATATAACATTTTTATTATTTTTTATTTTTACCCGGGCTAGAAAAGTCAAATAAATTACTAATTTTTAAATTCTATTGATTTATTTTAAATGAGACTAAAAATGCCTTATTTTTAATGTTAAGTATCCGTTTTACTTTAATTATTACTAAATTATATCATGTAGTTAACATTAGGTCTAGCATATTCAGTAAAACTTAAAATTAGCTTTGTTAATGATATTGGTATAATATTTCTCTTATGTTTTGGACGTTAAATTGTTATTTTGTCACATTTCTGACTTTCTTATTAAAATCACCTAAGCCCCTGTAAGTTAGACCACTTGTTGTACAGCAATGCACGACAAGTTGCCTACCTCGCAGGATATCTTAAACTGAACCACTTTAACCCTCACTAACTTGTAACTTCACAAATAAGACTCAAAATTGAAAATAACTTTAGTTTCGTGTTCTAGCAAGAATTAGCAAGAAAATTTGTTAAACTCAAAATTTTACTCAAAATATATTTTTGCAAATGCCTTATTTATTTTAGTTGTATTTTGAAAAATTGAGTCCCGTTCTGAGATCTGCAGATCAAGGTTGTTCTGCAAATTTGCATGTTGTTGGCTTTCTAGATTTTTTACAAGACCTCAAACTTTCAGAAACACATTTATAAAAATACATTTTTATAAATAATGCTTTTATGGTAAATGTACTAGTTATAAATGTTTTTCTTCTTTTTTTTTAATACGTTATACTCATTTAAGGGCTTCAAAATTTTAGCACAAAAGAGAAAATTAAGCAATCATTTATGTACATTCTTTTTTTTTTTTTTTTTTTTTTTTTAACTTTCAAACGAGAAGAATCTATTATTAAAAATTCAGCAAACAACTGTCGATAATTTTGGGAAGCATGCTGATAACTAGCTTATTTACCATATACTTAAAAACTATATAAATGTATCTACACTATAGCTCAATCATCTCTTTGTGCCGGTTCCAAATCTTCTGAACCTGTGACCAAAATATCCAATAGATATGAAAGATTAAGGAAATTAATATTGTGTTCATAACAGTAAAATATAAGTAACAATTTTTTAAATAAACTTTTAATGACATGTAATATTTCTAACTCATTGTCGATATCCATATGTAATGAAATTTTTTATGTAATATTAAACTGCAATAAATATTTTTAAATAATTTGTTTGCAATTTGCAATGCCTCATTTCGAATCATCGAAAGTAAGAATAGAGATGGATGTTTCGATTAAATAATGATGTTTGAACTTATTTAAATTTATAAATGTATTTTTATTATAATAACATTGAATTACAAAATTATTTGATACTAAGCAAATAATAATTTTAATAATCAAAATTTTTAAATAATTTTTTTATTATTTGATTGTTTTTCTTTTTGTAATTTATAACATTTATAACTAAAAGTAAAATCTAAAGTAATTTAAATATTTCAAAATTTATAATAATAATCTATTTTTAAATTAAACTTACTATGGATAAGGCTGGCGTTAATAAATTGAAAAATAAAAATAAAAAATAATAATGAAGGGTAATCAGCAACCCCCAATTCCTTTTTAATTTCATTAGTTAACTTATCCTGTAGGGTTTGCATAGGAAAATAACTCATTTTGCCAGTTTAAAAAATCTATGCACTATTTTTGACAGCATATTGATGTTGTTAATAATATGTTAAATTAAAAAATAGCAATATAACAAAATAGTAACCGATTTCCCATAGATAATCCGCTTAACCGATGTTTGTCCTATGCTCAGCAATGTTATTTACTACTCCAATATGGTCTCCAAGCGCATTACGATCGATGATGTTATGTTATGATAATACACTCTATGGTATTAATGTTTAAATTTTAATGTTTTTTATTATATTTCTATGCACTTAGTTTATACCACATCATGTCATGATACAAGTTTCTTTAAGACGTGCCTTGTGGCGCCATTTGGGGTGTTATGTGGCGCCATTTCAATTGTCGCGCCGGCGTGACAAAAACAGCTTATGTGGGGCCTTTTTTTCGTTTGTGGGGACTTTTCAGAAAGTTGGCCCACAAGACACATTTCACTCGAAAAAATCATTTTAGCTTCATTTTGACGTTATTTGACGGTTCCGGGACAAATTTGCAGGTGGTGCTGCATGCTGCGACGAAATTTCTTGAACGCAGCTGTACTTTGCTCCCTCCATTAGCCCAATAGATGGCAGCACAAGCTGAAATAAGCTTTTGTGGCTACATACTGCTATATACACACAAGAGATCAAAAATATCGATTCATTGACTATATTGATTATTGATTTTGTGATTTTTTTGTATAATAAAATAGAATTTATCACGTTATTCATTCATATATATATATATATATATATATATCATGATATATAAAATTTTTTTTTTCTGCGGAGCTAATTAAGATACAATGGTTGTTATCGGCGATAAGACATAACCACTAATTCTAATTGCGCTAGAAAAAGGTAATTCCAGATAAAATTTTATTGAGTGACACTGGCCATATATTAGCGTATTTTAAGCTATTGATTGATTGATTTTATTGATTGTTTTTCTGCCGGTAAGACCCATTGACAGATGAATTTTAATGATATTTATAGATTACAATTTCTAAAATAGTAACTAATTAAATTCCAATAAAATATTTCATATATAATAATGCCAAAATATCGATTTTTTGTCTAATTAATGATTGATAATATATACTTTTTTTTTTTACTTAAAAGTGATTTTTCACCTTATTAATTAAAATATTTATATAATGATAACATACTAAAATAAAAGATATGTAGCAGAGCAAAATAAGATACAATGGCTCTTACCGGTGATAATTCACTAATTCAAGCTGCATTATAAAAAGATGATTCCGGAAAAAAGTTAATGAGTGATACTGTCTATACTTTGACTTGTTCTGAGTCATTGATTGATTGATTGTGTTGATTTTCATCGCCGGTAAGAACCATTGACAGATAATTTTCATTATACATTTATCAAATAATAATAAAGAAATATTATTTTCCTTTATTTTCCAATTATTATTATTCTTTTTTATGGTTTTTAATTTTTATCGTTAAATTTTGTCATTACAACGTTAGATTGTATGACGCCTTACTTTTCCTAATTATTAATTAAGTAAGTGCTTACCCTATAATAAACAAAAAATATAGTAAATTGATAAAAAATAATGATTTGAAGAAATAAAAATTGACTTATAATAGTGTATGAACGAAACACATTTTCTCCACTTTTTCTCTATAATATATCACACATGAAATTTGATCATGAATTGAAAAATCTTTTAATCAATAAAATACAGACTATATCACTTTGAATTCTGTATCCTATTAAATATTAAAGAAATATTATTTTTCCTTATTTTCCGAACTGTTTTTTCCCTTTTTTGGAGAATTTATATCTTTATCGTTATATTTTGTCACTACAACGTTAGATTGTGTGACGCCTTACATTTCTTAATTATTAATTAAGTAAGTACTTACCCTATAATAAACAAAAAATATAGTAAATTGATAAGAAATAACGATTTGAAGAAATAAAATTCGCCCTAAAATAGTTTATGGATGAAACATTTTTTCCACTTTTTCTCTATAATATATCAGACGAGAAATTTTATCATGAATTGAAAAATCTTTTAATCAATAAAATACAAACTATATCACTTTGAATTCTCAATCAAATTTAATATTAAAGAAATACTATTTTTCTTTATTTTCCGAATTTTTTTCCCTATTTTGAAAAATTTATAACTTTATCGTTAAATTTTGTCACTACAACGTTAGATTGTGTGACGCCTTACTTTTCCTAATTATTAATTAAGTAAGTACTTACCCTATAATAAAAAAAAAATATAGTAAATTGATAAGAAATAACGATTTGAAGAAATAAAATTCGACTTAAAATAGTTTATGGATGAAACATTTTTTCCACTTTTTCTCTATAATATATCACACAAGAAATTGGATCATGAATTGAATAATCTTATATTCAATAAAATACAAACTATATCACTTTGAATTCTGAATTAAATTAAATAATAAAGAAATATTATTTTCCTTTATTTTCCAAATTATTATTATTCTTTTTTATGGTTTTTAATTTTTATCGTTAACTTTTGTCACTACAACGTAAGATTGTGTGGCTCCTTACTTTTCTTAATTATTAATAAAGTAAGTACTTACCATAAAATAATCAAAAATTTAAATGAAGTGTTCAATAATAGTGTTTCTAAGAATAAAAATTTGACTTAAAATAGATTATGGATGAAATGTTTTTTTAAATGTTTCTCTATAATATATCGCAAAAGAAATTAAATCATGAATTGAAAAATCTTAAATGCAATAAATTACAAACTATATCACTTTGAATTCTGATTCAAATAAAATAACAAAAAATATTATATTCTTTTATTTTCCAATTTTTTTTTCTTTATTTTTTATGGTTTTTAATTTTTATCGTTAAATTTTGTCACTACAACGTTAGATTGTGTGACGCCTTACTTTTCTTAATTATTAATTAAGTAAGTACTTACCCTATAATAAACAAGAAATATAGTAAATTGATAAGAAATAACGATTTGAAGAAATAAAATTCGACTTAAAATAGTTTATGGATAAAATATTTTTTCAACTTTTTCTCTATAATATATTAATCAAGAAATTGAATCATGAATTGAAAAATCTTTTAATAAAAAAAATACAAACTATATTACTTTGAATTCTGAATCAAATTAAATAATAAAGAAATATTATTTTCCTTTATTTTCCAAATTATTTTTATTCTTTTTAATGGTTTTTAATTTTTATCGTTATATTTTGTCACTACAACGTTAGATTGTATGACGCCTTACTTTTCTTAATTATTAATTAAGTAAGTACTTACCCTATAATAAACAAAAAATATAGTAAATTGATAAGAAAAAACGATTTGAAGAAATAAAATTTGACCTAAACAAGTTTATGGTCGAAACATTTTTTCCAGTGTTTCTCTATAATATACCACACAAGAAATTTTATCATAAAATGAAAAATCTTTTAATCAATAAATTACAAACTATATAACTTTGAATTCCGAATCAAATTAAATATTAAAGAAATATTATTTTTCTTTATTTTCCGAACTTTCTTTTCCCTATTTTGGAGAATTTATATCTTTATCGTTAAATTTTGTCATTACAACGTTAGATTGTGTGACGCCTTAATTTTTCTAATTATTAATTAAGTAAGTACTTACCCTATAATAAAAAAAAAATATAGTAAATTGATAAGAAATAACGATTTGAAGAAATAAAATTCGACTTAAAATAGTTTATGGATGAAAAATTTTTTCCACTTTTTCTCTATAATATATCACACAAGAAATTGGATCTAGAATTGAATAATCTTATATTCAATAAAATACAAACTATATCACTTTGAATTCTGAATCAAATTAAATAATAAAGAAATATTATTTTCCTTTATTTTCCAAATTATTATTATTCTTTTTTATGGTTTTTTATTTTTATCGTTAACTTTTGTCACTACAACGTTAGATTGTGTGGCTCCTTACTTTTCTTAATTATTAATGAAGTAAGTATTTACCATAAAATAATAGAAAATTTAAGTGAAGTGTTCAATAATAGTGTTTCTAAGAATAAAAATTTGACTTAAAATAGATTATGGATGAAATATTTTTTCAAATGTTTCTCAATAATATATCGCAAAAGAAATTAAATCATGAATTGAAAAATCTTAAATGCAATAAATTACAAACTGTATCACTTTGAATTCTGATTCAAATAAAATAACAAAAAATATTATATTCCTTTATTTTCCAATTTTTTTTCTTTATTTTTTATGGTTTTTAATTTTTATCGTTAAATTTTGTCACTACAACGTTAGATTGTGTGACGCCTTACTTTTCTTAATTATTAATTAAGTAAGTACTTACCCTATAATAAACAAGAAATATAGTAAATTGATAAGAAATAACGATTTGAAGAAATAAAATTCGACTTAAAATAGTTTATGGATAAAATATTTTTTCAACTTTTTCTCTATAATATATTAATCAAGAAATTGGATCATGAATTGAAAAATCTTTTAATAAAAAAAATACAAACTAGATTACTTTAAATTCTGAATCAAATTAAATTATAAAGAAATATTATTTTCCTTTATTATCCAAATTATTATTATTATTTTTTTATAGTTTCTAATTTTTATCGTTACATTTTGTCACTACAACGTTAGATTGTGTGGCTCCTTACTTTTCTTAATTATTAATGAACTAAGTATTTACCCTAAAATAATCGAAAAATATAGCGAAGTGTTGAAAAAGATTAATTTAAACATCGAAAATTTGACCTAAACAAGTTTATGGTCGAAACATTTTTTCCAGTGTTTCTCTATTATATATCACACAAGAAATTTTATCATAAACTGAAAAATCTTTTAATCAATAAATTACAAACTATATCACTTTGAATTCCGAATCAAATTAAATATTAAAGAAATATTATTTTTCTTTTATTTCCGAACTTTCTTTTCCCTATTTTGGAGAATTTATATCTTTATCGTTAAATTTTGTCATTACAACGTTAGATTGTGTGACGCCTTAATTTTTCTAATTATTAATTAAGTAAGTGCTTACCCTATAATAATTAAAAAATATAGTAAATTGATAAAAAATAATGATTTGAAGAAATAAAAATTGACTTATAATATTGTATGAACAAAACATTTTCTCAACTTTTTCTCTATAATATATCACACATGAAATTTGATCATGAATTGAAAAATCTTTTAATCAATAAAATACAGACTATATCACTTTGAATTCTGTATCCTATTAAATATTAAAGAAATATTATTTTTCTTTATTTTCCGAACTGTTTTTTTCCCTTTTTTGGAGAATTTATATCTTTATCGTTATATTTTGTCACTACAACGTTAGATTGTGTGACGCCTTACTTTTCTTAATAATTAATTAAGTAAGTACTTACCCTATAATAAACAAAAAATATAGTAAATTGATAAGAAATAACGATTTGAAGAAATAAAATTTGACTTAAAATAGTTTATGGATGAAACATTTTTTCCACTTTTTCTCTATAATATATCAGACGAGAAATTTTATCATGAATTGAAAAATCTTTTAATCAATAAAATACAAACTATATCACTTTGAATTCTGAATCAAATTTAATATTAAAGAAATATTATTTTACTTTATGTTCCGAATTTTTTTCCCTATTTTGAAAAATTTATAACTTTATCATTAAATTTTGTCACTACAACGTTAGATTGTGTGACGCCTTACTTTTCCTAATTATTAATTAAGTAAGTACTTACCCTATAATAAAAAAAATTATAGTAAATTGATAAGAAATAATGATTTGAAGAAATAAAATTTGACTTAAAATAGTTTTGGATGAAACATTTTTTCCACTTTTTCTCTATAATATATCACACAAGAAATTGGATCATGAATTGAATAATCTTATATTCAATAAAATACAAACTATATCACTTTGAATTCTGAATTAAATTAAATAATAAAGAAATATTATTTTCCTTTATTTTCCAAATTATTATTATTCTTTTTTATGGTTTTTAATTTTTATCGTTAACTTTTGTCACTACAACGTAAGATTGTGTGGCTCCTTACTTTTCTTAATTATTAATGAAGTAAGTACTAACCATAAAATAATCGAAAATTTTAGTGAAGTGTTCAATAATAGTGTTTCTAAGAATAAAAATTTGACTTAAAATAGATTATGGATGAAATATTTTTTCAAATGTTTCTCTATAATATATCGCAAAAGAAATTAAATCATGAATTGAAAAATCTTAAATGCAATAAATTACAAACTATATCACTTTGAATTCTGATTCAAATAAAATAACAAAAAATATTATATTCCTTTATTTTCCAATTTGTTACTTTATTTTTTATGGTTTTTAATTTTTATCGTTAAATTTTGTCACTACAACGTTAGATTGTGTGACGCTTTACTTTTCTTAATTATTAATTAAGTAAGTACTTACCCTATAATAAACCAGAAATATAGTAAATTGATAAGAAATAACGTTTTGAAGAAATAAAATTCGACTTAAAATAGTTTATGGATAAAATATTTTTTCAACTTTTTCTCTATAATATATTAATCAAGAAATTGGATCATGAATTGAAAAATCTTTTAATAAAAAAAATACAAACTATATTACTTTGAATTCTGAATCAAATTAAATAATAAAGAAATAATATTTTCCTTTATTATCCAAATTATTTTATTTTTATTTTTTATAGTTTCTAATTTTTATCGTTAAATTTTGTCACTACAACGTTAGATTGTGTGGCTCCTTACTTTTCATAATTATTAATGAAGTAAGTATTTACCCTAAAATAATCGAAAAATATAGCGAAGTGTTGAAAAAGAGTAATTTAAACATCGAAAATTTGGCCTAAATAAGTTTCTGGACGAAACACTTTTTTCAGTGTTTCTCTATAATATATCACACAAGAAATTTTATCATAAACTGAAAAATCTTTTAATCAATAAATTACAAACTATATCACTTTGAATTCCGAATCAAATTAAATATTAAAGAAATATAATTTTTCTTTATTTTCAGAACTTTCTTTTCCCTATTTTGGAGAATTTATATCTTTTTCGTTAAATTTTATCATTACAACGTTAGATTGTGTGACGCCTTAATTTTCCTCATTATTAATTAAGTGCTTACCATATAATAATTAAAAAATATAGTAACTTGATAAAAAATAATGATTTGAAGAAATAAAAATTGACATATAATAGTGTATGAACGAAACATTTTCTCAACTTTTTCTCTATAATATATCACACATGAAATTTGATCATGAATTGAAAAATCTTTTAATCAATAAAATACAGACTATATCACTTTGAATTCTGTATCCTATTAAATATTAAAGAAATATTATTTTTCCTTATTTTCCGAACTGTTTTTTCCCTTTTTTGGAGAATTTATATCTTTATCGTTATATTTTGTCACTACAACGTTAGATTGTGTGACGCCTTACTTTTCTTAATTATTAATTAAGTAAGTACTTACCCTATAATAAACAAAAAATATAGTAAATTGATAAGAAATAACGATTTGAAGAAATAAAATTCGACCTAAAATAGTTTATGGATGAAACATTTTTTCCACTTTTTCTCTATAATATATCAGACGAGAAATTTTATCATGAATTGAAAAATCTTTTAATCAATAAAATACAAACTATATCACTTTGAATTCTCAATCAAATTTAATATTAAAGAAATATTATTTTTCTTTATTTTCCGAATTTTTTTTCCCTATTTTGAAAAATTTATAACTTTATCGTTAAATTTTGTCACTACAACGTTAGATTGTGTGACGCCTTACTTTTCCTAATTATTAATTAAGTAAGTACTTACCCTATAATAAAAAAAAATATAGTAAATTGATAAGAAATAACGATTTGAAGAAATAAAATTCGACTTAAAATAGTTTATGGATGAAACATTTTTTCCACTTTTTCTCTATAATATATCACACAAGAAATTGGATCATGAATTGAATAATCTTATATTCAATAAAATACAAACTATATCACTTTGAATTCTGAATCAAATTAAATAATAAAGAAATATTATTTTCCTTTATTTTACAAATTATTATTATTCTTTTTTATGGTTTTTTATTTTTATCGTTAACTTTTGTCACTACAACGTTAGATTGTGTGGCTCCTTACTTTTCTTAATTATTAATGAAGTAAGTACTCACCATAAAATAATCGAAAATTTAAGTGAAGTGTTCAATAATAGTGTTTCTAAGAATAAAAATTTGACTTAAAATAGTATATGGATGAAAAAATTTTTCAAATGTTTCTCAATAATATATCGCAAAAGAAATTAAATCATGAATTGAAAAATCTTAAATGCAATAAATTACAAACTATATCACTTTGAATTCTGATTCAAATAAAATAACAAAAAATATTATATTCCTTTATTTTCCAATTTTTTTTCTTTATTTTTTATGGTTTTCAATTTTTATCGTTAAATTTTGTCACTACAACGTTAGATTGTGTGACGCCTTACTTTTCTTAATTATTAATTAAGTAAGAACTTACCCTATAAAAAACAAAAAATATAGTAATTTGATATAATATAATGATTTGAGGAAATAAAAAGTGACTTATAATAGTGTACGTACGAAACATTTTTTTAACTTTTTCTCTATAATATATTAAACAAGATATTGGATCATGAATTGAAAAATCTTTTATAAAACAAATACAAACTATATTACTTTAAATTCTGAATCAAATTAAATAATAAAGAAATATTATTTTCCTTTATTTTCCAAATTATTTTTATTCTTTTTAATGGTTTTTAATTTTTATCGTTATATTTTGTCACTACAACGTTAGATTGTGTGACGCCTTACTTTTCTTAATTATTAATTAAGTAAGTACTTACCCTATAATAAACAAAAAATATAGTAAATTGATAAGAAATAACGATTTGAAGAAATAAAATTTGACCTAAACAAGTTTATGGTCGAAACATTTTTTCCAGTGTTTCTCTATAATATACCACACAAGAAATTTTATCATAAAATGAAAAATCTTTTAATTAATAAATTACAAACTATATCACTTTGAATTCCGAATCAAATTAAATATTAAAGAAATATTATTTTTCTTTTATTTCCGAACTTTCTTTTCCCTATTTTGGAGAATTTATATCTTTATCGTTAAATTTTCTCATTACAACGTTAGATTGTGTGACGCCTTAATTTTCCTAATTATTAATTAAGTAAGTGCTTACCCTATAATAATTAAAAAATATAGTAAATTGATAAAAAATAATGATTTGAAGAAATAAAAATTGACTTATAATAGTGTATGAACGAAACATTTTCTCAACTTTTTCTCTATAATATATCACACATGAAATTTGATCATGAATTGAAAAATCTTTTAATCAATAAAATACAGACTATATCACTTTGAATTCTGTATCCTATTAAATATTAAAGAAATATTATTTTTCTTTATTTTCCGAACTGTTTTTTCCCTTTTTTGGAGAATTTATATTTATATTTTTATATATTTTGTCACTACAACGTTAGATTGTGTGACGCCTTACTTTTCTTAATTATTAATTAAGTGAGTACTTACCATAAAATAATCGAAAATTTAAGTGAAGTGTTCAATAATAGTGTTTCTAAGAATAAAAATTTGACTTAAAATAGATTATGGATGAAATATTTTTTCAAATGTTTCTCAATAATATATCGCAAAAGAAATTAAATCATGAATTGAAAAATCTTAAATGCAATAAATTACAAACTGTATCACTTTGAATTCTGATTCAAATAAAATAACAAAAAATATTATATTCCTTTATTTTCCAATTTTTTTTCTTTATTTTTTATGGTTTTTAATTTTTATCGTTAAATTTTGTCACTACAACGTTAGATTGTGTGACGCCTTACTTTTCTTAATTATTAATTAAGTAAGTACTTACCCTATAATAAACAAGAAAAATAGTAAATTGATAAGAAATAACGATTTGAAGAAATAAAATTCGACTTAAAATAGTTTATGGATAAAATATTTTTTCAACTTTTTCTCTATAATATATTAATCAAGAAATTGGATCATGAATTGAAAAATCTTTTAATAAAAAAAATAAAAACTATATTACTTTGAATTCTGAATCAAATTAAATAATAAAGAAATATTATTTTCCTTTATTTTCCAAATTATTTTTATTCTTTTTAATGGTTTTTAATTTTTATCGTTAAATTGTGTCACTACAACGTTAGATTGTGTGGCTCCTTACTTTTCCTAATTATTAATTAAGTAAGAAATTACCCTTAAATAGTCAAAAAATATAGCGAAGTGATGAAAAAGAGTAATTTAAACATCGAAAATTTGACCTAAACAAGTTTATGGTCGAAACATTTTTTCCAGTGTTTCTCTATAATATACCACACAAGAAATTTTATCATAAAATGAAAAATCTTTTAATCAATAAATTACAAACTATATAACTTTGAATTCCGAATCAAATTAAATATTAAAGAAATATTATTTTTCTTTATTTTCCGAACTTTCTTTTCCCTATTTTGGAGAATTTATATCTTTATCGTTAAATTTTGTCATTACAACGTTAGATTGTGTGACGCCTTAATTTTCCTAATTATTAATTAAGTAAGTGCTTACCCTATAATAATTAAAAAATATAGTAAATTGATAAAAAATAATGATTTGAAGAAATAAAAATTGACTTATAATATAGTGCATGAACGAAACATTTTCTCCACTTTTTCTCTATAATATATCACACATGAAATTTGATCATGAATTGATAAATCTTTTAATCAATAAAATACAGACTATATCACTTTGAATTCTGTATCCTATTAAATATTAAAGAAATATTATTTTTCTTTATTTTCCAAACTGTTTTTTCCCTTTTTTGGAGAATTTATATCTTTATCGTTATATTTTGTCACTACAACGTTAGATTGTGTGACGCCTTACTTTTCTTAATAATTAATTAAGTAAGTACTTACCCTATAATAAACAAAAAATATAGTAAATTGATAAGAAATAACGATTTGAAGAAATAAAATTCGCCCTAAAATAGTTTAGGGATGAAACATTTTTTCCACTTTTTCTCTATAATATATCAGACGAGAAATTTTATCATGAATTGAAAATTTTTTTAATCAATAAAATACAAACTATATCACTTTGAATTCTCAATCAAATTTAATATTAAAGAAATATTATTTTTCTTTATTTTCCGAATTTTTTTTCCCTATTTTGAAAAATTTATAACTTTATCGTTAAATTTTGTCACTACAACGTTAGATTGTGTGACGCCTTACATTTCCTAATTATTAATTAAGTAAGTACTTACCCTATAATAAAAAAAAAATATAGTAAATTGATAAGAAATAACGATTTGAAGAAATAAAATTCGACTTTAAATAGTTTATGGATGAAACATTTTTTCCACTTTTTCTCTATAATATATCACACAAGAAATTGGATCATGAATTGAATAATCTTATATTCAATAAAATACAAACTATATCACTTTGAATTCTGAATCAAATTAAATAATAAAGAAATATTATTTTCCTTTATTTTCCAAATTATTATTATTCTTTTTTATTTTATTTTATTTGTATCGTTAACTTTGGTCACTACAACGTTAGATTGTGTGGCTCCTTACTTTTCTTAATTATTAATGAAGTAAGTACTTACCATAAAATAATCGATAATTTAAGTGAAGTGTTCAATAATAGTGTTTCTAAGAATAAAAATTTGACTTAAAATAGATTATGGATGAAATATTTTTTCAAATGTTTCTCAATAATATATCGCAAAAGAAATTAAATCATGAATTGAAAAATCTTAAATGCAATAAATTACAAACTATATCACTTTGAATTCTGATTCAAATAAAATAACAAAAAATATTATATTCCTTTATTTTCCAATTTTTTTTCTTTATTTTTTATGGTTTTCAATATTTATCGTTAAATTTTGTCACTACAACGTTAGATTGTGTGACGCCTTACTTTTCTTAATTATTAATTAAGTAAGAACTTACCCTATAATAAACAAAAAATATAGTAATTTGATATAAAATAATGATTTGAGGAAATAAAAAGTGACTTATAATAGTGTACGTACGAAACATTTTTTTAACTTTTTCTCTATAATATATTAAACAAGATATTAGATCATGAATTGAAAAATCTTTTATAAAACAAATACAAACTATATTACTTTAAATTCTGAATCAAATTAAATAATAAAGAAATATTATTTTCCTTTATTTTCCAAATTATTTTTATTCTTTTTAATGGTTTTTAATTTTTATCGTTATATTTTGTCACTACAACGTTAGATTGTGTGACGCCTTACTTTTCTTAATTATTAATGAAGTAAGTATTTACCCTAAAATAATCGAAAAATATAGCGAAGTGTTGAAAAAGATTAATTTAAACATCGAAAATTTGACCTAAACAAGTTTATGGTCGAAACATTTTTTCCAGTGTTTCTCTATAATATACCACACAAGAAATTTTATCATAAAATGAAAAATCTTTTAATCAATAAATTACAAACTATATAACTTTGAATTCCGAATCAAATTAAATATTAAAGAAATATTATTTTTCTTTATTTTCCGAACTTTCTTTTCCCTATTTTGGAGAATTTATATCTTTATCGTTAAATTTTGTCATTACAACGTTAGATTGTGTGACGCCTTAATTTTCCTAATTATTAATTAAGTGCTTACCATATAATAATTAAAAAATATAGTAAATTGATAAAAAATAATGATTTGAAGAAATAAAAATTGACATATAATAGTGTATGAACGAAACATTTTCTCAACTTTTTCTCTATAATATATCACACATGAAATTTGATCATGAATTGAAAAATCTTTTAATCAATAAAATACAGACTATATCACTTTGAATTCTGTATCCTATTAAATATTAAAGAAATATTATTTTTCCTTATTTTCCGAACTGTTTTTTCCCTTTTTTGGAGAATTTATATCTTTATCGTTATATTTTGTCACTACAACGTTAGATTGTGTTACGCCTTACTTTTCTTAATTATTAATTAAGTAAGTACTTACCCTATAATAAACAAAAAATATAGTAAATTGATAAGAAATAACGATTTGAAGAAATAAAATTCGACCTAAAATAGTTTATGGATGAAACATTTTTTCCACTTTTTCTCTATAATATATCAGACGAGAAATTTTATCATGAATTGAAAAATCTTTTAATCAATAAAATGCAAACTATATCACTTTGAATTCTCAATCAAATTTAATATTAAAGAAATATTATTTTTCTTTATTATCCGAATTTTTTTTCCCTATTTTGAAAAATTTATAACTTTATCGTTAAATTTTGTCACTACAACGTTAGATTGTGTGACGCCTTACTTTTCCTAATTATTAATTAAGTAAGTACTTACCCTATAATAAAAAAAAAATATAGTAAATTGATAAGAAATAACGATTTGAAGAAATAAAATTCGACTTAAAATAGTTTATGGATGAAACATTTTTTCCACTTTTTCTCTATAATATATCACACAAGAAATTGGATCATGAATTGAAAAATCTTTTAATCAATAAAATACAGACTATATCACTTTGAATTCTGTATCCTAATAAATATTAAAGAAATATTATTTTTCTTTATTTTCCGAACTGTTTTTTCCCTTTTTTGGAGAATTTATATCTTTATCGTTATATTTTGTCACTACAACGTTAGATTGTGTGGCTCCTTACTTTTCTTAATTATTAATGAAGTGAGTACTTACCATAAAATAATCGAAAATTTAAGTGAAGTGTTCAATAATAGTGTTTCTAAGAATAAAAATTTGACTTAAAATAGATTATGGATGAAATATTTTTTCAAATGTTTCTCAATAATATATCGCAAAAAAAATTAAATCATGAATTGAAAAATCTTAAATGCAATAAATTACAAACTGTATCACTTTAAATTCTGATTCAAATAAAATAACAAAAAATATTATATTCCTTTATTTTCCAATTTTTTTTCTTTATTTTTTATGGTTTTTAATTTTTATCGTTATATTTTGTCACTACAACGTTAGATTGTGTGACGCCTTACTTTTCTTAATTATTAATTAAGTAAGTACTTACTCTATAATAAACAAGAAAAATAGTAAATTGATAAGAAATAACGATTTGAAGAAATAAAATTCGACTTAAAATAGTTTATGGATAAAATATTTTTTCAACTTTTTCTCTATAATATATTAATCAAGAAATTGGATCATGAATTGAAAAATCTTTTAATAAAAAAAATACAAACTATATTACTTTAAATTCTGAATCAAATAAAATAACATAAAATATTATATTCCTTTATTTTCCAATTTTTTTTCTTTATTTTTTATGGTTTTCAATTTTTATCGTTAAATTTTGTCACTACAACGTTAGATTGTGTGACGCCTTACTTTTCTTAATTATTAATTAAGTAAGAACTTACCCTATAAAAAACAAAAAATATAGTAATTTGATATAATATAATGATTTGAGGAAATAAAACGTGACTTATAATAGTGTACGTACGAAACATTTTTTTAACTTTTTCTCTATAATATATTAAACAAGATATTGGATCATGAATTGAAAAATCTTTTATAAAACAAATACAAACTATATTACTTTAAATTCTGAATCAAATTAAATAATAAAGAAATATTATTTTCCTTTATTTTACAAATTATTTTTATTCTTTTTAATGGTTTCTAATTTTTATCGTTAAATTTTGTCACTACAACGTTAGATTGTGTGGCTCCTTACTTTTCTTAATTATTAATGAAGTAAGTATTTACCCTAAAATAATCGAAAAATATAGCGAAGTGTTGAAAAAGATTAATTTAAACATCGAAAATTTGACCTAAACAAGTTTATGGTCGAAACATTTTTTCCAGTGTTTCTCTATTATATATCACATAAGAAATTTTATCATAAACTGAAAAATCTTTTAATCAATAAATTACAAACTATATCACTTTGAATTCCGAATCAAATTAAATATTAAAGAAATATTATTTTTCTTTTATTTCCGAACTTTCTTTTCCCTATTTTGGAGAATTTATATCTTTATCGTTAAATTTTGTCATTACAACGTTAGATTGTGTGACGCCTTAATTTTTCTAATTATTAATTAAGTAAGTGCTTACCCTATAATAATTAAAAAATATAGTAAATTGATAAAAAATAATGATTTTAAGAAATAAAAATTGACTTATAATATTGTATGAACGAAACATTTTCTCAACTTTTTCTCTATAATATATCACACATGAAATTTGATCATGAATTGAAAAATCTTTTAATCAATAAAATACAGACTATATCACTTTGAATTCTGTATCCTATTAAATATTAAAGAAATATTATTTTTCTTTATTTTCCGAACTGTTTTTTTCCCTTTTTTGGAGAATTTATATCTTTATCGTTATATTTTGTCACTACAACGTTAGATTGTGTGACGCCTTACTTTTCTTAATAATTAATTAAGTAAGTACTTACCCTATAATAAACAAAAAATATAGTAAATTGATAAGAAATAACGATTTGAAGAAATAAAATTCGACCTAAAATAGTTTAGGGATGAAACATTTTTTCCACTTTTTCTCTATAATATATCAGACGAGAAATTTTATCATGAATTGAAAATTTTTTTAATCAATAAAATACAAACTATATCACTTTGAATTCTCAATCAAATTTAATATTAAAGAAATATTATTTTTCTTTATTTTCCGAATTTTTTTTCCCTATTTTGAAAAATTTATAACTTTATCGTTAAATTTTGTCACTACAACGTTAGATTGTGTGACGCCTTACATTTCCTAATTATTAATTAAGTAAGTACTTACCCTATAATAAAAAAAAAATATAGTAAATTGATAAGAAATAACGATTTGAAGAAATAAAATTCGACTTTAAATAGTTTATGGATGAAACATTTTTTCCACTTTTTCTCTATAATATATCACACAAGAAATTGGATCATGAATTGAATAATCTTATATTCAATAAAATACAAACTATATCACTTTGAATTCTGAATCAAATTAAATAATAAAGAAATATTATTTTCCTTTATTTTCCAAATTATTATTATTCTTTTTTATTTTATTTTATTTGTATCGTTAACTTTGGTAACTACAACGTTAGATTGTGTGGCTCCTTACTTTTCTTAATTATTAATGAAGTAAGTACTTACCATAAAATAATCGATAATTTAAGTGAAGTGTTCAATAATAGTGTTTCTAAGAATAAAAATTTGACTTAAAATAGATTATGGATGAAATATTTTTTCAAATGTTTCTCAATAATATATCGCAAAAGAAATTAAATCATGAATTGAAAAATCTTAAATGCAATAAATTACAAACTATATCACTTTGAATTCTGATTCAAATAAAATAACAAAAAATATTATATTCCTTTATTTTCCAATTTTTTTTCTTTATTTTTTATGGTTTTCAATTTTTATCGTTAAATTTTGTCACTACAACGTTAGATTGTGTGACGCCTTACTTTTCTTAATTATTAATTAAGTAAGAACTTACCCTATAATAAACAAAAAATATAGTAATTTGATATAAAATAATGATTTGAGGAAATAAAAAGTGACTTATAATAGTGTACGTACGAAACATTTTTTAACTTTTTCTCTATAATATATTAAACAAGATATTGGATCATGAATTGAAAAATCTTTTATAAAACAAATACAAACTATATTACTTTAAATTCTGAATCAAATTAAATAATAAAGAAATATTATTTTCCTTTATTTTCCAAATTATTTTTATTCTTTTTAATGGTTTTTAATTTTTATCGTTATATTTTGTCACTACAACGTTAGATTGTGTGACGCCTTACTTTTCTTAATTATTAATGAAGTAAGTATTTACCCTAAAATAATCGAAAAATATAGCGAAGTGTTGAAAAAGATTAATTTAAACATCGAAAATTTGACCTAAACAAGTTTATGGTCGAAACATTTTTTCCAGTGTTTCTCTATAATATACCACACAAGAAATTTTATCATAAAATGAAAAATCTTTTAATCAATAAATTACAAACTATATAACTTTGAATTCCGAATCAAATTAAATATTAAAGAAATATTATTTTTCTTTATTTTCCGAACTTTCTTTTCCCTATTTTGGAGAATTTATATCTTTATCGTTAAATTTTGTCATTACAACGTTAGATTGTGTGACGCCTTAATTTTCCTAATTATTAATTAAGTGCTTACCATAAAATAATTAAAAAATATAGTAAATTGATAAAAAATAATGATTTGAAGAAATAAAAATTGACATATAATAGTGTATGAACGAAACATTTTCTCAACTTTTTCTCTATAATATATCACACATGAAATTTGATCATGAATTGAAAAATCTTTTAATCAATAAAATACAGACTATATCACTTTGAATTCTGTATCCTATTAAATATTAAAGAAATATTATTTTTCCTTATTTTCCGAACTGTTTTTTCCCTTTTTTGGAGAATTTATATCTTTATCGTTATATTTTGTCACTACAACGTTAGATTGTGTGACGCCTTACTTTTCTTAATAATTAATTAAGTAAGTACTTACCCTATAATAAACAAAAAATATAGTAAATTGATAAGAAATAACGATTTGAAGAAATAAAATTCGACCTAAAATAGTTTATGGATGAAACATTTTTTCCACTTTTTCTCTATAATATATCAGACGAGAAATTTTATCATGAATTGAAAAATCTTTTAATCAATAAAATACAAACTATATCACTTTGAATTCTCAATCAAATTTAATATGAAAGAAATATTATTTTTCTTTATTTTCCGAATTTTTTTCCCTATTTTGAAAAATTTATAACTTTATCGTTAAATTTTGTCACTACAACGTTAGATTGTGTGACGCCTTACTTTCCTAATTATTAATTAAGTAAGTACTTACCCTATAATAAAAAAAAAATATAGTAAATTGATAAGAAATAACGATTTGAAGAAATAAAATTCGACTTAAAATAGTTTATGGATGAAACATTTTTTCCACTTTTTCTCTATAATATATCACACAAGAAATTGGATCATGAATTGAAAAATCTTTTAATCAATAAAAAACAGACTATATCACTTTGAATTCTGTATCAAATTAAATATTAAAGAAATATTATTTTTCTTTATTTTCCAAACTGTTTTTTCCCTTTTTTGGAGAATTTATATCTTTATCGTTATATTTTGTCACTACAACGTTAGATTGTGTGGCTCCTTACTTTTCTTAATTATTAATGAAGTAAGTACTTACCATAAAATAATCGAAAATTTAAGTGAAGTGTTCAATAATAGTGTTTCTAAGAATAAAAATTTGACTTAAAATAGATTATGGATGAAATATTTTTTCAAATGTTTCTCAATAATATATCGCAAAAAAAATTAAATCATGAATTGAAAAATCTTAATGCAATATATTACAAACTGTATCACTTTAAATTCTGATTCAAATAAAATAACAAAAAATATTATATTCCTTTATTTTCCAATTTTTTTTCTTTATTTTTTATGGTTTTTAATTTTTATCGTTATATTTTGTCACTACAACGTTAGATTGTGTGGCTCCTTACTTTTCTTAATTATTAATGAAGTAAGTACTTACCATAAAATAATCGAAAATTTAAGTGAAGTGTTCAATAATAGTGTTTCTAAGAATAAAAATTTGACTTAAAATAGATTATGGATGAAATATTTTTTCAAATGTTTCTTAATAATATATCGCAAAAGAAATTAAATCATGAATTGAAAAATCTTAAATGCAATAAATTACAAACTATATCACTTTGAATTCTGATTCAAATAAAATAACAAAAAATATTATATTCCTTTATTTTCCAATTTTTTTTCTTTATTTTGTATGGTTTTTAATTTTTATCGTTATATTTTGTCACTACAACGTTAGATTGTGTGACGCCTTACTTTTCTTAATTATTAATTAAGTAAGTACTTACCCTATAATAAACAAAAAATATAGTAAATGGATAAGAAATAACGATTTGAAGAAATAAAATTTGACCTAAACAAGTTTATGGTCGAAACATTTTTTCCAGTGTTTCTCTATAATATACCACACAAGAAATTTTATCATAAAATGAAAAATCTTTTAATTAATAAATTACAAACTATATCACTTTGAATTCCGAATCAAATTAAATGTTAAAGAAATATTATTTTTCTTTTATTTCCGAACTTTCTTTTCCCTATTTTGGAGAATTTATATCTTTATCGTTAAATTTTCTCATTACAACGTTAGATTGTGTGACGCCTTAATTTTCCTAATTATTAATTAAGTAAGTGCTTACCCTATAATAATTAAAAAATATAGTAAATTGATAAAAAATAATGATTTGAAGAAATAAAAATTGACTTATAATAGTGTATGAACGAAACATTTTCTCAACTTTTTCTCTATAATATATCACACATGAAATTTGATCATGAATTGAAAAATCTTTTAATCAATAAAATATAGACTATATCACTTAGAATTCTGTATCCTATTAAATATTAAAGAAATATTATTTTTTTTTTTCCGAACTGTTTTTTCCCTTTTTTGGAGAATTTATATCTTTATCGTTAAATTTTGTCACTACAACGTAAGATTGTGTGACGCCTTACTTTTCTTAATTATTGATTAAGTAAGTACTTACCATATAATAAACAAAAAATATAGCAAATTGTTAAGAAATAACGATTTGAAGAAATAAAATTTGACTTAAAATAGTTTATGGATGAAACATCTTTTTTCCACTTTTTCTATATAGTATATTAAACAAGAAATTTAATCATGTATTGAAAAACCTTTTATTCAATAAAATACAAACTATATCACTTTGAATTCTGAATCAAATTAAATATTAAAGAAATATTATTTTTCTTTGTTTTCCGAACTTTTTTCCCCTTTT
This sequence comes from Ecdyonurus torrentis, assembly GCA_949318235.1. Lineage (NCBI taxonomy): Eukaryota > Metazoa > Arthropoda > Insecta > Ephemeroptera > Heptageniidae > Ecdyonurus > Ecdyonurus torrentis. The sequence goes on along the minus strand of OX439133.1, from coordinate 4,165,760 downwards.
TTGGAGAATTTACATCTTTATCGTTAAATTTTATCATTACAACGTTAGATTGTGTGACGCCTTACTTTTGTAAAATATTAATTAAGTAAGTACTTACCGTATAATAAACAAAAAATATAGTAAATTGTTAAGAAATAACGATTTGAAGAAATAAAATTCGACCTAAAATAGATTATGGATGAAAATTTTTTTCCACTTTTTCTCTATAATATATCACACAAGAAATTTGATTATGAATTGAAAAATCTTTTAATCAATAAAATACAAACTATATCACTTTGAATTCTGAATCAAATTAAATATTTAAGAAATATTATTTTTCTTTATTTTCCGAACTTTTTTTTCCCTTTTTTGGAGAATTTACATCTTTATCGTTAAATTTTGTCACTACAACGTTAAATTGTGTGACGCCTTACTTTTCCTAATTTTTAATTAAGTAAGTGCTTACCCTATAGTAAATAAAAAATATAGTAAATTGATGAGAAATAATGATTTGAGGAAATAAAATTCGACTTAAGATAGTGTACGGATGAAACATTTTTTTCCACTTTTTCTCTATAATATATCACACAAGAAATTTGATCATTAATTGGCAAATCTTTTAATCAATAGAATACAAACTATATCACTTTAGATTCTGTATTCTATAAAATATTAAAGAAATATTATTTTTCTTTCTTTTCCGAAATATTTTTTTCCTTTTCAATGGATTTCAAATTTTTATTGTTAAATTTTGTCACTACAACGTTAGATTGTGTGGCTCCTTACTTTTCTTAATTAATAATTAAGTAAGTACTTACCGTATAATAAACTAAAAATATAGTAAATTGATAAGAAATAACGATTTGAAGAAATAAAATTCGACATAAATAGATTATGGATGAAACATTTTTTCCACTTTTTCTCTATAATATATCACACAAGAAATTGAATCATGAATTGAAAAATCTTTTAATCAAAAAAATACAAACTATATCACTGTGAATTCTGAATCAAATTAAATATTAAAGAAATATTATTTTTCTTTATTTTCTGAACTTCTTTTTTCCCCTTTTTTAGAGCTTTTATAGTTTTATCGTTAAATTTTGTGAATACAACGTTAGATTGTGTGGCTCCTTACTTTTCTTTATTATAAATTAAGTAAGTACTTACCCTATAATAAACAAAAAAATATATTAAATTGATAAGAAATAACGATTTGAAGAAATAAAATACGACTTAAAATAGTTTATGGATGAAACATGTTTTCCACTTTTTCTCTATATTATATCACACAAGAAATTTGATCATGAATTGAAAAATCTTTTAATTAATAAAATACAAACAATATCACTTTGAATTCTGAATCAAATTAAATATTAAGAAATATTATTTTCCTTTATTTTCCGAACTGTTTTTCCCCTTTTTTGGAGAATTTATATCTTTATCGTTAAATTTTGTCACTACAACGTAAGATTGTGTGACGCCTTACTTTTCTTAATTATTGATTAAGTAAGTACTTACCATATAATAAACAAAAAATATAGTAAATTGTTAAGAAATAACGATTTGAAGAAATAAAATTTGACTTAAAATAGTTTATGGATGAAACATCTTTTTTCCACTTTTTCTATATAGTATATTAAACAAGCAATTTAATCATGTATTGAAAAATCTTTTATTCAATAAAATACAAACTATATCACTTTGAATTCTGAATCAAATTAAATATTAAAGAAATATTATTTTTCTTTGTTTTCCGAACTTTTTTACCCTTTTTTGGAGAATTTACATCTTTATCGTTAAATTTTGTCATTACAACGTTAGATTGTGTGACGCCTTACTTTTGTAAATTATTAATTAAGTAAGTACTTACCGTATAATAAACTAAAAATATAGTAAATTGATAAGAAATAACGATTTGAAGAAATAAAATTCGACCTAAAATAGATTATGGATAAAAAATTTTTTCCACTTTTTCTCTATAATATATCACACAAGAAATTTGATCATGAATTGAAAAATCTTTTAATCAATAAAATACAAACTATATCACTTTGAATTCTGAATCAAATTAAATATTAAAGAAATATTATTTTTCTTTGTTTTCCGAACTTTTTTTTCCCTTTTTTGGAGAATTTTCATCTTTATCGTTAAATTTTGTCACTACAACGTCAGATTGTGTGACGCCTTACTTTTCCTAATTATTAATTAAGTAAGTGCTTACCCTATAGTAATTAAAAAATATAGTAAATTGATGAGAAATAATGATTTGAGGAAATAAAATTCGACTTAAAATAGTGTAGGGATGAAACATTTTTTTCCATCTTTTCTCTATAATATATCACACATGAAATTTGATCATGAATTGAAAAATCTTTTAATCAATAAATTACAAACTATATCACTTTGAATTCTTAATCAAATTAAATATTAAAGAAATATTATTTTTCTTTATTTTCCGAACTGTTTTTCCCCTTTTTTGGAGAATTTATATCTTTATCGTTAAATTTTGTCACTACAACGTAAGATTGTGTGACGCCTTACTTTTCTTAATTATTGATTAAGTAAGTACTTACCATATAATAAACAAAAAATATAGTAAATTGTTAAGAAATAACGATTTGAAGAAATAAAATTTGACTTAAAATAGTTTATGGATGAAACATCTTTTTTCCACTTTTTCTATATAGTATATTAAACAAGAAATTTAATCATGTATTGAAAAACCTTTTATTCAATAAAATACAAACTATATCACTTTGAATTCTGAATCAAATTAAATATTAAAGAAATATTATTTTTCTTTGTTTTCCGAACTTTTTTCCCCTTTTTTGGAGAATTTACATCTTTATCGTTAAATTTTGTCATTACAACGTTAGATTGTGTGACGCCTTACTTTTCTTAATTATTAATTAAGTAAGAACTTACCCTATAAAAAACAAAAAATATAGTAATTTGATATAATATAATGATTTGAGGAAATAAAAAGTGACTTATAATAGTGTACGTACGAAACATTTTTTTAACTTTTTCTCTATAATATATTAAACAAGATATTGGATCATGAATTGAAAAATCTTTTATAAAACAAATACAAACTATATTACTTTAAATTCTGAATCAAATTAAATAATAAAGAAATATTATTTTCCTTTATTTTCCAAATTATTTTTATTCTTTTTAATGGTTTTTAATTTTTATCGTTATATTTTGTCACTACAACGTTAGATTGTGTGACGCCTTACTTTTCTTAATTATTAATTAAGTAAGTACTTACCCTATAATAAACAAAAAATATAGTAAATTGATAAGAAATAACGATTTGAAGAAATAAAATTTGACCTAAACAAGTTTATGGTCGAAACATTTTTTCCAGTGTTTCTCTATAATATACCACACAAGAAATTTTATCATAAAATGAAAAATCTTTTAATTAATAAATTACAAACTATATCACTTTGAATTCCGAATCAAATTAAATATTAAAGAAATATTATTTTTCTTTTATTTCCGAACTTTCTTTTCCCTATTTTGGAGAATTTATATCTTTATCGTTAAATTTTCTCATTACAACGTTAGATTGTGTGACGCCTTAATTTTCCTAATTATTAATTAAGTAAGTGCTTACCCTATAATAATTAAAAAATATAGTAAATTGATAAAAAATAATGATTTGAAGAAATAAAAATTGACTTATAATATATTGCATGATCGAAACATTTTCTCCACTTTTTCTCTATAATATATCACACATGAAATTTGATCATGAATTGAAAAATCTTTTAATCAATAAAATACAGACTATATCACTTTGAATTCTGTATCCTATTAAATATTAAAGAAATATTATTTTTCTTTATTTTCCGAACTGTTTTTTTCCCTTTTTTGGAGAATTTATATCTTTATCGTTATATTTTGTCACTACAACGTTAGATTGTGTGACGCCTTACTTTTCTTAATAATTAATTAAGTAAGTACTTACCCTATAATAAACAAAAAATATAGTAAATTGATAAGAAATAACGATTTGAAGAAATAAAATTCGACCTAAAATAGTTTAGGGATGAAACATTTTTTCCACTTTTTCTCTATAATATATCAGACGAGAAATTTTATCATGAATTGAAAATTTATTTAATCAATAAAATACAAACTATATCACTTTGAATTCTCAATCAAATTTAATATTAAAGAAATATTATTTTTCTTTATTTTCCGAATTTTTTTTCCCTATTTTGAAAAATTTATAACTTTATCGTTAAATTTTGTCACTACAACGTTAGATTGTGTGACGCCTTACATTTCCTAATTATTAATTAAGTAAGTACTTACCCTATAATAAAAAAAAAATATAGTAAATTGATAAGAAATAACGATTTGAAGAAATAAAATTCGACTTTAAATAGTTTATGGATGAAACATTTTTTCCACTTTTTCTCTATAATATATCACACAAGAAATTGGATCATGAATTGAATAATCTTATATTCAATAAAATACAAACTATATCACTTTGAATTCTGAATCAAATTAAATAATAAAGAAATATTATTTTCCTTTATTTTCCAAATTATTATTATTCTTTTTTATTTTATTTTATTTGTATCGTTAACTTTGGTAACTACAACGTTAGATTGTGTGGCTCCTTACTTTTCTTAATTATTAATGAAGTAAGTACTTACCATAAAATAATCGATAATTTAAGTGAAGTGTTCAATAATAGTGTTTCTAAGAATAAAAATTTGACTTAAAATAGATTATGGATGAAATATTTTTTCAAATGTTTCTCAATAATATATCGCAAAAGAAATTAAATCATGAATTGAAAAATCTTAAATGCAATAAATTACAAACTATATCACTTTGAATTCTGATTCAAATAAAATAACAAAAAATATTATATTCCTTTATTTTCCAAATTTTTTTCTTTATTTTTTATGGTTTTCAATTTTTATCGTTAAATTTTGTCACTACAACGTTAGATTGTGTGACGCCTTACTTTTCTTAATTATTAATTAAGTAAGAACTTACCCTATAATAAACAAAAAATATAGTAATTTGATATAAAATAATGATTTGAGGAAATAAAAAGTGACTTATAATAGTGTACGTACGAAACATTTTTTTAACTTTTTCTCTATAATATATTAAACAAGATATTGGATCATGAATTGAAAAATCTTTTATAAAACAAATACAAACTATATTACTTTAAATTCTGAATCAAATTAAATAATAAAGAAATATTATTTTCCTTTATTTTCCAAATTATTTTTATTCTTTTTAATGGTTTTTAATTTTTATCGTTATATTTTGTCACTACAACGTTAGATTGTGTGACGCCTTACTTTTCTTAATTATTAATGAAGTAAGTATTTACCCTAAAATAATCGAAAAATATAGCGAAGTGTTGAAAAAGATTAATTTAAACATCGAAAATTTGACCTAAACAAGTTTATGGTCGAAACATTTTTTCCAGTGTTTCTCTATAATATACCACACAAGAAATTTTATCATAAAATGAAAAATCTTTTAATTAATAAATTACAAACTATATAACTTTGAATTCCGAATCAAATTAAATATTAAAGAAATATTATTTTTCTTTATTTTCCGAACTTTCTTTTCCCTATTTTGGAGAATTTATATCTTTATCGTTAAATTTTGTCATTACAACGTTAGATTGTGTGACGCCTTAATTTTCCTAATTATTAATTAAGTGCTTACCATATAATAATTAAAAAATATAGTAAATTGATAAAAAATAATGATTTGAAGAAATAAAAATTGACATATAATAGTGTATGAACGAAACATTTTCTCAACTTTTTCTCTATAATATATCACACATGAAATTTGATCATGAATTGAAAAATCTTTTAATCAATAAAATACAGACTATATCACTTTGAATTCTGTATCCTATTAAATATTAAAGAAATATTATTTTTCCTTATTTTCCGAACTGTTTTTTCCCTTTTTTGGAGAATTTATATCTTTATCGTTATATTTTGTCACTACAACGTTAGATTGTGTGACGCCTTACTTTTCTTAATAATTAATTAAGTAAGAACTTACCCTATAAAAAACAAAAAATATAGTAATTTGATATAATATAATGATTTGAGGAAATAAAAAGTGACTTATAATAGTGTACGTACGAAACATTTTTTTAACTTTTTCTCTATAATATATTAAACAAGATATTGGATCATGAATTGAAAAATCTTTTATAAAACAAATACAAACTATATTACTTTAAATTCTGAATCAAATTAAATAATAAAGAAATATTATTTTCCTTTATTTTCCAAATTATTTTTATTCTTTTTAATGGTTTTTAATTTTTATCGTTATATTTTGTCACTACAACGTTAGATTGTGTGACGCCTTACTTTTCTTAATTATTAATTAAGTAAGTACTTACCCTATAATAAACAAAAAATATAGTAAATTGATAAGAAATAACGATTTGAAGAAATAAAATTTGACCTAAACAAGTTTATGGTCGAAACATTTTTTCCAGTGTTTCTCTATAATATACCACACAAGAAATTTTATCATAAAATGAAAAATCTTTTAATTAATAAATTACAAACTATATCACTTTGAATTCCGAATCAAATTAAATATTAAAGAAATATTATTTTTCTTTTATTTCCGAACTTTCTTTTCCCTATTTTGGAGAATTTATATCTTTATCGTTAAATTTTCTCATTACAACGTTAGATTGTGTGACGCCTTAATTTTCCTAATTATTAATTAAGTAAGTGCTTACCCTATAATAATTAAAAAATATAGTAAATTGATAAAAAATAATGATTTGAAGAAATAAAAATTGACTTATAATATATTGCATGATCGAAACATTTTCTCCACTTTTTCTCTATAATATATCACACATGAAATTTGATCATGAATTGAAAAATCTTTTAATCAATAAAATACAGACTATATCACTTTGAATTCTGTATCCTATTAAATATTAAAGAAATATTATTTTTCTTTATTTTCCGAACTGTTTTTTTCCCTTTTTTGGAGAATTTATATCTTTATCGTTATATTTTGTCACTACAACGTTAGATTGTGTGACGCCTTACTTTTCTTAATAATTAATTAAGTAAGTACTTACCCTATAATAAACAAAAAATATAGTAAATTGATAAGAAATAACGATTTGAAGAAATAAAATTCGACCTAAAATAGTTTAGGGATGAAACATTTTTTCCACTTTTTCTCTATAATATATCAGACGAGAAATTTTATCATGAATTGAAAATTTATTTAATCAATAAAATACAAACTATATCACTTTGAATTCTCAATCAAATTTAATATTAAAGAAATATTATTTTTCTTTATTTTCCGAATTTTTTTTCCCTATTTTGAAAAATTTATAACTTTATCGTTAAATTTTGTCACTACAACGTTAGATTGTGTGACGCCTTACATTTCCTAATTATTAATTAAGTAAGTACTTACCCTATAATAAAAAAAAAATATAGTAAATTGATAAGAAATAACGATTTGAAGAAATAAAATTCGACTTTAAATAGTTTATGGATGAAACATTTTTTCCACTTTTTCTCTATAATATATCACACAAGAAATTGGATCATGAATTGAATAATCTTATATTCAATAAAATACAAACTATATCACTTTGAATTCTGAATCAAATTAAATAATAAAGAAATATTATTTTCCTTTATTTTCCAAATTATTATTATTCTTTTTTATTTTATTTTATTTGTATCGTTAACTTTGGTAACTACAACGTTAGATTGTGTGGCTCCTTACTTTTCTTAATTATTAATGAAGTAAGTACTTACCATAAAATAATCGAAAATTTAAGTGAAGTGTTCAATAATAGTGTTTCTAAGAATAAAAATTTGACTTAAAATAGATTATGGATGAAATATTTTTTCAAATGTTTCTTAATAATATATCGCAAAAGAAATTAAATCATGAATTGAAAAATCTTAAATGCAATAAATTACAAACTATATCACTTTGAATTCTGATTCAAATAAAATAACAAAAAATATTATATTCCTTTATTTTCCAATTTTTTTTCTTTATTTTGTATGGTTTTTAATTTTTATCTCTATATTTTGTCACTACAACGTTAGATTGTGTGACGCCTTACTTTTCTTAATTATTAATTAAGTAAGTACTTACCCTATAATAAACAAAAAATATAGTAAATGGATAAGAAATAACGATTTGAAGAAATAAAATTTGACCTAAACAAGTTTATGGTCGAAACATTTTTTCCAGTGTTTCTCTATAATATACCACACAAGAAATTTTATCATAAAATGAAAAATCTTTTAATTAATAAATTACAAACTATATCACTTTGAATTCCGAATCAAATTAAATATTAAAGAAATATTATTTTTCTTTTATTTCCGAACTTTCTTTTCCCTATTTTGGAGAATTTATATCTTTATCGTTAAATTTTGTCATTACAACGTTAGATTGTGTGACGCCTTAATTTTCCTAATTATTAATTAAGTAAGTGCTTACCCTATAATAATTAAAAAATATAGTAAATTGATAAAAAATAATGATTTGAAGAAATAAAAATTGACTTATAATAGTGTATGAACGAAACATTTTCTCAACTTTTTCTCTATAATATATCACACATGAAATTTGATCATGAATTGAAAAATCTTTTAATCAATAAAATATAGACTATATCACTTAGAATTCTGTATCCTATTAAATATTAAAGAAATATTATTTTTCTTTATTTTCCGAACTGTTTTTTCCCTTTTTTGGAGAATTTATATTTATATTTTTATATATTTTGTCACTACAACGTTAGATTGTGTGGCTCCTTACTTTTTTTAATTATTAATGAAGTAAGTACTTACCCTATAATAAACTAAAAATATAGTAAATTGATAAGAAATAACGATTTGAAGAAATAAAATTCGACCTAAATAGATGATGGATGAAACATTTTTTCCACTTTTTCTCTATAATATATCACACATGAAATTTGATCATGAATTGAAAAATCTTTAATCAATAAATTACAAACTATATCACTTTGAATTCTTAATCAAATTAAATATTAAAGAAATATTATTTTTCTTTATTTTCCGAACTGTTTGTCCCCTTTTTTGGAGAATTTATATCTTTATCGTTAAATTTTGTCACTACAACGTAAGATTGTGTGACGCCTTACTTTTCTTAATTTTTGATTAAGTAAGTACTTACCATATAATAAACAAATAATATAGTAAATTGTTAAGAAATAACGATTTGAAGAAATAAAATTTGACTTAAAATAGTTTATGGATGAAACATCTTTTTTCCACTTTTTCTATATAGTATATTAAACAAGAAATTTAATCATGTATTGAAAAACCTTTTATTCAATAAAATACAAACTATATCACTTTGAATTCTGAATCAAATTAAATATTAAAGAAATATTATTTTTCTTTGTTTTCCGAACTTTTTTCCCCTTTTTTGGAGAATTTACATCTTTATCGTTAAATTTTATCATTACAACGTTAGATTGTGTGACGCCTTACTTTTGTAAAATATTAATTAAGTAAGTACTTACTGTATAATAAACAAAAAATATAGTAAATTGTTAAGAAATAACGATTTGAAGAAATAAAATTCGACCTAAAATAGATTATGGATGAAAATTTTTTTCCACTTTTTCTCTATAATATATCACACAAGAAATTTGATTATGAATTGAAAAATCTTTTAATCAATAAAATACAAACTATATCACTTTGAATTCTGAATCAAATTAAATATTAAAGAAATATTATTTTTCTTTATTTTCCGAACTTTTTTTTCCCTTTTTTGGAGAATTTACATCTTTATCGTTAAATTTTGTCACTACAACGTTAAATTGTGTGACGCCTTACTTTTCCTAATTTTTAATTAAGTAAGTGCTTACCCTATAGTAAATAAAAAATATAGTAAATTGATGAGAAATAATGATTTGAGGAAATAAAATTCGACTTAAGATAGTGTACGGATGAAACATTTTTTTCCACTTTTTCTCTATAATATATAACACAAGAAATTTGATCATTAATTGGAAAATCTTTTAATCAATAGAATACAAACTATATCACTTTAGATTCTGTATTCTATAAAATATTATAGAAATATTATTTTTCTTTCTTTTCCGAAATATTTTTTTCCTTTTCAATGGATTTCAAATTTTTATTGTTAAATTTTGTCACTACAACGTTAGATTGTGTGGCTCCTTACTTTTCTTAATTATTAATTAAGTAAGTACTTACCGTATAATAAACTAAAAATATAGTAAATTGATAAGAAATAACGATTTGAAGAAATAAAATTCGACCTAAATAGATGATGGATGAAACATTTTTTCCACTTTTTCTCTATAATATATCACACATGAAATTTGATCATGAATTGAAAAAACTTTTAATCAATAAATTACAAACTATATCACTTTGAATTCTTAATCAAATTAAATATTAAAGAAATATTATTTTTCTTTATTTTCCGAACTGTTTTTCCCCTTTTTTGGAGAATTTATATCTTTATCGTTAAATTTTGTCACTACAACGTAAGATTGTGTGACGCCTTACTTTTCTTAATTATTGATTAAGTAAGTACTTACCATATAATAAACAAAAAATATAGTAAATTGTTAAGAAATAACGATTTGAAGAAATAAAATTTGACTTAAAATAGTTTATGGATGAAACATCTTTTTTCCACTTTTTCTATATAGTATATTAAACAAGAAATTTAATCATGTATTGAAAAACCTTTTATTCAATAAAATACAAACTATATCACTTTGAATTCTGAATCAAATTAAATATTAAAGAAATATTATTTTTCTTTGTTTTCCGAACTTTTTTCCCCTTTTTTGGAGAATTTACATCTTTATCGTTAAATTTTGTCATTACAACGTTAGATTGTGTGACGCCTTACTTTTGTAAAATATTAATTAAGTAAGTACTTACCGTATAATAAACAAAAAATATAGTAAATTGTTAAGAAATAACGATTTGAGGAAATAAAATTCGACTTAAGATAGTGTACGGATGAAAATTTTTTTCCACTTTTTCTCTATAATATATCACACAAGAAATTTGATCATTAATTGGAAAATATTTTAATCAATAGAATACAAACTATATCACTTTAGATTCTGTATTCTATAAAATATTAAAGAAATATTATTTTTCTTTCTTTTCCGAAATATTTTTTTCCTTTTCAATGGATTTCAAATTTTTATTGTTAATTTTTGTCACTACAACGTTAGATTGTGTGGCTCCTTACTTTTCTTAATTAATAATTAAGTAAGTACTTACCGTATAATAAACTAAAAATATAGTAAATTGATAAGAAATAACGATTTGAAGAAATAAAATTCGACATAAATAGATTATGGATGAAACATTTTTTCCACTTTTTCTCTATAATATATCACACAAGAAATTGAATCATGAATTGAAAAATCTTTTAATCAAAAAAATACAAACTATATCACTGTGAATTCTGAATCAAATTAAATATTAAAGAAATATTATTTTTCTTTGTTTTCCGAACTTTTTTTTCCCTTTTTTGGAGAATTTTCATCTTTATCGTTAAATTTTGTCACTACAACGTCAGATTGTGTGACGCCTTACTTTTCCTAATTATTAATTAAGTAAGTGCTTACCCTATAGTAATTAAAAAATATAGTAAATTGATGAGAAATAATGATTTGAGGAAATAAAATTCGACTTAAAATAGTGTACGGATGAAACATTTTTTTTCACTTTTTCTCTATAATATATCACACAAGAAATTTGATCATTAATTGAAAAATCTTTTAATCAATAGAATACAAACTATATCACTTTAGATTCTGTATCCTATAAAATATTATAGAAATATTATTTTTCTTTCTTTTCCGAAATATTTTTTTCCTTTTCAATGGATTTCAAATTTTTATTGTTAAATTTTGTCACTACAACGTTAGATTGTGTGGCTCCTTACTTTTCTTAATTATTAATTAAGTAAGTACTTACCGTATAATAAACTAAAAATATAGTAAATTGATAAGAAATAACGATTTGAAGAAATAAAATTCGACCTAAATAGATGATGGATGAAACATTTTTTCCACTTTTTCTCTATAATATATCACACATGAAATTTGATCATGAATTGAAAAAACTTTTAATCAATAAATTACAAACTATATCACTTTGAATTCTTAATCAAATTAAATATTAAAGAAATATTATTTTTCTTTATTTTCCGAACTGTTTTTCCCCTTTTTTGGAGAATTTATATCTTTATCGTTAAATTTTGTCACTACAACGTAAGATTGTGTGACGCCTTACTTTTCTTAATTATTGATTAAGTAAGTACTTACCATATAATAAACAAAAAATATAGTAAATTGTTAAGAAATAACGATTTGAAGAAATAAAATTTGACTTAAAATAGTTTATGGATGAAACATCTTTTTTCCACTTTTTCTATATAGTATATTAAACAAGAAATTTAATCATGTATTGAAAAACCTTTTATTCAATAAAATACAAACTATATCACTTTGAATTCTGAATCAAATTAAATATTAAAGAAATATTATTTTTCTTTGTTTTCCGAACTTTTTTCCCCTTTTTTGGAGAATTTACATCTTTATCGTTAAATTTTGTCATTACAACGTTAGATTGTGTGACGCCTTACTTTTGTAAAATATTAATTAAGTAAGTACTTACCGTATAATAAACAAAAAATATAGTAAATTGTTAAGAAATAACGATTTGAGGAAATAAAATTCGACTTAAGATAGTGTACGGATGAAAATTTTTTTCCACTTTTTCTCTATAATATATCACACAAGAAATTTGATCATTAATTGGAAAATATTTTAATCAATAGAATACAAACTATATCACTTTAGATTCTGTATTCTATAAAATATTAAAGAAATATTATTTTTCTTTCTTTTCCGAAATATTTTTTTCCTTTTCAATGGATTTCAAATTTTTATTGTTAATTTTTGTCACTACAACGTTAGATTGTGTGGCTCCTTACTTTTCTTAATTAATAATTAAGTAAGTACTTACCGTATAATAAACTAAAAATATAGTAAATTGATAAGAAATAACGATTTGAAGAAATAAAATTCGACATAAATAGATTATGGATGAAACATTTTTTCCACTTTTTCTCTATAATATATCACACAAGAAATTGAATCATGAATTGAAAAATCTTTTAATCAAAAAAATACAAACTATATCACTGTGAATTCTGAATCAAATTAAATATTAAAGAAATATTATTTTTCTTTATTTTCTGAACTTCTTTTTTCCCCTTTTTTAGAGCTTTTATAGTTTTATCGTTAAATTTTGTGATTACAACGTTAGATTGTGTGGCTCCTTACTTTTCTTTATTATAAATTAAGTAAGTACTTACCGTATAATAAACAAAAAATATAGTAAATTGTTAAGAAATAACGATTTGAAGAAATAAAATTCGACCTAAAATAGATTATGGATGAAAATTTTTTTCCACTTTTTCTCTATAATATATCACACAAGAAATTTGATTATGAATTGAAAAATCTTTTAATCAATAAAATACAAACAATATCACTTTGAATTCTGAATCAAATTAAATATTAAGAAATATTATTTTCCTTTATTTTCCGAACTGTTTTTCCCCTTTTTTGGAGAATTTATATCTTTATCGTTAAATTTTGTCACTACAACGTAAGATTGTGTGACGCCTTACTTTTCTTAATTATTGATTAAGTAAGTACTTACCATATAATAAACAAAAAATATAGTAAATTGTTAAGAAATAACGATTTGAAGAAATAAAATTTGACTTAAAATAGTTTATGGATGAAACATCTTTTTTCCACTTTTTCTATATAGTATATTAAACAAGAAATTTAATCATGTATTGAAAAATCTTTTATTCAATAAAATACAAACTATATCACTTTGAATTCTGAATCAAATTAAATATTAAAGAAATATTATTTTTCTTTGTTTTCCGAACTTTTTTCCCCTTTTTTGGAGAATTTACATCTTTATCGTTAAATTTTGTCATTACAACGTTAGATTGTGTGACGCCTTACTTTTGTAAAATATTAATTAAGTAAGTACTTACCGTATAATAAACTAAAAATATAGTAAATTGATAAGAAATAACGATTTGAAGAAATAAAATTCGACCTAAAATAGATTATGGATAAAAAATTTTTTCCACTTTTTCTCTATAATATATCACACAAGAAATTTGATCATGAATTGAAAAATCTTTTAATCAATAAAATACAAACTATATCACTTTGAATTCTGAATCAAATTAAATATTAAAGAAATATTATTTTTCTTTGTTTTCCGAACTTTTTTTTCCCTTTTTTGGAGAATTTTCATCTTTATCGTTAAATTTTGTCACTACAACGTCAGATTGTGTGACGCCTTACTTTTCCTAATTATTAATTAAGTAAGTGCTTACCCTATAGTAATTAAAAAATATAGTAAATTGATGAGAAATAATGATTTGAGGAAATAAAATTCGACTTAAAATAGTGTACGGATGAAACATTTTTTTTCACTTTTTCTCTATAATATATCACACAAGAAATTTGATCATTAATTGAAAAATCTTTTAATCAATAGAATACAAACTATATCACTTTAGATTCTGTATCCTATAAAATATTATAGAAATATTATTTTTCTTTCTTTTCCGAAATATTTTTTTCCTTTTCAATGGATTTCAAATTTTTATTGTTAAATTTTGTCACTACAACGTTAGATTGTGTGGCTACTTACTTTTCTTAATTATTAATTAAGTAAGTACTTACCGTATAATAAACTAAAAATATAGTAAATTGATAAGAAATAACGATTTGAAGAAATAAAATTCGACCTAAATAGATGATGGATGAAACATTTTTTCCACTTTTTCTCTATAATATATCACACATGAAATTTGATCATGAATTGAAAAATCTTTTAATCAATAAATTACAAACTATATCACTTTGAATTCTTAATCAAATTAAATATTAAAGAAATATTATTTTTCTTTATTTTCCGAACTGTTTTTCCCCTTTTTTGGAGAATTTATATCTTTATCGTTAAATTTTGTCACTACAACGTAAGATTGTGTGACGCCTTACTTTTCTTAATTATTGATTAAGTAAGTACTTACCATATAATAAACAAAAAATATAGTAAATTGTTAAGAAATAACGATTTGAAGAAATAAAATTTGACTTAAAATAGTTTATGGATGAAACATCTTTTTTCCACTTTTTCTATATAGTATATTAAACAAGAAATTTAATCATGTATTGAAAAACCTTTTATTCAATAAAATACAAACTATATCACTTTGAATTCTGAATCAAATTAAATATTAAAGAAATATTATTTTTCTTTGTTTTCCGAACTTTTTTCCCCTTTTTTGGAGAATTTACATCTTTATCGTTAATTTTTGTCATTACAACGTTAGATTGTGTGACGCCTTACTTTTGTAAAATATTAATTAAGTAAGTACTTACCGTATAATAAACAAAAAATATAGTAAATTGTTAAGAAATAACGATTTGAGGAAATAAAATTCGACTTAAGATAGTGTACGGATGAAAATTTTTTTCCACTTTTTCTCTATAATATATCACACAAGAAATTTGATCATTAATTGGAAAATATTTTAATCAATAGAATACAAACTATATCACTTTAGATTCTGTATTCTATAAAATATTAAAGAAATATTATTTTTCTTTCTTTTCCGAAATATTTTTTTCCTTTTCAATGGATTTCAAATTTTTATTGTTAATTTTTGTCACTACAACGTTAGATTGTGTGGCTCCTTACTTTTCTTAATTAATAATTAAGTAAGTACTTACCGTATAATAAACTAAAAATATAGTAAATTGATAAGAAATAACGATTTGAAGAAATAAAATTCGACATAAATAGATTATGGATGAAACATTTTTTCCACTTTTTCTCTATAATATATCACACAAGAAATTGAATCATGAATTGAAAAATCTTTTAATCAAAAAAATACAAACTATATCACTGTGAATTCTGAATCAAATTAAATATTAAAGAAATATTATTTTTCTTTATTTTCTGAACTTCTTTTTTCCCCTTTTTTAGAGCTTTTATAGTTTTATCGTTAAATTTTGTGATTACAACGTTAGATTGTGTGGCTCCTTACTTTTCTTTATTATAAATTAAGTAAGTACTTACCCTATAATAAACAAAAAAATATATTAAATTGATAAGAAATAACGATTTGAAGAAATAAAATACGACTTAAAATAGTTTATGGATGAAACATGTTTTCCACTTTTTCTCTATATTATATCACACAAGAAATTTGATCATGAATTGAAAAATCTTTTAATCAATAAAATACAAACAATATCACTTTGAATTCTGAATCAAATTAAATATTAAGAAATATTATTTTCCTTTATTTTCCGAACTGTTTTTCCCCTTTTTTGGAGAATTTATATCTTTATCGTTAAATTTTATCATTACAACGTTAGATTGTGTGACGCCTTACTTTTGTAAAATATTAATTAAGTAAGTACTTACCGTATAATAAACAAAAAATATAGTAAATTGTTAAGAAATAACGATTTGAAGAAATAAAATTCGACCTAAAATAGATTATGGATGAAAATTTTTTTCCACTTTTTCTCTATAATATATCACACAAGAAATTTGATTATGAATTGAAAAATCTTTTAATCAATAAAATACAAACAATATCACTTTGAATTCTGAATCAAATTAAATATTAAGAAATATTATTTTCCTTTATTTTCCGAACTGTTTTTCCCCTTTTTTGGAGAATTTATATCTTTATCGTTAAATTTTGTCACTACAACGTTAGATTGTGTGACGCCTTACTTTTCTTATATATTGATTAAGTAAGTACTTACCATATAATAAACAAAAAATATAGTAAATTGTTAAGAAATAACGATTTGAAGAAATAAAATTTGACTTAAAATAGTTTATGGATGAAACATCTTTTTTCCACTTTTTCTATATAGTATATTAAACAAGAAATTTAATCATGTATTGAAAAATCTTTTATTCAATAAAATACAAACTATATCACTTTGAATTCTGAATCAAATTAAATATTAAAGAAATATTATTTTTCTTTGTTTTCCGAACTTTTTTCCCCTTTTTTGGAGAATTTACATCTTGATCGTTAAATTTTGTCATTACAACGTTAGATTGTGTGACGCCTTACTTTTGTAAATTATTAATTAAGTAAGTACTTACCGTATAATAAACTAAAAATATAGTAAATTGATAAGAAATAACGATTTGAAGAAATAAAATTCGACCTAAAATAGATTATGGATAAAAATTTTTTTCCACTTTTTCTCTATAATATATCACACAAGAAATTTGATCATGAATTGAAAAATCTTTTAATCAATAAAATACAAACTATATCACTTTGAATTCTGAATCAAATTAAATATTAAAGAAATATTATTTTTCTTTGTTTTCCGAACTTTTTTTTCCCTTTTTTGGAGAATTTTCATCTTTATCGTTAAATTTTGTCACTACAACGTTAGATTGTGTGACGCCTTACTTTTCCTAATTATTAATTAAGTAAGTGCTTACCCTATAGTAATTAAAAAATATAGTAAATTGATGAGAAATAATGATTTGAGGAAATAAAATTCGACTTAAAATAGTGTACGGATGAAACATTTTTTTCCACTTTTTCTCTATAATATATCTCACAAGAAATTTGATCATTAATTGAAAAATCTTTTAATCAATAGAATACAAACTATATCACTTTAGATTCTGTATCCTATAAAATATTATAGAAATATTATTTTTCTTTCTTTTCCGAAATATTTTTTTCCTTTTCAATGGATTTCAAATTTTTATTGATAAATTTTGTCACTACAACGTTAGATTGTGTGGCTCCTTACTTTTCTTAATTATTTATTAAGTAAGTACTTACCGTATAATAAACTAAAAATATAGTAAATTGATAAGAAATAACGATTTGAAGAAATAAAATTCGACCTAAATAGATGATGGATGAAACATTTTTTCCACTTTTTCTCTATAATATATCACACATGAAATTTGATCATGAATTGAAAAATCTTTTAATCAATAAATTACAAACTATATCACTTTGAATTCTTAATCAAATTAAATATTAAAGAAATATTATTTTTCTTTATTTTCCGAACTGTTTTTCCCCTTTTTTGGAGAATTTATATCTTTATCGTTAAATTTTGTCACTACAACGTTAGATTGTGTGACGCCTTACTTTTCTTAATTATTGATTAAGTAAGTACTTACCATATAATAAACAAAAAATATAGTAAATTGTTAAGAAATAACGATTTGAAGAAATAAAATTTGACTTAAAATAGTTTATGGATGAAACATCTTTTTTCCACTTTTTCTATATAGTATATTAAACAAGAAATTTAATCATGTATTGAAAAACCTTTTATTCAATAAAATACAAACTATATCACTTTGAATTCTGAATCAAATTAAATATTAAAGAAATATTATTTTTCTTTGTTTTCCGAACTTTTTTCCCCTTTTTTGGAGAATTTACATCTTTATCGTTAAATTTTGTCATTACAACGTTAGATTGTGTGACGCCTTACTTTTGTAAAATATTAATTAAGTAAGTACTTACCGTATAATAAACAAAAAATATAGTAAATTGTTAAGAAATAACGATTTGAGGAAATAAAATTCGACTTAAGATAGTGTACGGATGAAAATTTTTTTCCACTTTTTCTCTATAATATATCACACAAGAAATTTGATCATTAATTGGAAAATATTTTAATCAATAGAATACAAACTATATCACTTTAGATTCTGTATTCTATAAAATATTAAAGAAATATTATTTTTCTTTCTTTTCCGAAATATTTTTTTCCTTTTCAATGGATTTCAAATTTTTATTGTTAATTTTTGTCACTACAACGTTAGATTGTGTGGCTCCTTACTTTTCTTAATTAATAATTAAGTAAGTACTTACCGTATAATAAACTAAAAATATAGTAAATTGATAAGAAATAACGATTTGAAGAAATAAAATTCGTCATAAATAGATTATGGATGAAACATTTTTTCCACTTTTTCTCTATAATATATCACACAAGAAATTGAATCATTAATTGAAAAATCTTTTAATCAAAAAAATACAAACTATATCACTGTGAATTCTGAATCAAATTAAATATTAAAGAAATATTATTTTTCTTTATTTTCTGAACTTCTTTTTTCCCCTTTTTTAGAGCTTTTATAGTTTTATCGTTAAATTTTGTGATTACAACGTTAGATTGTGTGGCTCCTTACTTTTCTTTATTATAAATTAAGTAAGTACTTACCCTATAATAAACAAAAAAATATATTAAATTGATAAGAAATAACGATTTGAAGAAATAAAATACGACTTAAAATAGTTTATGGATGAAACATGTTTTCCACTTTTTCTCTATATTATATCACACAAGAAATTTGATCATGAATTGAAAAATCTTTTAATCAATAAAATACAAACAATATCACTTTGAATTCTGAATCAAATTAAATATTAAGAAATATTATTTTCCTTTATTTTCCGAACTGTTTTTCCCCTTTTTTGGAGAATTTATATCTTTATCGTTAAATTTTATCATTACAACGTTAGATTGTGTGACGCCTTACTTTTGTAAAATATTAATTAAGTAAGTACTTACCGTATAATAAACAAAAAATATAGTAAATTGTTAAGAAATAACGATTTGAAGAAATAAAATTCGACCTAAAATAGATTATGGATGAAAATTTTTTTCCACTTTTTCTCTATAATATATCACACAAGAAATTTGATTATGAATTGAAAAATCTTTTAATCAATAAAATACAAACTATATCACTTTGAATTCTGAATCAAATTAAATATTAAAGAAATATTATTTTTCTTTATTTTCCGAACTTTTTTTTCCCTTTTTTGGAGAATTTACATCTTTATCGTTAAATTTTGTCACTACAACGTTAAATTGTGTGACGCCTTACTTTTCCTAATTTTTAATTAAGTAAGTGCTTACCCTATAGTAAATAAAAAATATAGTAAATTGATGAGAAATAATGATTTGAGGAAATAAAATTCGACTTAAGATAGTGTACGGATGAAACATTTTTTTCCACTTTTTCTCTATAATATATCACACAAGAAATTTGATCATTAATTGGAAAATATTTTAATCAATAGAATACAAACTATATCACTTTAGATTCTGTATTCTATAAAATATTAAAGAAATATTATTTTTCTTTCTTTTCCGAAATATTTTTTTCCTTTTCAATGGATTTCAAATTTTTATTGTTAAATTTTGTCACTACAACGTTAGATTGTGTGGCTCCTTACTTTTCTTAATTAATAATTAAGTAAGTACTTACCGTATAATAAACTAAAAATATAGTAAATTGATAAGAAATAACGATTTGAAGAAATAAAATTCGACATAAATAGATTATGGATTAAAACATTTTTTCCACTTTTTCTCTATAATATATCACACAAGAAATTGAATCATGAATTGAAAAATCTTTTAATCAAAAAAATACAAACTATATCACTGTGAATTCTGAATCAAATTAAATATTAAAGAAATATTATTTTTCTTTATTTTCTGAACTTCTTTTTTCCCCTTTTTTAGAGCTTTTATAGTTTTATCGTTAAATTTTGTGATTACAACGTTAGATTGTGTGGCTCCTTACTTTTCTTTATTATAAATTAAGTAAGTACTTACCCTATAATAAACAAAAAAATATATTAAATTGATAAGAAATAACGATTTGAAGAAATAAAATACGACTTAAAATAGTTTATGGATGAAACATGTTTTCCACTTTTTCTCTATATTATATCACACAAGAAATTTGATCATGAATTGAAAAATCTTTTATTCAATAAAATACAAACTATATCACTTTGAATTCTGAATCAAATTAAATATTAAAGAAATATTATTTTTCTTTGTTTTCCGAACTTTTTTTTCCCTTTTTTGGAGAATTTACATCTTTATCGTTAAATTTTGTCATTACAACGTTAGATTGTGTGACGCCTTACTTTTGTAAATTATTAATTAAGTAAGTACTTACCGTATAATAAACTAAAAATATAGTAAATTGATAAGAAATAACGATTTGAAGAAATAAAATTCGACCTAAAATAGATTATTGATGAAAATTTTGTTCCACTTTTTCTCTATAATATATCACACAAGAAATTTGATCATGAATTGAAAAATCTTTTAATCAATAAAATACAAACTATATCACTTTGAATTCTGAATCAAATTAAATATTAAAGAAATATTATTTTTCTTTATTTTCCGAACTTTTTTTCCCGTTTTTGGAGCATTTACATCTTTATCGTTAAATTTTGTCACTACAACGTTAAATTGTGTGACGCCTTACTTTTCCTAATTTTTAATTAAGTAAGTGCTTACCCTATAGTAATTAAAAAATATAGTAAATTGATGAGAAATAATGATTTGAGGAAATAAAATTTGACTTAAAATAGTGTACGGATAAAACATTTTTTTCCACTTTTTCTCTATAATATATCACACAAGAAATTTGATCATTAATTGGAAAATCTTTTAATAAATAGAATACAAACTATATCACTTTAGATTCTGTATTCTATAAAATATTAAAGAAATATTATTTTTCTTTCTTTTCCGAAATATTTTTTTCCTTTTCAATGGATTTCAAATTTTTATTGTTAAATTTTGTCACTACAACGTTAGATTGTGTGGCTCCTTACTTTTCTTAATTAATAATTAAGTAAGTACTTACCGTATAATAAACTAAAAATATAGTAAATTGATAAGAAATAACGATTTGAAGAAATAAAATTCGACATAAATAGATTATGGATGAAACATTTTTTCCACTTTTTCTCTATAATATATCACACAAGAAATTGAATCATGAATTGAAAAATCTTTTAATCAAAAAAATACAAACTATATCACTGTGAATTCTGAATCAAATTAAATATTAAAGAAATATTATTTTTCTTTATTTTCTGAACTTCTTTTTCCCCCTTTTTTAGAGCTTTTATAGTTTTATCGTTAAATTTTGTGATTACAACGTTAGATTGTGTGGCTCCTTACTTTTCTTTATTATAAATTAAGTAAGTACTTACCCTATAATAAACAAAAAAATATATTAAATTGATAAGAAATAACGATTTGAAGAAATAAAATACGACTTAAAATAGTTTATGGATGAAACATGTTTTCCACTTTTTCTCTATATTATATCACACAAGAAATTTGATCATGAATTGAAAAATCTTTTAATCAATAAAATACAAACAATATCACTTTGAATTCTGAATCAAATTAAATATTAAGAAATATTATTTTCCATTATTTTCCGAACTGTTTTTCCCCTTTTTTGGAGAATTTATATCTTTATCGTTAAATTTTGTCACTACAACGTAAGATTGTGTGACGCCTTACTTTTCTTAATTATTGATTAAGTAAGTACTTACCATATAATAAACAAAAAATATAGTAAATTGTTAAGAAATAACGATTTGAAGAAATAAAATTTGACTTTAAATAGTTTATGGATGAAACATCTTTTTTCCACTTTTTCTATATAGTATATTAAACAAGAAATTTAATCATGTATTGAAAAACCTTTTATTCAATAAAATACAAACTATATCACTTTGAATTCTGAATCAAATTAAATATTAAAGAAATATTATTTTTCTTTGTTTTCCGAACTTTTTTCCCCTTTTTTGGAGAATTTACATCTTTATCGTTAAATTTTGTCATTACAACGTTAGATTGTGTGACGCCTTACTTTTCCTAATTTTTAATTAAGTAAGTGCTTACCCTATAGTAAATAAAAAATATAGTAAATTGATGAGAAATAATGGTTTGAGGAAATAAAATTCGACTTAAAATAGTGTACGGATGAAACATTTTTTTCCACTTTTTCTCTATAATATATCACACAAGAAATTTGATCATTAATTGAAAAATCTTTTAATCAATAGAATACAAACTATATCACTTTAGATTCTGTGTCCTATAAAATATTAAAGAAATATTATTTTTCTTTCTTTTCCGAAATATTTTTTTCCTTTTCAATGGATTTCAAATTTTTATTTTAAATTTTGTCACTACAACGTTAGATTGTGTGGCTCCTTACTTTTCTTAATTATTAATTAAGTAAGTACTTACCGTATAATAAACTAAAAATATAGTAAATTGATAAGAAATAACGATTTGAAGAAATAAAATTCGACCTAAATAGATGATGGATGAAACATTTTTCCACTTTTTCTCTATAATATATCACACAAGAAATTTGATCATTAATTGGAAAATCTTTTAATCAATAGAATACAAACTATATCACTTTAGATTCTGTATTCTATAAAATATTAAAGAAATATTATTTTTCTTTCTTTTCCGAAATATTTTTTTCCTTTTCAATGGATTTCAAATTTTTATTGTTAAATTTTGTCACTAAACGTTAGATTGTGTGGCTCCTTACTTTTCTTTATTATAAATTAAGTAAGTACTTACCCTATAATAAACAAAAAAATATATTAAATTGATAAGAAATAACGATTTGAAGAAATAAAATACGACTTAAAATAGTTTATGGATGAAACATGTTTTCCACTTTTTCTCTATATTATATCACACAAGAAGTTTGATCATGAATTGAAAAATCTTTTAATCAATAAAATACAAACAATATCACTTTGAATTCTGAATCAAATTAAATATTAAGAAATATTATTTTCCTTTATTTTCCGAACTGTTTTTCCCCTTTTTTGGAGAATTTATATCTTTATCGTTAAATTTTGTCACTACAACGTAAGATTGTGTGACGCCTTACTTTTCTTAATTATTGATTAAGTAAGTACTTACCATATAATAAACAAAAAATATAGTAAATTGTTAAGAAATAACGATTTGAGGAAATAAAATTCGACTTAAAATAGTGTACGGATGAAACATTTTTTTCCACTTTTTCTCTATAATATATCACACAAGCAATTTGATCATTAATTGAAAAATCTTTTAATCAATAGAATACAAACTATATCACTTTAGATTCTGTATCCTATAAAATATTATAGAAATATTATTTTTCTTTCTTTTCCGAAATATTTTTTTCCTTTTCAATGGATTTCAAATTTTTATTGTTAAATTTTGTCACTACAACGTAAGATTGTGTGACGCCTTACTTTTCTTAATTATTGATTAAGTAAGTACTTACCATATAATAAACAAAAAATATAGTAAATTGTTAAGAAATAACGATTTGAAGAAATAAAATTTGACTTAAAATAGTTTAAGGTTGAAACATCTTTTTTCCACTTTTTCTATATAGTATATTAAACAAGAAATTTAATCATGTATTGAAAAACCTTTTATTCAATAAAATACAAACTATATCACATTGAATTCTGAATCAAATTAAATATTAAAGAAATATTATTTTTCTTTGTTTTCCGAACTTTTTTCCCCTTTTTTGGAGAATTTACATCTTTATCGTTAAATTTTGTCATTACAACGTTAGATTGTGTGACGCCTTACTTTTGTAAATTATTAAATAAGTAAGTACTTACCGTATAATAAACTAAAAATATAGTAAATTGATAAGAAATAACGATTTGAAGAAATAAAATTCGACCTAAAATAGATTATGGATGAAATTTTTTTTCCACTTTTTCTCTATAATATATCACACAAGAAATTTGATCATGAATTGAAAAATCTTTTAATCAATAAAATACAAACTATATCACTTTGAATTCTGAATCAAATTAAATATTAAAGAAATATTATTTTTCTTTATTTTCCGAACTTTTTTTCCCGTTTTTGGAGCATTTACATCTTTATCGTTAAATTTTGTCACTACAACGTTAAATTGTGTGACGCCTTACTTTTCCTAATTTTTAATTAAGTAAGTGCTTAACCTATAGTAATTAAAAAATATAGTAAATTGATGAGAAATAATGATTTGAGGAAATAAAATTTGACTTAAAATAGTGTACGGATGAAACATTTTTTTCCACTTTTTCTCTATAATATATCACACAAGAAATTTGATCATTAATTGGAAAATCTTTTAATCAATAGAATACAAACTATATCACTTTAGATTCTGTATTCTATAAAATATTAAAGAAATATTATTTTTCTTTCTTTTCCGAAATATTTTTTT
>OX439133.1:3282989-3535489 GCA_949318235.1 Ecdyonurus torrentis | reverse complement strand
GGTCACTGACGTCACAGCTTGCCCAGTTTACTTGCGCGTGGACCAGGCGAGCTGTGACGTCAGTGACTGGCGGCGGCATTTTGTGAATGGAAAATAAATTAGAAATCAATGACTCTTACCAAATTAACGTTGATTTTCAGGTTTGTTAGGATATTACGCAACTTTTTTGTTCAAGGTGTTCTACGCCTTTAAGGCATTTTTTGACTTATTTTAGTCTTCATTCAATAGGAAAGTGGTCAATTTAATATATTTATGTTTAAAATCAAACCCATCTCTTTTCACAGTGTATAATTCTCTGTCTGTTTGCTCTCTCTCTCTCTCTCTCTCTCTCTCTCTCTCTCTCTCTCTCTCTCTCTCTCTCTCTCTCTCTCTCTCTCTCTCCTCTCTCTCTGAATGCCAGGCTACTTTACGTTGTTTTCCTCCTGTTGCCATGACAACCATATATATTTCCTCGCTCATCCTCTCTTCACATTTAAATAATACCTATAACATCTGCTGGAGCAAAAACATATTACTATACGTAAAAAGATATTTAATTATTGAAATATCAATCACGTTTTATTTATTATAAATTATAATTAGTTTTAATTATAATTTCAATTAAAATACGCGTTTTTTTTCTTCCGGATAAATGAAAATAATTTTTTTAGCTGTATAGACATTAAACAAACATTTTCTAATTTGAAATATAAAATACTGATAAATATAATTTAGTCTACGCATTTTTAATTTAATATTTATTTATTTATTTATTCTTGATTTCTAGCATGAAATTAAAGTATTTTATTCAAATTCTCGTAAAAGATTGAAGCTTTTTAAAATAAATATGTATTTATGTACAGAAATTTTATGCTTTTTTTTTATTACTATCAAAATCAAAGTAATATTTAATTTTTTTAATTTTCCTATTTAAACATATTAAATAAATATAATATTGTAAAATTTGTCAATTTAAAGCTTTTTTTTTTTTTTTTTTTTTTTTTTGCTGCATTAGAGAAATTTAAAAAAATAAAAAAGGTTGTAATGAATATATTCAGATGTAATCATATTTTAATTTTTTTATATCCGTAATTTTGTGGATCTAAAATTTAAATATCAAAGATTAATTTGCATAGTAACAATTATTTTACTGCGCGAAGCAGATTTTTTTTTTTTTGAAATTCACTTTATAAATGAATTGCCGTAGGAAATTGACAGTTTCTAACTTTTTGTTGTTAGTTTTATTCACGATTTGTGTTACAATTATTTAATTGTCACAATCATACAAATTTTTACTCAAAAAATGCATTTTTCACATGGAGATAAACGAGTTTGATAATACACGGAAAAAAATACTTCTTAAGGCAGGTATTTAAAGGCTGTAAATGTAATAGGTAGACATATAAGCTAGAACACATGTATTATTATACTACAATAATACCTAATGCAGGTGTTATATGCTACAATAAAGGTGTGACTCACTTAGATTAGTGATATTGTAGTTTATAACTAGCTGTTCCAAATTAAAGTGTACCTATGCAAAATTCAGGATTCATATACTCATAGGTAGTAATTTTTTTTTCTACGTACTTTAAATTTGCAATAATGAGAAGGAAAAAAATTGCTTTCATTTACATAATGCGAGAAATGATAATTTTTTTTTTAAATATATTACTTGATTCAAGTCTTGCATTAAAAATGTTTCCGTCGTTTCAAACTTATCTTTGCTTTAATTAAAAACATCTTTATTTATTGCGAAGGTTAAGGCAAGGATGTCTTATTTCTCCTTGACCATTTCAATAGCAGAGGTTTGATAAGGGTGTATGCGGATGACGTCATATTTATTGCGCTTGGAGGCCATACTGGATCGAGTAGTGCATAACATTGCTCAGCATAGGAAAAACTTCATTTAAGCCAATTTTCTTTAAGAAATCGGTTAATTTTTTTGTTATTGTTATTTTTCTCTAATACTTGAGATACTAAATTCAACATATTTACATCATTAATGCTCTCAAAAATATTGCATAGTGTTTTTAAACTCGCAAAATGGCTTTTTTTTCCTATGCCACACATGTTATTGAGTTATCCAACATGGCGTCGACTTTAACATGAATGCATAGACCCTTAGCACTTAAGGGTTGTATACAGATGGCTTATATCTCAAAATCTAAAATAAAAACTTCGAAACTTTATAATGCCATTTGAAAGTAAATAGTAACAGCTACCTATTATAAAATTTTCAGAACCCGTGTCCATCAGATAAGAGAGAAAATGATTATTAAAATTAACATGGGCTCTTATGGGATTAAAACTTTTAAAAATCCCAATTTAAAATCTAGCATGGGTGGCTATCTAATTTTTTTTTTTTTTTTTTTTTAATTTTTGAAGATACCACATCCTAATGTATCACTGTGCAAAAATTTCAGATTTTTCTTTCTTTTCAATTTTTTTAGTAAAATCCCGCGGCAATACCTGATTTGGCGCCTTAACACAAAATTGTGTTTAATAAAAAATAAATATATATACATACATACATATACATATATATGTGTGTGTGTGTGTATATATATATATATATATATATATATATATATATATATATATATATATATATATATATATATATATATATATATATATGTAATGTACACTAAAACTACCAGTTTATATTATAACTTTTAAATTTCATGTAACATTCACACACAAAGTAAAAAATATATAATAATAATAAATTAAAAACAGCCCAAGACCATTCTTTTAAAGCAAAACGAATTGGATCACTAATTTGCAACTAAGTAAAAAAATATAATGCAAATCATGAATTACACCAAAAAAGTGTATATTACAAATTATTAATTGATGCGTAAATTATAACTATTATCAAATATAACAATTCAAATAAACATGACTCTTAAAAACATATAAATGTTTTAATTATTCAATAAAAACGTACGATATATTTGCATTTATGTAAGAAAAAAATAAATAACACGTTTTTGGTCCAGCAAAAAAAAAAAAAAAAAAAAAAAAAAAAAAAACAGACAAAAAAAAAACAGACAAAAATAATTAATTGTGTATATTCATAGTATAAAACTACAGCAAGATTTTTGATCTACCATTATTGATATAAAGTTGAGTACACATTGATAACTGTACGAGGTGCTACTGCGGCTTGTTTTCACACCACTTCACACCTTAATTAAGCCCACAGCTCTCTAATTACTAACCAAAGCTCCGCAAGCAAAACTTCGCGCTACATTGGCTGTCTAATCTGTACGACATACTGGATTTTTTATTTTTTACCTAATTGCTTTATTTTATTGGGAATGCTTATACTAACCTTACCAATGTTATTGGTAGTGAAACAATTCTTTAAAAAAATGTCTATGTCTTAAAGCCCTTGTCAACTTACTTTTTTATCATTTAGAATACTAGACTGATAATTACCATACCTTAATATCCATGAATTAGACACCATCACGTTGATTTTGTATTTATTTTCCTTTTTACGGTTATATCACGTATCTGACGTCACAATGTACCGAGGGGGTCGTGATAGGGATAAAGAACTTGAGGGAGGGGCTTAAGTTTATCACGTGACCAGACCGGTGACTGTGATTGGCGGTGGTACATTGTGACGTCAGATACGTGATATAACCGCAAAAAGGAAAATAAATACAAAATCAACGTGATAGTGTCTAATTCATGGATATTAAGGTATGGTTATTATCAATCTAGTATTCTAAATGATAAAAAAGTAAGTTAACAAGGGATTTAACACACGTAAAGTTATTTCTATAGTATTCCTCATTTAAATATCTCTGGAATCGGTGAAGTAGTTTCCTCAAAAAAAAAAAAAAAAAAAAAAAAAAAACGTGTTTTACTTCGTA
Source organism: Ecdyonurus torrentis (assembly GCA_949318235.1). NCBI lineage: Eukaryota > Metazoa > Arthropoda > Insecta > Ephemeroptera > Heptageniidae > Ecdyonurus > Ecdyonurus torrentis. Next base: position 3,531,620 of record OX439133.1, on the reverse strand, counting down.
AATTCGTAACGTTACATTACAAGACTTTTAAATTTTTGGTACGTGCACTATTCATTATATAATTACAATAAAACTGATAAAAATATTTTAGATAATGAAAAACTTGGATCAAAGTAAAAATAATAATGTGACCTATATTTAAAATAAAAATGCTCGCGTCAAAAGGTAAAACTTTAAATATCTCGTCTATATAAAGATAATTCAATTACAATATCGCAAATTGAATCTGAGGCTTAACTTGTACTATAATCTATTTTCATCATAATGTATAAACCTACTTTATCCATTTTATTTAATTACTTTGTTTTAAAAGTATTGCAAAGTTTTGCATATTATAGTAATTTAAAATTAATAGATATAAATATTTTTATAGACTTGATAGAAGGCTTGTATTGCTCTGAAATTTACACGTTGATGATTGATATTTTTTTAATGCCATTAAAATGTGATGCGGTCAACAGTCCCATCTTAATACTTAGCTGGTATCGCTGAGTGGCGAAGGCAGCTAACTCGTAACTGTGTACTTACTCTTTACCGAGTATAGGTTCGAGCGTATAGGTGCGTACGTCAAGTGTGAGAGCACAACACGTTACACGATGCATGTTTACATGCATTCCATGACGACGCACAGCATTTGGGAGGTGCATGATCGATGTGATTGCACCGACCAACCTGCCTAGATGTTCCACGGTTTCTCTAGGCTGTCATGGCGAATGCCAAGTAGTGTACTAAGGCCGTGGCTGGCCCGTGTATGCTTTTCTATTAATTGAAAAGTCCTTACCTATCGATAAGACAATATCTTGACTGGGAATGGGATTGGTGTAGCACGATAATACAATATGGCAAGCAAAAAAGCAAAAAAAAAAAAAAAAAAAAAAAAAAAGTGCTTATCGGAACAGTGTGCGAGGAAAGTTAAGAGTCCCCTAAGTTAACATTACGTTTATGGGAGAAAAACACATTTTTTGAGATTTTTTAGGAAAGTACTGCATTGTATATTATGTAGATATTTACAAAAGGGATACTAGACATATACTTTTACGTGTAAATTTTTTAATGATTTTTTCATCACTGATAACCACTAACCTCCATGCCATTTTCAACCTTAAAATGAACTTTATATAATTGTTTTCTATTTATAAATATAAATTTTTAGCTAGCTGTATAGTAAACAATGCATATTTTATTGTATGTATTTTAAAACATAAACATATCGCTGATATTACTAAATTATTGACACTCATTTGTTAACATTAACAAACTAAATATTTGATGATTTACTTGTTATTATTTATATTTTGGTAACCAAATACATAATAATATAATTTTAAATATATTGATTTCATGCATGTTTAATTAATTTTCCTATATATACACTCTATGTACTTTTTTAAATATCGTAGTATTTCTCGTCTATTTTAAAATATATAATATTTGTACCTATAGGTATAACGCACTGACCAAAAAAAAAAAAACAAAAAAAAAAAAAAAAGTGTAGTCAACAGCAAGACTTTTGCATTATTACATTTTTAGCGCTAAACACTAAAAAATAAGCGTTGAAAAGCTTGTACACAGTTTTGCAATGCTTTAAGTATTGTGGAATCAACGGTTATGACGTCACTAAACGTTGATATTTTAAAGATATAAACGTTAGTGATGTCACAAGCGTTGGGACTGAATAGAAAATTCGTAAATTTGTAACGGCCAAATTTAACGTTTATTTCGTTGTGATTCTAACGCTTGTGACGTCATTTACGCATTTATCGTTAATTGGCGGTCAACGTTTAGTGACGTCATAAGCCGTTGATTCTACAATACTTAAAGCATTGCAAAACTGTGTACAAGCTTTTCAACGATTTTTTTTTTTTTTTTTTTTTTTAGATTTAATCAAATTATGAAATTATTTACTTTTTTTCCCACAACCTTTTTAAAATTATGAAAGCAAGTAAGAAAAAAAAAATCCCCATGATATAGAATTGAGGTTAATATCCTATGAGTTATGCAAATAGTGGGACACAGCCCACTTTATTACATAGCTCTCTAACATAATAACACTATGTTTGTATGTATATGGCCTACTTTTTACTAAATATAACTTCATGTTTTTAATTAAAGTCATGTTTAATTATATTTTCAAAGACAAAAACGTTGAGATGAATTGTAGCATATAATAATATACTGTAAACTTCTATTTGCACTAAAAAAAAATTGACGCGGATTTTAATTTTAAAATTTTGCACCTTTTATCTTTTATCTCATGTTCATGAGTCTGGAAATTTTTATCTTATTAATATAATTTGATGCTGCTAGTTGAATTAGTTCCCCACAATGAGGGACAAGAAAAGTAGCTGCTACAACTTGTTACCATTGACTTTTGAATTTGGTTTGGTCATAAATGAATACAGAATAATTACACCCTTAAATATATAAGCTAACAGGATATTAAAAAAAAAAAAAAATCACCATGTAAAAATGCAATAATTATAATTTAAAACGCATACAAATTTAAAAACTTAAAAAACAATTCAAGTTCAAAATACAATTTTTTTTTGCAAACTCATAATTCAAATCTAATTTCAAAATTTATATTCACAATTCAATTCCAAATTTCACACTCCAGTTCAAATTTTTCATTGATTTTTTTTCTCCTATACCATCAAATACAAGACAAAATTCAAAATTCAAAATTTCTTTATTTCTCTCTTTCCATCAATCGTATACAACATACATCGTATTCGTCAAGGTTAATTAACAGATAGAAAAATTCAAAATTTTGTACATTCAATTTTAAACGTCTTTTCATTGGTCTGTGATTGAGGCTGCAGACCACAGGCTTCTCAATTTAACCTAACTGTTTAAAGGCGCAGAACATATTGAACAAAAACATCACTAATATCCTAACATAACTAAATATCAACGTTGATTTGGCCGGAGTCATTGATTTCTAATTTATTTTACATTCCCAAATAGTAGTTGCGGGTTTATGACGTCACAGCTCACTAATCCATAAGCGCGAAAACAGGCGAGCTGTGGCATCATAAACCTGCTGCTGGCATTTTGTGAATGTAAAATAAATTAGAAATCAATGACTCCGGTCAAATCAACGTAGATATTTAGGTATGTTAGGATTAGAGATGCTTTTGTGCAACAATACAATAACAATACATAAGTCATAGTTAGAAGCTTATTAAAATAGTACTTTATTCATAATACGATACAAGCTGAAATAATTTTTTTTTTAAATTTTAGTTTTAACAGTTTTCATAAATCATAAATCTTTTTTTCTAACAAACACGCATTTTTATATTATAGAGTTGTTCGTAAACCCTGTTTTCTTGCACCAAAAAATGCGCATTCCATTTGAATAACCAAAGTTGATCGTCATTTTAGTAGCAGAAAACAGACAAGGCTTACGAACCACATTATTATTCTTTACGTACGCAATATTACTCTTTCTTACATATTTTTTCATTTTATTGCAAACTTATTAGCTTTTTTTTTGTCTACAAAAATAATAATAAACGGTGGTAGTGTAAATATATTTTTTATTGGTCGTAAAATGTGGTATATACATTGTTAGCTTCACTAACAATGTGTTTTTATTGTACAACAATATTTTACTGGCCACAGTGTTAAAACTAAGCTTTTTTTTGTAGACATGAAATATAAAATTATTGTGGTGTTTTTATCTCGTGATTTTAACAAAAAAAAAAAAAAAAAAAAAAAAAAAAAAAAAAAAAAAAAAACTTTATTTTTTAATTTTAATTAAAGCATCTTTGAGTTTGTTTGTTTTTTTACACCAAATGAGCACGAAAAGAGTAGAAAAAGTTACGTTTAATTAAAAAATTAGATGAGAATTCTACATACAAGACTAAACACAGATAGCAGTTGACTTTATGTTCCTGCCTTGATTTCAGCTAGACAATCACTATTTTTTTTTTTAATCAAGATCAGTTTATAGAAATTTTCCTCGATCAATAACAGGTCACTATACAATACTATGAGACAATCAAATCAATATCAGATCTTTAGATCAAAAAGATCACAATTTTTTCTAAAACTTAAAAGAATAGACCAGAGAAAAATAAGCATTTATATCACAAAACACTTGATGGGACTAACATTATTATAACTCGTCCTCAGGATTTCAAAAAACTGGCTATACTGAACCTTCTACGGTTAATACTTTCCAAAATAAATGCCCGATTGATGACGTCACAGGCTTTTTATGTTGATTTTCAAAAATTAATTAAAAATACTTCCTATGCTCCAATCGTTCTAAGAAAAAAATAATGCCTAAAAATGTTTTAACGCACTTTTCAAAAATGTCATAAAAAGTGGGGGTTAAAAAGAATTCACCTTCCTCATTGTAATACCTTATTATTTTAAGTATTATGCATATATTAGAGCTAATACAGTATGTTTATATAGCCACATACAAATGATGTAACTCTGTTTAAATTTTATAGTCTTATTTTGTCAACAAATATTTTTTTAAAGAAAAAATATAATCTTTCTTAATTTAATTTTTTTTTTACATTAAAAAAATTCATAATTAACAAAATTATGGTAACAAATTTAAGATTTCTTATTTTCTTACAAATACGTTGCGTAATTGGATTTAGATTTAATTTATTATAATGAGGTTTCCAAAGCGTCACCTTAAAATAAAAATAAATATCTTGAGGGAAAGAGAGAGAGAGAGAGAGAGAGAGAGAGAGAATTATGAAAAGATTTTTATTTTATTAGAGTTCTTTCAAAAGTTGAATATATTTTAAATTTTGATCTTGAAATTAATGAGAAAAGTATGTTACATTAAAAATAATGTTAAAAACACATTTGGGCTTTCAAAAAATATAATAAATACACAGAAGTTTTATATACAATATTTTCTTAAAGGCATAGACAACATAAAAACATAAACATTTACATCACAAAACACTTGATGAGACTTACATAAATATCTTTAATTGGTCTCAAAACCCAACTGTTGAACTGTGGCAGTAATCAGAAAATTTCAATTTATGCAACCCGCACAACATTTTCAATTTTTACTAGAACGTAAATGAGGCCCCACAAGAGACCTATGTCTAGCGAGAACCTCTGCACCCGGCTTGGCTCCGCCCATTTTTGCCGAGAATGCTCGAGCCGGTGCCGAGTTAACACGATGTGTGCAAAAAGCGCGAGCTGGCACTGAGTTCGATGCATGACCAGACTGATAGAAAAATAAAAATATAAGAGCCTGATAGCCCGATTCCTAATTTAATTTTTTTATTTATACATTTTTATGTCACATATTTATATTTAAAATTATTCATGAATAAATTGTCTGTTTATTTGATTGTTTTTCAGGTTGGTTTAAATTTTGTCTAAAAAATCTAAATTTAAATTAACTATAATTTATATTAAATATATCATAACTTTGTTTGACGAAAAAAAAAAAAAAAAAAAAACATTACTTTTGTTTACTACGTGTAAAATTTTATTTATTTAAATAAATAAAAATTATATATTAATTAATTTATTTATTTATTTATTTATATATTTACATATTTATTCATTTTCAGTATTGACTTGACTTTTAACCTCAATGCAACAACAACAAAAACTTTTTTTTTCTTTTTTTTTTTATAAATTACATTTTTTTCCTTCATTTACATGATGAATGCTTAGACTAATTTATTTATTTTCCAAATTAACTCAATTTTCAACCTCTCATTTTGAAAAAAAAAATGCTAATTAATATTTATGCAGAAATAGTTTCACTGGCCAAGAAATAAAAAATGCTAATTAATATTTATGCAGAAATAGTTTCACTGGCCAAGAAATAAAATTAACTTGTCTACTTAAAATTTTTTCCAAATTTTTAAAATTATTTCTGCATATAATTTTTAATCAGCGTTTTTTTTTTTCAAAATGAGAGGTTGAAAATTGAGTTAATTTGGAAAATAAATAAATTAGTCTAAGCATTCATGTAAATGAAGGAAAAAAATGTAATTAAAAAAAAAAAAAGAAAAGAAGCTTTTGTTGTTGTTATGCATTGAGGTTAAAAGTCAAGTCAATACGGAAAATGAATAAATATGTCGAATTATTCATATAATAAACAAATGAATGAATAAATAAATAAATGAAAAAAAAAATATATAATTTTTATTTATATAAATTAATAAAATTTTACACGTAGTAATCAAAAGTTATGTTTTTTTTTTTGTTTTTTTTTTCGTCAAACAAAGCTATGATATATTTAATATAAATTAGTTAATTTAAATTTAGATTTTTTAGAAAAATTCAAACCAACCTGAAAAACAATCAAATAAACAGACAATTTATTCATGAATAATTTTAAAATATAAATATGTGACATAAATGTATAAATAAAAAAATAAATTAGGAATCGGGCTAGCTTGCGCTTTTTGCTCACATCGTGTTAACTCGGCACCGGCTCGAGCATTCTCGGCAAAAATGGGCGGAGCCAAGCCGGGTGCAGAGGTTCTCGCTAGACATAGGTCACAAGAGACCCTGAAAGAACTGTTAAGTCTGCTATTTGCGTGAATAAATCATGTTTCTGACATCAGAAACATGCAAATATATAAGTATGAAATTGTTGTGCAGGTTGCATTAGCTGAAATTTTCTGATCACTGCTACTGTTGGGTTTCGAGACGGACTAATGTTAATTATGTAAGTCCCATCAAGTGTTTTGTGATGTAAATGCTTACGTTTTTTTCTGGTCTATTCCTTTTAAACCATACTTTTCATCCTTACGGTGTTTTTTTATTATTATTTTTACTAAACAATCAAACGTTTTCTTCAGTAAAACTAATTTAGCTTATTCACTCAGAAAAACGGGGAGCATAACGGTTTTTTGCGCGGGGAAATGCGGTAAAAGTTACGACGTCTCCTAATTTAAGATAACGCTTCTCAGGAAAAACAAGTTTTTTTTTTGCTATTTTTGATAAAACTACTCCACCGATTCCGGAGAAATTTAAATGAGAAATACTAGACATACTTTTACGTGTTTTCGGCCAGTTTTTTTTTTTTTTTTTTTTTTTTTTTTTAATTTTAAAACGATACAGGGATACACTCAATTCTGAAAAAGGCTTTAGATATTTATTTTTTCAGTGTATCATGAACAATAAAGTTTTATTCTTACAGTGTACAAAGCTAAAGTGAAAACAGAGAACGAGCGATTGGTACGTATATATAGCGTACGTATAGAGTATGAAAACGTAGTACGTTTTTGTTTGCAGCTAACAGACTCTGGTTACCATAGCAACGGTTGAGATATATCTCTGATTACCTAACATAGTGGCTGGCAGACTGGCTGTGCTGTGCTTGCTTGCTGTTCTCTCTGAACTGACCCAACTTGCTTTATATTGAAATTATAGCGTTGAAACTCTTTAATATTTTAATATTACCTCATCCTCGCGGGGTCTCTATTATATTTTATATAACACAAATATTGTAAAGGCATTTAATATCAATTTCATAAAATGCTTTTTATTTTATACCAAACTTTACGTTTTTTTTTTTTTTTTTTTTTTTTTTTCCTTTTAATTGTCTGTTTGAAATATGGCTGCAAGAGCTAAAACATAATATATTGACAATTTTTTCCCTCTTATTTCTTATAATTTTTCATGTTAGCTCGTTCTGTAAACTACACATAAAAATTAAGCCGGCTTCGAAAATTTTCCTTTGTTATTAACAGCTGATTATGACGTCGTTACCTGTTTACTACGTTTATACATATGGTCGATCATTGTTATTTCTTCTTTTAGAACTTTGAACTTGATAAAAATAAAAGAAACTCCACAAAAAAAAGTGCCATGCTCTTCATGCGACACAATTTTGTTGGCTCAAAAAACAAGATCAACCAATGAATGTTTCGTATTTTGTTGGTCAGCCAATCACTGTTGTTGTTGAGATTCACTTTACTTTACAGAACAAGCTGTTGTATTTTGTATATTGACATTATTGAAAAAGATATACAGGAAGAGCAAATAAAATGTAATAAAAATGAAATTTATGAAAATAGAGGGAGAGAGAGAGAGAGAGAGAGAGAGAGAGAGAGAGAGAGAGAGAGAGAGAGAGAGAGAGAGAGAGAATTTCTGGTGCACATAACATACCAATAGTTTAAAAAATTATGCAGAAAAAATATTTTTTTTAAATCACCTATTTCCTATTCGTTAAGGGTCTTGATTTTAATATGGAAAACTTCAACAATAGCTCGTTCTGCAAAGTCAGACTTCCGGCGCAACTTTTGTGTCGATATGTTCCTTTGTTATAACAGCTGATTATGACTTCGTTACCTGTTTACTACGTTTATACATATGGTCGATCATTGTTATTTCTTCGTTTAGAACTTTGAACTTGATAAGAATAAAAGAAACTCCACACAAAAAAGTTCCATGCTCTTCATGTGACTCAATTTTTGTCAATTTTGTTAGCTCAAAAAACAAGATCAACCAATGAATGTGTCGTATTTTGTTGGTCAGCCAATCACTGTTGTTGAGATTCACTTTACTTTACAGAACAAGCTTATATTTTTCTCCAGGTTTTTAAATATAGCCCATTAGAGAAATAAGAGCGTTAAGTTCGTTCTGTAAAGTAAAGATAATCTCAATAACAGTGATTGGCTGACCAACAAAATGAGATACATTTATTGGTTGATCTTGTTTTTTGAGCCGATAAAAGTGAGTCGCATATTTCGTATGTAAATTTTTTTTGTGAGTTTCTTTCATTTTTATCAAGTTCCAAGTTGTAAAAGAAGAAATAACAATGATCGACCATATGTATAAACGTAGTAAACAGGTAACGACGTCATAACCAGCTGTTTTAAACAAAGGAACATTTTCGAAGCTGGCTCAATATTTGTGTGTAGTTTATAGAACGAGATTTAAAATATTTTAACTTGATTAAAAAAAAAAAAATAATAAATAAGATCAATTAATGAATTATTATTTTTATTTTACGTTCTGAAACGTTAGGATAAGACTCCAAATTTAATATAAAAAAAAATGTTATTTAATCATCATAATTAGAGTGAACATGCAAGATTTTGAGTCAAGCTATTTTAAAATTATACTCCTCGTGTTAATTACAATAACTGGGTTTGTTCTATAAAATATAGTGAGGCTCCTTAAAGGAATAGACCAGAGAAAAAATAAGCATTTATATCACAAAACGTTTGATGGGATTAACATAAATAACATTAGTTTGTCTCAAAACTCAACTGTAGCCCCGTACCAGTGATCAGAATATTTGATTTATGCAACCCGCACAACATTTTCATACTAATTTTCTGCATGTTTCTGAGGTCATAAACATGAATTTTCAGTCAAATTGCATACTTTACAGTTTTTTCACGCTCTTTCGTGGGGCTACACTAATATTCTGGTAAAAATTGTCATCAGTTTTGAAAATCCCATTTCGAGTTAAGTCATTAAAAAGCACATGTTGTTTTATTTTTTTTTTTATTTATTTATTAAACACCAAGGTGTACTTATACATATTTATATACATATTTATATAGGTCTACATTTTTGCATATTGACTTAATGATAGGGTCCGAGATGGACATTGAAGTAAGTGGTACCTGGTACATAGGCCACTACATAATACACATACACATTTATCATTACACTCGTGATATTCTTTAATTTGACAGATTACATGGTGGAAACCATGCACCGCATAACGGGTAAAAACATGCCTGTCTGTACAGTTTGGGCCTTTCCACCCATTAATATTATTAATATTAAATGCAGGGGTATTATAGAAGGCCAGGCTGATATCTTCAGTTTTACTTAGTCTATCCTTAACAAATTTAATGTAATTATCTGTTTTTAACAATTTAAATTTCACTTGTAGTTCCGTTACAAATAACTCCTCCCCTGCTAGCTCGTAAACCAGCCTTGACGACGTAAATTTTGACAAGCAAAGTATCCGTTTTAAGTACCGAGACTTAACAGATTCTAGATTTTTGAAGTCTGTTATAGACATAAATGACCAGAAAATTTCAATGCCGTACGAAGCAACTGGAGAGATTTTCAGGTGAAACAGTTTAATAGCTGTTTCCAAAGATAACGAATTTAGATTTGAGATAGCGAATGAAGATGACAATGCATTTCGACAGCGTTCTTTGATATGTTTAGAGAAAGATTTCCCCGTCTGTTGCATAATAACCCCCAGATAATTAAAAGAATTTACAAACTCTATCTTTTCTCCATTACAAGTTATTACATCTGACTTTGCTAAAGGGCCACCTCTCCTGAATTTTACAATTTTTGTTTTCGTAGCATTAATTTTTAATCCATTCAGATTAGCCCATTCAATAAGTTTGTCTAGAATTTTTTGAAGTTTTACAATATTATTACAAATAATAGCGATATCATCTGCATAGATGCTGATAAAGATATCAGGATCATTACAGATAAGGTCAACTAAAAGGTCCAAGATGTCATGTGTGAGGAGGTTATATAAGAGGGGGCTACTCGGACCACCCTGTAGAACTCCGTTACTCTGCAAGATTGGGTCAGATAAAACTAAGCCATCGTTGATTATCACAAAATTGACTTCAAGCAACATGGCAATAGAAATTAATAATTCTTTAGGCAGTTTTCTAGTATTGATGAGCTTATGCATTAACAATTTTCTATCCACCATGTCAAATGCTTTCAAGAAATCAATAAAAATTACATAAGCATGGCCTGCTGGAACTGAGACTGCTTTTAGAATATGATCATGCAAGTATCTAACAGCTTGAATTGTGGATTTCCCAGGCATAAACCCAAACTGTACATCACGGATTAAATTACGAGTTAAATTAAAAACTTTAGTACATGTAAGCTTATCAAACATTTTTAACATAATAAGACAATTAGCAATACCCCTGTATGAATTTGTATCCAAAATATTACCTTTGCCTTTGTATAATACAGATATCAGCGATGTTTTCCATTCTACAGGTAGTTTTCTATTTTTAATACAAAGATTAAACAGGTCTGCAATATATGATGAACTACATTGCATGCTAAACGCTGCAATGTGTTCTTTAGTGATACAATCTGGACCATGTGGTCTATGGTTTTAACAATGATTGGCTGCCCAAAATTATTAGACACATTCATTGGTTGATCTGGTTTTTGGAACCCAGGGTCGGATTGGGACGAAAAGGCGCACTCCGGGATAAACCCAAAGGGGCGCCAACACCCATATGGGGGGTCAAGGGGGCAAAGCCCCTTGCGGGGGGTTAAGGGGGGCAGAGCCACCCTTACCGCCGGAGGCGAAAATTTTTTTTGCAGTCCTGTTTTTTGACTATTTTTTTATTAAAATTTGGTAGTAAAATATGTAATGACATGCCTTTTAAATTGTATTTTATTAACATTTTATTTTTAAATTTCTAAAAGATCATAATTTTTTTAAGTAAGTTGTAGAAAAAATATTTAGGGGAAAAAAGTGTTTATATATAACAAGGATTTAAGAGAATGGTCCAGCTCTGGCCAAAAGTTCCCGGCAACCAGCAACCACACTATGTTATCTCTATGAGAAAACGTATAGTGGCTGCCGCTGCCACGTTTGGGAACTCTTGGCCAAAGCTGTTTAGGGCGTTTAGGCCTCATACGTTTAGGGCGTCACAATTAGGTTCTTGGAATAAATAATTGTATTTTTGAAGATCACTTTTTGTGTTTAATAAATTAAAAAGACATGTTGTTTGGTTTGGACGGTTCCTTTAAAGCCATAGACCACATAAAACAACATGTGCTTTTTAATTAATAAACACGAAATGGGATCTTCAAAACTGATGACTATTTTTACGAAAATGTTAATGTAGCCCCACGAGAGAGCATGAAAATACTGTAAAGTATGCCATTTGCGTAACTATTCATGTTTATGACGTCAGAAACATGCAAAAATTACTAAAGTTAGTATGAAAACGTTGTGCGGGTTGCATAAATCGAAATTTCTGATCACTGCTACGGAGCTACAGTTGGGTTTTAAGACACACAAAAAAAAAACTAAAGTTATTTATGTAAGGCCCATGCATCAATTGTTTGATATATAAATGCTTGTTTTTCTCTGGTCTATTCCTTTAAGTATTCCCAAAATGTGGGATCAATTTGCAGTTGATACATTTTTAATGTGGCCCAAAGTTGTTCTGTTTGACAACACGTTGTCACGCATGTGAAGTCAACAATTACAATTTTATTGTCGATATTTGAAAACTATTAGCAACGCTCGCTGACTTTTAGAGTGGTTTTCACACTTCATTTCTTGTGTCTACCAACCGAGCTTGAAATTTACACTAAAATTACAAATATAATGGACACAGTAAAGTTCAAGTTTTTATCTTTTTGCTTGCGACATTAAAATAGCATAATTTATTTCCTTCGTTCGTTGTTTCATTCTTTCGTTCGTTCATTCATTCATTCATTCATTCATTCATTCATTCATTCATTCATTCATTCATTCATTCATTCATTCATTCATTCATTCATTCATTCATTCATTCATTCATTCATTCATTCATTCATTCATTCATTCATTCATTCATTCATTCATTCATTCATTCATTCATTCATTCATTCATTCATTCATTCATCTATCCATCCTTCCATTATAATGTACATAAATTAAAACCCATTTATTGATAAATATTTTGCTAGTAACAAATGAAGTTCAGAAGAAGTTCTAGAGATAAAAGTTTTCAAAAGACAATTTCTTAGAATTAAATATTTTTTGTTCCTTCCGTTTATTAATTTACTTTTTACTTAATTTTTGATTTATTGAAGAATAAAAAGCAATATATTATAATGATTACTGTTGATATCAATGTTAATGATTTTAGATATGATAATAATTTTACCTTATTTATTTTAAAGATGTATCAAAAAAACTTACACTTCATTATTTTGAACCACTTTTGCGATACAATATTTTTTTATTTTTTTTATTTTTTTTTTAGTTTTGTCATATTTATTTATTATCTTAATTTGTTTCAAATGAAACTAATAAATTTTATTACAGTATTATGTAATTATAGATTACATTAAAAACGAAATATTTATCGTAATTCATTTATATGCTGAAAAAAGAGAAAGAAAAAATGAATAATAATAGGAAGAGTTGCTGTGGTGGGTTCTAAAATTTTATTATATATAGGGTGGTTTCATTCTTGTTAAAGTCGACGTCATAAGTGAGTACTAAATAACATTGGCCGATATAGGAAAATGGCACATTTTGACAGTTTAAAAATGCTTCACAATATTTTTGAGAGCATTGATGCTGTTAACAGGTTGAATTTGTACTTCAAGTATGCAAGAAAAATAATAATGATCAAAAAATAGTTAATTTTCCAAAGAAATAGCCAAAAACTACGTTTGTCTTATGCTGAGCAATGTTATTCATTGCTCAAGAAGAGCATCGAATAGCACTCAGAATGACGTCATACATACACACCCTATTAATTTACTATTTATTTTATTTTTTATTTACTGGGACAGTAATAGAGAACCCATGGAAAATGAAATATCTTACATTATATAATAATTTAACTACTGTACAGTACACTTATTTTAAAGATGTGACAAGCAATCTGACACTTCGTTATTTTTCAATTACATCTGCGGTATGAAAAATGTTAAATTTTTCAATTTAGTCATATTCAAATATTATCTTAAAATATATTTCAAATAAAACTAATAAATTTTATTATATAGATTAAATTAAAAACGAACTATTTATCGTAATTCATTTATATGAATTAAATATAGCAAAAAAGAAAAAGATATAAAAACTAACAAGAATAGCAAGAGTTTTGGTGGTGGGTTCTAAAATTTTATTAGATGCTAAAATAAAGCCGATTTTGTTAAAATTAAAGCACTTGAAATTTTTTTGTTCTTTTTTTTTTTTTTTTTTTTTTTTTTTTCCCCTTTTTTTTCTTTTTTTACGGCTCGAGGCGATTAAAAATTTATAGGACAATTTTCATTACAATGTATTTTATAAGACGTTATTATTGAATAGGCAGATTTTTTAAAAAAATATATACATAATTTAATAATTATATTAAATGTTTATTTAAGTATCTGAAAATAAAATATTATCTAAATTGATAAAAAAAAATGGAATGTACAACTTTTTTCTATACTTTTGATATGTTTACTCCACTAATTACACTTTTTCTCAAATATAATATTGTATAATATTCAAAATTATTTTACAAATATATATTACTAGGGTGTATGCAAATGACGTCATATTTAATGCACTTAAAGGCCATACTGGAGTAGTGAATAATATTGCTCAGCATAGGACAAACTTCATTAAAGACATTTTTCTTTGGAAAATCAGTTAATTTTTTGTTATTGTTATTTTTCTCACATACTTGAGACACTAATTCAACATATTTACAGCATCAATGCTCTAAAAATATTGCATAGTGGTTTTAAACTAGCAAAATGAGTCATTTTCCTATGCCACCCATGTTATTGAGTTATCCAACATGGCGTCGACTTTAACATGAATGCATACACCCTGTACTCTGACAAGTGATTCTTTAAAGAAAGTCTTAGGACCATGTAAGTGGGGTTTTACCTTTTTTTTAGCCTCTAATAAAAACCATTTATTATTTTTAACTATATTAATTAAATAATATTTGCTATTAACTAGTAAATGACGCGTAACATTTTAAAATTCACAGATACGAGTTTTTAAAAGACAATTTCTTTGAATTGTATATTTCTAACAGTTTATTTACTTAATATTTATTTCATATTTCATTTCTTGCAGAAAAAGAAAGTAAACCCATGGGACCACGAAGTATTCATAATATTATGCTTTAATAAATTTAGCTGTGAATTTTACTTCATTTATTTTAAAACATGTATCAATTAATCTTACCGTTCATTATTTTGAAACACTTATTCAGCGATACGAAATATATTGAAATTTTAAATTTTTGTATCAATCTTTTATTATCCTTACTATATTTTAAACAAAACTAATAAATTTAATTTTATTATACTGGTAAAATTCTTGCAATTCTATAATTTGTTTAAAAAATATATATTATTGGCCAACAAAAGTAACTCAAATCCGTATTTCACCCAAACAAAATTAGCAAAGCCTGCATATTTCAGGGTTTTTAGTGACTATTGAGTAAAGTTCTGAAATTTATAAGGTCCCAATATAAAGCTGATTTTGTCCGAATTTTAATGCACTTGACTTATTATTAAATATATTTTACAACGAAAAGTGATAAAAATCATCGTTAGATTTTTAAGATGTGGTATTTCTATGTTAAGCCGGTCTTATTTTATTTTTGTATTTATTTATTTATTTTTATGTAAATCACCATTTATTGATACAATATTATGCTAAAATTGACTTGCAGATGTCGTGAAATTTTAAAGTTCAGAAATAAAAGTTTTCCAATGACAATTTCCTTGAATTAAATAATTTTTAGCAGTTTAATAATTTTTTATTTATTTTGGTTTTTAGTTATTACTGCACAGAAAGTAAACAAATTTAGCCTTTAAATTATTACATAATATTATGCTTTAATGATTTTAAATAAAAAATATATTTATCAAACTAACCTGACACTTCATTTTTTTTAACCACTTCTGCGATACGAAATTATTTTATTTTTAAATTTTGTCTCATTTATTTATTACCTTTCTTTTTTTCAAACAAAACTGATAAATTTTATTATTTTATACGTATAATTATAGACTTAATTAAATACAGAAACGAAATATTTATAAAAATTTATTAATATAACAAAAAGGAAAAAATGAACAATAATAGGATGCCTTTTGGAGGTGGGTTCTGGTTCTAATTTTTAAAGCCGACATAGCTAGTAATGCACTTGCCGTATTTTTAAGTAAATTTTACGACAAGAAGTGGTAAAAATCACAGTTAGAATTTTAAGACGTGGTATTTCTATATGAAGTCGTTCTTTTTTTAAATGTTATTGTAATTGTCTGCAAATATTATCTTAATTAAGGGGGGAGGGGGAAACTAATATGCAACCAATATTAGAAATATTGCCTCAGTAATATTAATACTATTATTAATAGTATATTAATAATATTTTATTGATACAAATATTGGCTATTGACTAGCAAATGAAGTAAAGAATTAATTTTTCTAGATAAAAGTTTTTCAAAGAAAATTACCTTGAAATTGAATAATTTTTAGCATTTTAATAATTTACTATTTATTAAATTTTATACAATTTTTTATTTAATTCGCAGCAGGAAAAGTTAACTATTAAACAAAAGAGCATACTATATGCATAATATTATGCTTTAATGATTTTAAATATCAATTTTACTTCATTTATTTTAAAGATGTAACTAGCATAATCTGACACTTCGTTATTTTGAACCACTTAAGCGGTGCGAAAAATATTTATATATAAATTTTATCTAATTTGGTTATTATCTTATTATATTTTAAACAAAACTGATAACTTTTAAATTATCTTATTATAGTTTACATTATACAAACGAAATATTTATTTCGCAATTCATTAGTAAAATGTCAAGAAAGAGAAAGAAAAAAAATGAATAAAATGAAAAAGAAATATAAGAGTTTCCGTAGTAAATTCTGGTTCTAATTTAAAGCCGATGATTGGTCAGTATTTTAATGCATATGATGAATTTTTAAGTACATTCAAATTGAAATTTTAAAGTGCAGAGATAATAGATTTCAAACGACAATTTCCTTAAATGGAGCTTATTGGTTTAGTCCCTTAATTTAACATTACGCTTGTGAGGATTTTTTTTTTTTTTTTTTTTTTTTTTTTTTTTTTTTTTTTTTTTTTGAGAAAACTACTAATTCCGGACAAATTTAAATGAGAAATACTAGATATACTTTTATGTGTTTGAAGCCCATAGAATTTTTAAAAAAAATTTAAACTTAAAATTTCCATTGAATAATTTTTTAGAGACTTATTAGTTTATTACTATTTATTTATTATTTTTATTTATAACAGCAGAGAAGGTAAACCCGTGGATTACAGATGACATTCATAATATTATGCTTTCATGATTTTAAATAAAAATGTTACCTTATTTTTTTTTAAAGCTGTAACAAACTTATCTGACACTTCATTTTTTTGAATTACTTCTGCGATACAAAAAATATTGAATTATTAAATGTTGTCTCATTTATTTATTATCTTACTTTATTTCAAACAAAACTAATAAATTTTAATGTTATATAATAATTATAGATTAAACTATGAATACAGAAATAGAAATTATTATCAAAATTCATTAATATGACAAAAAAGAAAAAAATGAACAATAATAGGATGACTTTTGGTGGTGGGGTGGTGGGTTCTGTTTCTAATGTTTAAAATTTAAAGCCGACTTAGCCAGTAATGCACTTGCCGTATTTTAATTTTTATTTCTTTTGCTTGTTATATTGTGTTATCGTGCTATACACCAATCCCAGTCCTAGTCAAGACATTGTCTTATCTACCGGTAAGGACTTTCCAATTAATGGAAAAGCACACACGGGCCGGCCACGGCCTAAGTACACAGCCCGGCATTCACCATGACAGCCTAGAGAAACCTTGGAAGCGATAAAAATCAACGTTAGAATTTTATGTCATGGTATTTCTATATGAAGTCGTTCTTTTTTTAAATGTTGTTGTAAATGTCTACACATATTATCTAAATTAAGGGGGTGAAACTAGGCCTCAGAATATGCAATCATTTTTATTTCAATTTTTTCTATAGCAATTATATTTGTGGATACAAATAAATGCTATTTAACGCATAATTTTAAATTTCAGAGATAACAATTTTCAAATCACAATTTCCTTGAATTGAAAAGTTTTTTTTTTTTTTTTCCCCATTCATTACTTTTCCATTTATTTTATTTCTATTTATGACAGCAGATATAGTAAACCCGTGGAATAAAGAGTTGCTACATATTATTATGCTTTAATGATTTTAAATAGACATTTTACCTAATTTATTTTAAACATATAATAAACTAATCTGATACTTTATTTTTTGAACCACTTTTGCATTACGAAATATATTTTATTTTTATATATTTCAATTTTGCATGTTTACTCTAATTATGATTATTAAATAATTTTTTTATGCATTAAATTTAAAGTCTTATCCTAAAGTTTCAGAACGTAAAATAAAAATAATAATACATTAATTGATCACAGATTTTTATTATTATTATTTTTTAATCAAGTTAAAATATTTTAAAGTTCGTTCTATAAACTACACACAAATATTGAAATAAAATATTTAAAATAAATATTAAATGTTCTTTATTTCAAACAAAACACATAAATTTTATTGTTATATAATAATAGATTAAATACAGAAACGAAATATTTATTGAAATTCATGACTATGTCAGGAAAGAGAAAGAAAAAATTAACAATAGGGTGAGTTTTGGTGGTGGGTTCTTGTTCTAATTTAAAGCTGATTCTGTGACCATAAATGCACTTGACGTTTTTTTTAAAACTATACCTTGCGACGAGAAGAAGCGATAAAAATCAACTTTAGATTTTTCAAACATGTTATTTCTATATGCAGTCTTTTTTTTTTTTTTATTTTTTTATTATTATAATTATCTGCAAATAATATCTAAATTAAAATAGTCCTCAGAATATTCAACATTTTTTAGTTTTTTTTTTTATGTAAAACTGCATTTTATTGATACAGATCTATTTGAAATATTGTCTACTGATTAGCATATGAAGTAAAGATTTAAAGTTCAGAGACAAAAGTTTTCCAATATCAATTTCATTGTATTGAATAATTTTCAGTTTTAATAATTTTTTATTTATTAAACTTTATATAATGGAGCAAAGAAATTTAACCCTTGAGTAGAAGAGAACATGCTATAATGCATAATATTATGCTTGAATGATTTTAGATATAGATTTTACTTGATTTATTTTAAAGATTTAATAAGCGCAATCTGATACTTTGTTATTTTGAACCACTTCAGCGGTGCGAAAAATATTTATATATAAATGTTGTCTAATTTGTTTATTAGCTTACTATATTTCAAACAAAACTGAAAAATTTTATATTATCTTATTATAGAATAAATTACACAAACGAAATATTTATCTCGCAATTCATTAATAAAAGTCAAGAAAGAGTATGAAAAAAAAAAAAAAAAAAAAAAAAAAAGGGGAATAAAATGAAAAAGAATAGTAAGAGTTTCGGTGGTGAATTCTGGTTCTAATTTAAAGCCAATTTGTCAGTATTTTAATTCATATGATGAATTTTTAATTATTCAAAATGAAATTTTAAAGTTCAGATATAAAAGTTTTCAAACGACAAATTCATTAAATGGAGCTTATTGGTTTACCGCGCGGGGAAAGCTAAGGGTCCCTTAATTTAACATTACGCTTGTGAGGAAAAATGCTTTATATATATATATATATATATATTCTTTTTACAATTTTTGAGAAAACTACTCCACCGATTCCGGAGAATTTAAATTAGAAATACTAGATATACTTTTACATGTATGAAGCCCATAGAACTTTTTAAAGAATTTTTAAACCTAACATTTCTATTGAATATTTTTTTAACCTCTTATTAGATTACTACTTTTTTAATGTTTTATTTATTACATCAGAGAAAGTAAACCCTTGGAATGGAGAAGTAATGCATTATTATGCTCTCATGATTTTAAATAAAAAATTTACCTTATTTATTTTAAAGATGTAACAAGCAATATGACAATTGATTTTTTTTTATACACTTCTGCGATACAAAATATATTTTACTTTTAAATTTTGTCTCATTTATTTATTACATTACTATATTTTAAACAAAACCAAAAATTTTATTATATTTTATAATTAAATATTCAATCAAATAAATTTACAAATATTACATGCAATTCCTTATTATGTCAAAAAAGAAAAAAAAATGCACATGAGCAAGAATGAATGAATGATCAAGAGTTTTAGTTGTGGATTCTAAAATTTAATTATTAGGTCCTAATATAAAAGCGATTGATTTAAATAAAATATAATATATAATACTTAATATAATATAATATTTAATATAAAAGCAGTTGATTTTTTTTTTTTTTTTTAATATTTTGTATTATATAATATTTTACAGCGTGAGGCGATTAAAATAAACGGAAATTTTTTATAACATTGCATGTTTATAAGATGTCATTATAGCACGTGCAGATTTTTTTAAATAAATATATAATTTATAATTAAAAAATGTTTTAAATATCTTTAAATATTATGTAAATTAATAATATATATATATAAAAAATAAAGAATATATTATAACAACTTATATACTTGTTTTGTTAACTCCAATAATTGCAATAAATATTATTTGCTATTGACTTTTAAATGACGCAAAATTTAAAAACTTACAGATACAAGTTTTTAATTATTAATTAATTATTGAATTATTAATCAGTTCATTAATTTACTATTTATTATTTCATATTTTATTTATTGCAGCAAAGAAAGCAAACCCATGGGGGATAGAGGTATTACATAATATTATGCTTTAATGATTTAGATATAAATTTTACCTAATTTATTTTAAAGATGTATCAAACTTATCTGACAATTCATTTTTTTTTTAATCACTTCTGCGATACGAAAAGTATTAAATTTTTAAATGTTGTCTCATTTATTTATTACCTTATTTCATTTCAAATAAAACCAATAAATTTTATTATGTTATATAATAATTATAGAATTAACTAAATACAGAAACGAAGTATTTATCAAAATTCATTAATTTTTCAAAAAAGAGAAAGAGAAAAATGAACAAAAATAGGATGATTTTCGGTGGTGGATTATCTGGTTATATTTTTTAAAACCGATTTTGTCCGAATTTTAATGCACTTGACGTATGTTTAAGTATATGCTATTGATTTGCGAATCACAGAAAAAATTTAAGTTCAGAAGTTTTTAAATGAAAATTTTCCATGAATTGAATATTTTTTAGCAGTTTATCAATTTACTATTATTTATTTTATTTTCTATTTAATGCAGCAGGGAAAGTTAACCCATGTGAAAGAGAAGACATGCATAATTACATAATATTATATGCTTTAATTTTTATAGCTAAATTTTACTAATATTATTTGAAAGTTTTAACAAGCAATCTGACATTTTGATTTTTTGAGCAACTTCTGCAATACGAAAAGTATTACATTTTTAAATGTTGTCTTATTAATTTATTACCTTACTTTATTTCAAACAAAACTAATAAATTTTATTATAGCTTGTTCTGTAAAGTAAAGTGAATCTCAACAACAGTGGTTGGCTGACCAACAAAATGCGACACATTCATTGGTTGATCTTGTTTTTTGCGCTAACAAAATTGACAAAAATTGAGACACATGAAGAGCATGGAACTTTTTTGTGTGGAGTTTCTTTCATTCTTATCAAGTTCAAAGTTCTAAACGAAGAAATAACAATGATCGACCATATGTATAAACGTAGTAAACAGGTAACGAAGTCATAATCAGCTGTTATAAAAAAGGAACATATCGACACAAAAGTTGCGCCGGAAGTCTGACTTTGCAGAACGAGCTATAATAATTATAGATTAAACTAAACACAAAAATGAAATTTTCATCTAAATTCATTAATATGTCAAAAAAGAGAAAGAAAAAATGAACAAGAATATGAAACGTTTTGGAGGTGGGTTCTGGTTCTAATTCGAAGCCGATTTTGTCCTAATTTTATTGCACGTATTTTTAAGTATTTTTTACGTCGAGAAGTGATAGAAATCAACATAAAATTTTAAGACAAGAGCTCGTTCTATAAACTACACACAAATATTGAGCCAGCTCCGAATATGTTCTTTTGTTAAAAACAGCTGTATATGACGTCGTTACCTGTATTCTACGTTTATACATATGGTCGATCATTGTTATTTCTTCATTTAGAACTTTGAACTTAATAAAAATGAAAGAAACTAAAAAAAAAAAAAAAAAAAAAAAAAATGCATACGAAACATACGACTCACTTTTATCGGCTCAAAAAAGAAGATCAAACAATGAACGTGTCTTATTTTGTTGGTCAGCCAATCACTGTTATTAAGATTTTCTTTTACTTTACAGAACGAGCTATGGTATTTCTATACAGTATAAAGTCAGCCTTTTTAAAAATAAATTAATGTTGTTATAAATATCTGCAATTATTATCTAAATTAAAATAATAACTAGCTCTCAGAATAGGCAACAAATTTTATTTCTCTTTTTATTTTATGTAAATTACATTTTATTGATAATAAATGTTTCTTATCGATTTACATATGACGTGAAATTTTGAAGTTCAGAGATAAAAGTTTTCCAATCACAATTTTTTTAAACTTGAATAAATTTTAGAAAATTAATAATTTATTATTTTTAATAATTTTTTAATTAAACAGCAGAGAAAAGTAATCCATACAGAAACGGACAAACGGATAGATACAGTATTATACTGTACAGTATTAAACAGTATTATTAATTTAGTATACTGTATGTTTTAATCTTCATTTTATTACAAATCTCTGACAAGATATTTATGTTCCAATATGTCAGAGGACCATGTAATGACCATGTCATGGACCAGCCTTTTGTGGCCTCTCAATAAAACTCATTTATTTTTATTATTATTAGATAGTTATGCTTTAATGATTTAGATATAAATTTAACTCCATTTATTTTAAAGATGTAAGAAACAGTATGACATATTTCTTTCTTTCAATTTACTTCTGTGACATAAAATATATTTTATTTTTACATTTTGTCTCATTTATTTATGACCTTAAAGGGTTTCTGGTCTCAAAATTTTCAATCAAAAACGTAAAAATCCTGAGATGGGACCATTATTTATACACATATTATATCCTTCAACCCTTTTGTAGCCTCACAAAATAGGGTTAAAAAAACTGTAAAGTAGGCAACTTTAGGAATTCATGACGTCATCAATTCCGGGTCTACAATAGAAATTGTAACGCGGGTTGTCTACTTTACAAGTGTTCTCCCTAGTTTGTAAAAGTACTGAAGGGTTAATCATGATTTATCATTGAGAGCAAATTTGTTTTTGAGGCCAGGGGCTCTTTAACAATATTTCAAATGAAACTAAAAAAAAATATATATATATATATATAATGAGGAAGGTGAATTGAAATTTTTTTGTTGAGTTTATGATATTTTTGGAAAGAGCTTTAAAAAATTTTGAGGTGCTATTTTTTCTTAGGACGATTGGAGCATGCAAAGTATTTTTAATTAATTTTTGAAAATCGACCTAATAAGACTCTGACGTCATCATTCCACTTTTTTCTCGGCAAATACTAATCGTTCGACGTTCAGTAACCAGTTTAATGAAATCAGCTCGTTCTCAGGATTTCAAAAAACTGGCTACTGAACCTTCTACGGTCAATACTTTCCGAAATAAATGCCCGATTGATGACGTCAGAGTCTTTTTAGGACGATTTTCAAAAATTAATTAAAAATACTTCCCATACTTCAATCGTATTAAGAAAAAATAGCGCCTCAAAATTTTTTAACGCTCTTTTCAAAAATGTTATAAAAAGTGGGGGTTAAAAAAATTCACCTTCCTCATTATTTAAATTTATGTAGCATTTCATTTATATGTCAAAAAAGAGAAATTATGTTATAAGAAAGAAAACTATGCCTCAGAATGTGCAACAATTTTCTTTCTCACTTTTTTTTTTCTTATGTAAGCTGTATCGAAAGTGCGGGGTACTACTAAAGCCATCTCTTGATGACATTCGAAAGTGCGTGTGGCTGAGGGATCGACGCAGCGAATTTCGTCAGCTGCTCAAGGGAGCGAGTCAAATCATGATTAATTTTGACAAAAAAGTGATAAAATTGGAAATATCATTATATGTTAATCATCATAAATACATTTACATTATTTTTGTTATTATCTGCTGGTTTTTGGAAGGAATTTAAAATATTTTTTTGAAATAATCAAATGAGAGACGACTTCCCTCAGCCTCATAGGCTTCATTTTTTTTCCTGCAGAGGCGCTGTTTTGTTTACTATGTACTCTCGAATAAATATTTGCTATTGACTTGCAAATGTTGTATAATTTTAAATTTCAGTGATAAATGTTAAAGTTTTTAAATTAAGATTTCCTTGAAATGATGTTTTTTTTTTTTAATTATTAATATACCATTTATATAATATACCGTGGGGAAACGATATTACATAATATTATGCTTTAATGATTTAAATATAAATTTTACTTTATTTATTTTAAAGATGTAACAAGCAATCTAACACTTCATTTTTTTTAATCATTTCTGCGATACGAAATATATTTAATTTTTTTAATTTTTCATATTCTTTTATTATCTTACTTTATTTCAAACAAAACTCATAAATTTTACTATGTTATATAATTATAGATTAAATTAATATTACAGAAACAAAATATTTATCAAATGCATTAATCAATGCATTTATTATCAATGCATTAATATTATGGCAAAAATGAGAAAGAAAAGATAAAAAAAAATGAACAAGAATATGAAAAGTTTCGTTGGTCGGTTTTGGTTCTAATTTAAAGCTGAATTTTGTCAGAATTTTAATGCACTTGAACAATTTTTAAGTACAAGAAATATTAAAAATCAAAGTTCAATTTTTAAGACATGGTATTTCTATATATAGTCGGTCTTTTTTCAATTCAATATTGTTATAAATATCTACATTATCTAAATTAAAATAATAATTATGTTACTATAGGCCTTAGAATATGTCACATTTTTTTAGTTCTTTCTTCTTTATGTATAAACCGCATTTTATTGAGACCTATATTTGTTATTAACTAGCAAGTAAAGTAAAGATTTAAAGTTCAGAGTTAAAAGTTTTCCAATGGCAATTTCATTAAGGCGGGAAATCAGTTACTTCGAGATTTGACTAAAAAGTTGTAAAGACAGAAAAATCTGAAATTTTGTACAGTGATACATTAGGATTAGGTATCTTCAAAAATGTAAAAATTTTGGGGGGTTACCATGCTAGATTTTTAATTATGATTTTTTGAAGTTTTAGCCCTATAAGAGCCCATGTTAATTTCAATAATTAATTTCTCTCTTATCTGATGGTCACGGGTTCTGAAAATTTTATCATAGGTAGCTGTTACTGTTAACTTTCAAATGGCATCATAAAATTTCGAAGTTTTCTATTAAGATTTTGAGATACAAGCCATCTATATACAATCCTTAAATTGAATAAATTTTTAGAAGTTTAATAATTTTATATTTATTAAATTTTATGCAATGTTTTTTATTTCATGCAGCAGAGAAGGTTAAAAGTCTTCAAGAAGAGATATGGAGAGATATATACATATAAATATATTTAAATTTATATTTTATTTTAAAGATATAACAAGCAATCTGATACTTTATTATTTATTATTATTTATCCACTTCTGCGATGCAAAATATATTTTATTTTTACATTTTGTTTCATTCATTTGTTATCTTACTATATTTCAAACAAAACTATAAAAAAAATATATATTATATAAAAAAAATATATAATACTGTCATAGCAATTCATTTATATTCCAAAAAAAAAAAAGAGAAATAAAAAATAAACAAGAATAGCAATTAAGGTGGTGGGTTCTAAAATTTTACTATAGGTCCTAATTTAAATCCGATTTGGTTAGAATTTTAAGCACTTACGGTATTTTCATTTATATTTTATTATTATTATTTTACGGCGAAAGGCGATAAAAAATCAACGGCCAATTTTCATGACATTTTTTTTTTATAAG
Source organism: Ecdyonurus torrentis (assembly GCA_949318235.1). NCBI lineage: Eukaryota > Metazoa > Arthropoda > Insecta > Ephemeroptera > Heptageniidae > Ecdyonurus > Ecdyonurus torrentis. Next base: position 3,505,842 of record OX439133.1, on the reverse strand, counting down.
AAGTCAATGTCATATTAAATTTTTTTTTTGAAGTATGTACTATATATAATTAAATATTTTTTTTTTAAATATTATTATAAATAGCTGCAAATACTATCTAAATTGATAAAAAAAAATCAGAATATGCATTTTTCTTCTATATCTTTTTTTAAGTAAATTTCATTAATTAATATCTTTGTTATTTACTAGCAAATAATGTTAAATTTTAAAATCCACAGAAAACAATGAATTGAATATTTTTTATCAGTTCAATAATTTACTATTTATTTCATATTTGATTTATTTTAGCAGAGAAAGTAAACCCGTGTATGGGCGATCACAAATAAATACATTATATTATGCTTTAATGATTTTAATACAAATTTAACAAATTTTACTTTAGTAATTTAAAAGACGATTCAAACTTATCTGATATTTCATTTTTTTTTTAACCACATCAGCGATGCGAAAATTATTTAATTTTTAAATTTTGTTAATTTCATTTACAATTTTACCATATTTCAAACAAAACTCATAAATTTTATTATCTTATATAATTATAGTAGAAATTAATTACAGAAACGAAATATTTATCAAAATTCATTAATGTCACAAAAAAGAAAGAAAAAAATGATCAAGAATAGAAGAGTTTTGGTGGTGCGTTTTGATATTTTTAGAGCCAATTTTGTACAAATTTTAAAGCCATTGACCACATAAAATAACATGTGCATTTTTATGAATAAACTCGAAATGGGATCTTCAAAACTGATGACAACTTTTACCAGAATGTTAAAGTAGCCACACGAGAGAGCGTGAAAAAACTGTAAAGTATGCAATTTGCGTGAAAATTCATGTTTATGACGTCAGAAACATGCAAAAATTAATATGAAAATGTTGTGTGGGTTGCAGATTTTGAATTTTCTGATCACTGCTACGGGGCTACTGTTGGGTTTTGAGACAAACCAAAGTTATTTATGTAAATCCCATCAAGTGTTTTGTGATATAAATGCATATGTTTTTCTCCTGTCTATTCCTTAATGCACTTGGTGTGTTTTTAAGTAAAATTTACGAAAAAAGAAGCGATAAAAATCAACGTTAGAATTTTAAGATATGTTATTTCTATATGAAGTTATTCTGTTTTTGAAATTAAATATTGTTATAAATATCTGCAAATATTATCTAAATTAAAATAATAACTATCCTCAGAATATGTAAAAAAATTTAACTTTTTTTTTATTTATTTTTTTTTTTAGAGTAAATCGCATTGATTGATGTATAAATTGTATATATTTGCTATTGACTAGCAAATGAAGTAAAGTTTTAAATGGTCACCTTGTCATATAATTATAAAACTCAAATATCGGAATCTATACAAAGAAAATTTGTTAGAAATTTTCAGGTTAAATCAAAGTTGGAATATAATAGTGATAATTATGCACAAGCCTGTACCAGCATAAATATACTAACACTACTTGAAAAAATACGTCATTTAAATGACATTATTTTTCTCAAAAAAATACTATGCAATTAAGTTGATGATTCACTGTCTGTATACCAAATTAACTTTCATATCCCTAAAAAAATGTTAAGAAATCAACCTTTTTTAGCATTCCTACTTGTACTAACGATGTTTCTAAAAACTCCTTTATAACAAGAGCTATCAACATTATGTAATGTCATAAACATTGATAACTTCAATGATTCCTGTAATGCAATAAAAAGTTTGTATAATAGGAATATTGAAAAGCAATGATTATGTTATAGATACATAATCTGTACTACAGATTCTGTAGTCCAAATATAAAGTATATGTGCATGCGTGTGTTATTTTTACCTTAATTGTAATTAATTGATTATTTTTGAGTGTACCGCCAATGTATTGGGCGCAAGCCTGTTTATGGTTGATAAATAAATAAATAAAATTCAGAGACAATGACAATTTCTTTGAATTAAGGGAGTAGGGTACCGACCTTATATTTCAAAAACTAAAAATGTTTTGGGTCTAAATTTGGTGTAATTGTGTAGCTAAGGGTCACACCTAGCCGTGATAAAAATTTGATGATGTTTGATCGTCCCGAAAAAAAAAGAAAAAAAGATTAAAATTTAAAATTAATAGTAGGCCTAATGGGCTAAAAGTTTCCAAAAATCATATAAAATGAATTTGCACGGGGACCCCCCAAAATGTTCAGATATTTGAAATTTTCTCGAGCTGAAGTATCATTGTGCAAAATTTCAGCTTTTTTTAAAGATAAAAGTTTGAGACTAATGGCCGACGTCGGTCCCCTACTCCTTTAATTAATTTTTATATTTTTAATTATTTACTGTTATTCATTTGATGCAGCAGAAAAAGTAACCCCTAAAAATGTAAGTAAGGTAGAAAATTCATAATAAAAGGCTTTATTGATTTTAGTTATACATTTTACCTTATTTATTTTAAAGATGTAACAAGCAATCTGACACTTCAATATTTTAAACCACGTTCACAGTGTGAAAAATATTTATTTATAAATTTGTTCTCATTTATTTATTACATTACTATTTTTCAAACATAACTGATTTATTTTACTTTATAATTTTAGATTAAATTAAATAAATATCAAAAATAAAATATTTATCGCAATTCATATATTATTTCATTTTTTTTATTTATTTATTTTTGAACAAGATTTTCAGTAGTGGGTGTGGGTGCTATATATTATTAGGTCCTAGGTGAGGTCCGAATCTGAAAGCCGATTTTGTCAGTATTTTAGTGCAGTTGATAAATTTGAAGTATTTATTTTTTAGATCATAGATATTACGTGAAACACCAGGAATAAGAACGTGCTCAGATAATTATGAAATGTGCTATTTCAATAAGAAGTTAATGAAGAATAAATATTATAAATAAAAATTAAAATATTAAAATATAAATATATAATAATAATAAAAAATAATTATATAAAATATATAACATAAAATAATAATTTTTCTTTAATAATTTTTTTTAAATATATTATAAAAATATTATCTAAACTGATGAAAAAAAAACTAGCGTCAGACTGTGTAACGTGTAACAGTCTATCTCCAGAACAGTTTTCTCTCTCTCTCTCTCTCTCTCTCTCCTTTTATGTTAAACATATCTATTGATAGATTTTTTTAGGCGGATTTCCAATTGAAATAAAATGTTAAATTTCTATGAGCTATCAAATAACAATAATCTTAAATTGAATTATGTTTTGTAGCAGTTTATTTATTTTTTTGAAATTTCTATTTATCGTATCAGAAAGTAATCCTAGACTATATAGAAACCATGAAGAAATACATAACCATACGTTTTTAGATAGAAAATTTAATTGATTTTGATTTATTTATTTTAAAAATGTAACAAGCAATAAGAAACTTCATTTTTTTTAATCGCTGTTGCGATAAGAAATATATTTTATAATTTTGTCTTATTCATTTATTATCTTACTTTATTTCAAATATAACTGATAATTTTTATTATGTTATTTAATTATATATTAAAAACAGAAACGAAATATTTATCGAATTTCATTAATAGTTCATAAAAGAAAAAGAACAAATGAACAACAATTGTCATCTCTCTCTCTCTCTCTCTCTCTCTCTCTCTCTCTCTCTCTCTCTCTCTCTCTCTCTAAGTAAATTGCATTTTATTGACATTATATAATACGAGTATTTGCTATTGATTTACAAATGACCTGAAATTTTAAAGTTGAGAGATATTTTTTTTAAAGACAATTTCCTTAAAGCCCTTGTCAAGTTACTTTTTTATCATTTAGAATACTAGACTGATAATTACCATACCTTATTATCCATGAACTAGACACCATCACGTTGATTTTGTATTTATTTTCGTTTATTTTTCTTTTTACGGTTATATCACGTATCTGACGTCACAATGTACGACCGCCAATCACAGTCACCGCTCTGGTCACGTGATAAATTTAAACCCCTCCATCAAGTTCTTTACCCCTATCACGGCCCCATCGGTACATTGTGACGTCAGATACGTGATATAACCGCAAAAAAAGAAAATAAAAGAAATAAATACAAAATCAACTAATCTAATTCATGGATGATAAGGTATGGTAATTATCAGTCTAGTATTCTAAATGATAAAAAAGTAAGTTGACAAGGGCTTTAAATGGAGCTTATTTGTTTAACGCGCGGGGAAAGCTAAGGGTCCCCTAATTTAACATTAGGCATGGGAAAAAAATACGTTTGCATTGCGATTTTCAAGAAAACTACTCCACTGTCCCGGAGAAATTTAATTGAGAAATTTTAGACACACTTTTACGTGTTTTAAGCCACAGATTTTTTTAAAGAATTTTTAAACCTAAAATGTCCATTGAATATTTTTTTTATCCGCTATTTATTATAATATTATAATATTTACTACTATTTATTAATTTTTTTTATTTATTACAATAAAGCAAGTAAAAACCCTTGAAAAAGAATGATCTAGATATTACATAATATTACGCTTTCATGATTTTCAATATAAATTTTACTTTATTTATTTTAAAGATGTAACAAGCAATATGACACTTCATTTTTTTGAAACCACTGCTGCGATACAAAATATATTTAATTTTTACATTTTGTCACACTTATTTATTACCTTATTATATTTCAAACAAAACTAAAATTATTTTTTTATGTATATGATTATAGATTGATTTAAGGAGGTAGGGGAGCGTAGATGGAGTGTACTATGGGTCTATATGCCAAAAAAGAGAAAGAAAAAATGTACAAAAATAGCAAGAGTTTCGGTTGTGTGTTTTAAAATTTTATGAGGTCCTAATTTCAAGCCCACTTTTTGTAACAATTTTAAAGCACACTATTTATTTATATATTATTTATAATATTTTTTATAATATTATGCAACCTTTTTTGTAGATTTTTTTTAATGTTAACTCCAATAATTGATAAATGTTTGCTATTGTCTATAGCAAATGACGTAAAATTTTAAAATTCAAAAATACGAGTTTTTAAAAGACAATGTCTTTGAATATAATATTTTTGGTAGTTCAATAATTTACCATTTATTTCATATTTTATTTATTGGAGCAGAGAAAGTAAGCGCACAGCGCACGTAGAAGTGAATTATTACATAGTATTATGTTTTAATGATTTTAGATATAAATTTTACCTTATTTATTTTAAAGATGTAAAAAGTAATCTGACACTTTGTTTTTTTAAACCACTACTGCGATACGAAATATATCTCATTATTAAATTTTGTACCATTCATTTAGTATTATGCTATATTTTCAACAAAACTAATAAAAATAGTTATATTGTCACATTTTATTACTAGATGGAAAATAAAGGAATAGAATTAACTTTAATCCGTATTTAACCCTAAAAAAAATAGAACAAATCTGAATTTTTCAGGGATTGTAGAGACTATTGAGTTTCTCTGGTAAGTTCTGAAATTAACATGAAAACATTAGCTTTTAAAATTATTTATATCAAAATAGGACTTACATATAAATAATATTAATTTGTCTCAAAACCCGCAACTGTAGTGCCGTAGCAGTGATCATAAAATTTCAATTTATGCAACCCGTACAACATTTTCATACTAATTTTTGCCTGTTTCTGACGTCATAAACAAATATTTACGCAAATCGCATACTTTACAGTTTTTTCACACTCTCTTGGGGGACCAAATTTACATTCTGGTATAAATTATCATCAGTTTTGTAAATCCCATCATTTAATGCGCTCAACTTATTTTAAAGTATATTCTACGACGAGAAGCAATAAAAATCAACGATAAATTTGTAAGACAGGGTAATTTCTATTAATATGTAGTATGTAGTCTGTTTTTGGTTTTTTAATAATATTTTGTTGTAAATATGCATTTGTTAAAATATTATCTGAATTGAAAAAAAAAAAAAGAAAAAAAAAACGGAAAATAGGCAACAATTTGTCTCTCTCTCGTTCTCTTTTTTCATGTAAGCAACATTTATTGATACAATAAATAATTTGCTATACACTTGCAAATGTCATATAATTTTTATTTCAGAGACAAAACTTTTAAATTGCAATTTCCTTGAACTGAATAATTGTTAGCTATTTATTTATTTAAAATTATATTTATTGCAGAAAAGAAAGTATAAAACACTAGTGATAAGTGATAAGAAAACGCATTACATAATAGTATGCTTTAATGATAATAGATAGAAATTTTACCTTATTTTCAAATATGTAACAAACAATATAACACTTCATTTTTTGGAATCACTGCTGCGATACGAAATTTATTGACTTTTTAAATTTTGTCTCATTCATTTATTATTCTTCCTTATTTTAAACAAAACTGTAATTTTTTATTTTATTATCTGATTAAAATTATCGTAATTCATAAATATATTTAAAAAAAAATAAAAATAAATAATAGTAGTTGGCTTTTAGCTCAAATACGTATTTGACCCTAAAAATTAAGCACAATTCTGAATTTTTAAGGTTTGGTAGAGACAAATGAGTTTTAGTGATGAGTTCTGAATTTTAATTAGGTTCGAATTTAAAGTTGATTTTGTCAGAATTTTAATGCACTTAACTTATTTTTAAGTATAATTTACGTCAAGAAGCGATAAAAATCAAAGTTAGATTTTGAAAACATGGTATTTCTGTATGAAGTTGCCTTTTTTTAAAGTTAAATATTGATATAAATACTATCTAAATTGACATAAAAAAATAATAATAACAAAGCATAAAAATATGCAACAATTTTTATTTCTCTCTTTTTTTATGTAAGCTGCATTTATTAAAATAAATATTTGCGATTGAGTAGCAAACGACATAACATTTATACGTTCAGAGATCAAATTTTTCAAGTGGCAATTTCCTTGAATATAATTTTTTATCTTATTAGTTTTCTGTTTATTTATTAACTTTTTTAATTATTGCAGAAGAGAAAGTCAATCCCTGGATTCACGAATTACATAATATTATACTTAAACGATTTTGCCTATAAATTTTACGTTAGGTATTTTCAAGATGTAAAAATCAATCTGGTATTAGGTTAATTTTTAACCACTTCTGCGATCCGAATTATATTTTATTTTTACATTTTGTTTCGTTCATATATTATCTTACTTTATTTCAAACAAAACTAATAAATTTTGTTGTAGTATTATTAAATTAATTACAGAAACGAAATATTTATCAAAATTCATTAATATATCAAAAAAGAGAAAAAAAAATGAAAAAAAAAATAATAAGAATAATAATAAACAAGAATATAGGAAGAGTGCGTGGGTGCTGATTCTTATTTAAAGCCGAATCTGTCAGAATTTTAAAGCACTTGACTAATTGACTTATTGTAAATTTTACAAGATATGATAAAAATCATCGTTAAATTTTTAAAACATGGTATTTCTATATATATGAAGGCGGTCCATTTAAAAATAATAATAATAATAAATAAAAGTTGTAATAAATACCTATACAAATATTATTTAAATTGAAAAAAAAAAATACAGGCCTCAGAATATGCAGCAATTTAATTTCTCTCCCTCTCTCTCTGTCTCTTTTCTTCATGAAAGCTCCATTTATTGATATAAATATATAATTATGCTATTGACTAAGAAATGTCGTATAATTTTTTATTTCAGAAATGAAGCATTCAAATGAATTTTTAGAACTTAAATAATTTTACTATTTATTAAACATTATATGATTTTTGATTATATTTAATGTAGTAGAGAAAGTAAGACCATTTTTAAGTGTGATAAATGTATTACATAATGCTTTGAATTTATATAAATATTATCTGATTTACATATGTAAAAAGCAATCTGACACTTTATTTTTTTGAACCTCTGCATAAATACAAAAAATATTTAATTTCAAATTGTGGTTTATTTCTGTATTAGCTTAACATTTTTCAAAGAAAACTAATAAATTTTATGATAATAATAATTATAGATTAAGGAGATACGGGAGCATAGATGGGAGCACGGTATTTTTAAATAGGAAAACATCAGCTGTTATCCAATATGGCTAACTTTTTTTTTTTTTATAAAAATTTCACTGTGCTGCCATCTACGCTCCCCTAATGCCTTAAATAAAAAACAACATATTTATCGTAATTCACTTATGCATAAAAAGAGAAAGAAATGGATGAGAATAGCAAGTGTTTCGGTTAAGGGTTATTATTATTTTTTTTTTTATTATGTCCTAATTTAAAGCCAATTTTGTTAAAAATTTGAAGCACTTGAAGATTATTATATTTTTTTAATTTTTTTCACGGCGAGAGATGATAAAAAATCAATAGCCAATTTTCATGACGTTTTTTTTTTTTTTTTTTTTTTTTTTTTTTTTTTGAAAAAGTCATTATTAAATGTGCAATTTTTTTAAATTTATATATTAACAAATTATATTTTTTTAAAAAATTTCTGCAGATATATTGTTAAAAAAAATGCACGCAACTATTTTACACACTTTTTTTACGGTAACTCCATTAATTGATAAATATTTGCTATTGACAAGCAAATGTCGTGAAATTTTAAAGTTCAGTGTTAAAAGTTTTGAAATGGCAATTTCCTTGAATTGAATATTTTTTAACCGTTTAATAATTATTTCCTAATATTTATTTTATTATTTTTTGCATTAGATAAAGTAAAGGCTTGGGGCACTTACTGTTATTATTAGTACATAATGATATTACGCATTAATGATTTAAATACAAATTTTACTTGATATATTTTAAAGATGTTAAAAGCAATATGACACTTCGTTTTTTTCAAACCACTTCTGCGATTTGAAAAATATTTTATTTTTAAATTTCGTCTTTCATGTATTATCTTACTATATTTAAAATAAAACTAATAAAATTTATTACATTATAGTTTTAAATATTTAGCTAAAAAAATGTGCACCTTAGTTTTATAGACCCCTTGCACATCCGTGCGCTTTGTCGCCATGTTTGTGGTGCCTAATGCATTGCCCAGCATGAAGGAAACATAATTTCTACTAATTTTTCATATAAAAAGAGTTTATTTCAACTGAACCAATTTTTCTCATATACTTCAAACTTATTATAAGGTTTTGATTGAGTTTTGAAGCTTCTTTTGCTATTAAAAAAAAAATAAAAAATTGCGTTTTTCCTATGCTGGTCTATGTATTCCTGACCAACAAAATGGTGATTCTTAAATATGAGTGCAACCGTTCTATATCTTTTTTCTTGTAAAATCCATTAATGGAGGTTAACGGTTTAAAAAAATTCTATGGCTTAAAACACGTAAAAATATGCGTAGTATTTCTCATTTAAAATATATATTGCTTCGCATTCGGTATAATAGTTTTCTCAAAAAAAAAAAAAAAAAAAAAACGAATTTTTCTCCTTAAGCGTAATATTAAATTAGGGGACCCTTAGCTTTCCCCGCGTTTCCTCTCGCGCTAAACCGATAACATCCAATTTGCTATTGACTATAAGAAATAACGTAAAATATGAAAATTCACAGATACACAAGACAATGTATTAGAATTGAATATTTTTTAGCAGTTCAATAATTCAATATTTATTTCAAATTTTATATACTGCAGTAAATAAAGTAAAGGAGGAAGGAGGAGCAAATGCACATTACATAATATTATGCTATAATGCTTTCAGATATATATTTAACTTTATTTATTTTGAAGATGTACCAAACTTATGTGGCACTTCATTAATCATTTTCTGCAATACGGAAATATGTTATTTTTAAATATTGTCTTATTTATTTATTATCTTGCTCTCTATTTCAAATAAAACTAATACATTTTGTATAACATAATTATAGATTAAATTATACAAACGAAATATCTCTCTCTTAATTCATTAATATCCCTAAAAACAGAAAGAATTTTTTTTTAAACAATAGCAAGAGTTTTAATAGTGGGTTCTGAAATTTTATTAGGTCCTAATTTAAAACCGATTTTGTTAGAATTTTAATGCACCTCTCGCTCCAATTAAGCTTATTTTAGTAATAGTGATGTTTGACATAATTTCGACTGTACTTAAAATTAATACAAGTGCTGTTGCTTGTTATTAATGCCATAGACCACATAAAACAACATGTGCTTTTTAATGAATGAACACAATGGTATATTGAAACATTTTACAAGAATGTTAATGTAGCCCCACGAGAGAACGTGAAAATACTGTAAAGTATGCAATTTGCGTGACTATTCATGTTTATGACGTCAGAAACATGCAAAAATTAGTATGAAAATGTTATGTTGCATAAATCGAAATTTAATTTCTGATCACTGCTAGAGAGCTACAGTTGGGTTTTGTCGAGAGGCGATAAAAAATCAACGGTCAAATTTCTTGCCATTGTATTTTTATACGAAATCTTTATTGAAAGTGCACACTTTTTTAAAATTATATATAATTTAATTTATATAATAAATGATGTTTTAGATATCTGCAAATATTATCTATATTGATAGATAATAATCAAAATATTTAACTTTTTTCTATGTTTCAGTTATGTTACCTTAATTAGTTAATTATTGTTTGCTAATGACATGCAAATGACGTGGAATTTTAAAGTTTACAGTTAAAGTTTTGAAATGTCAGTATCCGTTGATTGTTTCACTCATTTAAAAATTCTCTCTATTTATTTTTATTTTTGTAGCAGAGACCCGCTGCAAATGTAGTAAACGATATAATATTATGCATTAATAATTTTAAATATAAATTTGACTCATTTATTTTAAAGATGTAACAAGCAATCTGACATTTCATTATTTTGAACCACTTCTATGCGATACGAAAATATTTTATTTTTAAATTTTGTCTGATTCTTGTATTATTTTAATATATTTCAAATAAAACTATTAAATTACATTTATTAAAATATTTAGCTACAGAAAAAAATACGGAATATAGACCCTTTGCACATCCTTGCGCTTTGTCGTCATGTTTGTGGTGCATAATGCATTGTCCAGCATAGGGGAAACATCATTTCTTATAATTTTTCACATAAAAAGAGTTCATTTTAACTGAACGAAGTTTTTTCACATTCTTTGAGTTTATTAGGAGCTAGAAATAAGGCTATGATTAAGGTTTAAAGCTTTTTTTGCTATGAAAAGCATAAAAATGGCGTTTTTCCTATCCTGACCTATGTATATCTGACCAACAATGTGGTGGCTCTTAAATATGAGTGCAACCGGTTTATATGCAACTTTTTTCTGTATCTTTTTTTATATAAACGCCATTAATTGATAAATATTAGCTATTGAATAGCGATCGACGTAAAATTTAAAAATTGACAGATTCTAGTAATTAAATGACAATGACCTTGAATTGAAAAGTTTTTTAAGCCGTTTATTAATTTACTCTTTATTATTATTTGTTTATTTTTTGCAGCAGAGAATGAAACCCATGGGCCGAAGAAATATTACAACATAATGTAATGCATTAATGATTTTAGATATAAATTTTACCCTATTTATTTTAAAGATATAACAAGCAATCTGAGTATTCATTGTTTTGAATCACGTCGGTGATAAGAAAAATATTTTATTTTTAAATTTTGTTTTATTCTTGTATTATCTTACTATATTTCAAATAAAACTATTAAATATAATTACATTAGTCCAAACATTTAGCTAAAAAAAAAAAAAAACGGAATATAATATGCAACTTTTTTATGTTTTTTTTTTTATATAAACGCCATTAATTGATAAATATTTGATATTGACTAGCAAATGATGTAAAAATGAAAAATTGACAAATTCAAGTTTTTAAAAGACAATTTTTTGAGAGAGAGAGGGAATGTGAAATTTTTTCTGTGTTTTTTTTTATGCTTCTCTAGCTTACTCCATTAACTGGATAAATATTTGCTATTAACTAGAAAATCAACTAAAATTTTAAAATTCATAGTTACGAGTTTTTAAAAGACAATGTCTTCGAAATTATTTTTATTCTATATTATATATATAGGAGATCAGGACGGTATTACATAATATTACGCTTTCATGATTTTATATATAAATTTCACCTTATTTATTTTAAAGCTTTAACAAGCTAATGACACTTCATTTTTTTTAAACCACTCATGTATTATCTTACTATATTTCAAATAAAACTAATAAATCTAATAACATTGATTCAAATATGAACCAAAAAAAAAAAAAAAAAAAAAAACGGAATATATATATTTTTATTTACGTTATTAATTTATACATTTTTGCAAATTATTGACAAGCAAATGACATAAAATTTAAAAATTGAGACATTTTAGTTTTTAAAAGACAATGTCCTTTAATAAAATATTTTTAGCCGTTTATATTAATTTACTCTTTATATTACTATTATTTTGTTATATATAGGGTGTATACATTCATGTTAAAGTTGATGCCATGTTGGATAACTCAATAACATGGGTGACATAGGAACAAAATCATTTAGCCAGTTTAAAAACACTATGCCATATTTTTGAGAGCATTGATGCTATGTAAATATGTTGAATTAGTATCTCAAGTATGTGAGAAAAATAAAAATAACAAAAAATTAACCAATTTCCCAAAGAAAATTGGCTTAAATGAAGTTTGTACTATGCTGAGCAATATTATTCCCTACTCCAGAATGGCCTCGAAGCGCAATAAATATGACATCATCTGCATACACCCTATATAGCAGCAGAGAAAGAAAACCCATCGGGAGATAATATTCCAACATATTGTAATGCATTAATGATTTTAGATATAAATTTTACCTTACATACTTCAAAGATGTAACAAGCAATCTGACTATTCATTGTTTTGAATCACTTCTGTAATACAAAAAAAAAAAAAAAAAAAAAAAAAAATTCTTATTCATGTATTTTCTTACTTTATTTAAAAAAAACAACTAATAAATCTAATTACATTGATTCAAATATTTTGCTACAAAATTGTAATAAAGAATGTGTATTTTTTTTTTTTTTATGTTAACTCCATTAACTTATAAATATTTTCTATATACTAGCAAATTTAAAATTTAAAAATTCTCAGATATGAGTTTTTAAAAGAATTTGTCCTTGAATCAAATATTTGGTAGCAGTTCAATAATTTACTATTTACTTCACATTTTATTTATTGCAACAAAAAATGTAAATGGCGAACCTAATTATTACAAATTATTATGTTTTAATTCTTTCAGATATAAATTTTTATTTTGAACATGTATCAAACTTATGTTGCACTTCATTATTTTTTGATCACTTCTGCGATACGAAAATATTTAATTTTTAATTTTTTTTCTTTCCTTTATTATCTTACTCTATTTGAAATATAACTAATAAATTTTATATTATATAAAATTATAGATTAAAGTATACAAGCTAAATATTTATCTCGCAATTCATAATATGCCAAAAATGAGAAAGAAAAATATAGAAAAAAAATGCAAGAGTTTCGGCGTTGGGTTCTGATTTTTTTATATATATATAAATATATATTTTTTATTCCAAGTATTGATAAATATTTGCTATTGACTAGCAAATGACATAAAATTAAAAAATTGACAGAATCAAGTTTTTAAAATACATTTTTCTATAATTAAATATTTTAAGCAGTTTATTAATTTACTCTTTATTATTATTTTGTTTATTGCAGCAGAGAAAGAAACCCATGGGGAGTGGAGATATTACAACATAATGTAATGCATTAATGATTTTAGATATTAATTTTACCATATATATTTTAAAGATGTATCAAGCAATCTGACTGTTCATTGTTTTGAATCACATCTGTGATACCAGAAATATTTTATTTTTATTTTTTCTTATTCATGTATTATCTTTCTATATTTTAAATAAAACTAATAAATCTAATAACATTGATTCAAATATTTAGCTACAAAAATTAGTAATTAAGAATGTGCAACTTTTTTTTTTTTTTTTTTTTTTTTTTTTTTTTTTTTTTTTAATGTTAACTCCTACTAGCAAATGACGTAAAATTTAAAAAATTCCCAGATATGAGTTTTTAAAAGACAATGTCCTTAAATCAAATATTTGGTAGCAGTTCAATAATTTACTTCAGGTCGTTCTGTAAAGTAAAGTAAATCTCAACAACAGTGATTGGCTGACCAACAAAATAAGACACATTCATTGGTTGATCTTGTTTTTTGAGCCATAAAAATTGAGTCGCATGAAGAGCATGGAACTTTTTTTTGTGGAGTTTCTTTCATTCTTATCAAGTTCAAAGTTCTAAAAGAAGAAATAACAATGGTCGACCATATGTATAAACGTAGTAAACAGGTAACGACGTCATATCCAGCTGTTTATTAACAAAGGAACATATTCGAAGCCAGCTCAATATTTGTGTGTAGTTTATAGAACGAGCTTTCATATTTTATTTATTGCAACAAAGCATGTGCAGCCTAGGGCAATCTACAATTATTTCAAATTATTGTTTTAATTCTTTCAGATATAAATTTTAATTGATTTACTTTAGAGATGTATCTAACTTATGCTGCACTTCATTATTTTAAAAGCAATTCTTCAAAACCAAAATATTTATTTTCAAATTTTGTCTCTTTCATGTATTATCTTACTATATTTCAAAAAAAAACTATTAAATTACATTTATTCAAATATTTAGCTAGAGAAAAAAAATAAAAAACGGAATTATGCAACTTTTTTTTGTATCTTTTTTTTTTTTTTATAAAAGCCATTAATTGATAAATATTTGCAAATTGACTAGCAAATGACATAAAATTCAAAAATTGACAGATTCAAGTTTTTAAAAGACATTTTTCTTTAATTGAATATTTTTAGCCGTTTATTAATTTACTCTTTATTATTATTTTGTTTATTTATTGCAACAGAGAAAGAAACCCATGAGGAGTGGAAAAATTACAACTTATTGTAATGCATTAATGATTGTAGATATATAAATGTACTTTAAATATTTTAAAAATGTAACAACCAATCTGAGTGTTCTTTATTTTGAATCACTTCTGTAATAAGAAAAATATTTTATTTTTAAATGTTGTCTTTCTCATGTATTATCTTACTATATTTTAAATATAACTAATAAATCTAATAACATTGATTCAAAATTTTAGCTGGAAAAAAAAAATAATAATAAGCGAGAATGTGAACTTTTTTATTATTATAACTGATAAATATTTGCTATTAACTAGCAAATGAAGTAAAATTTTAAAATTCACAGTTACTAGTTTTTAAAATTCAATGCCTTCGGATTGATTATTTTTTAATAGTTCAATAATTTACTGTCTATTCAAGTTTTTTTTATTGCAGCAAAGAAAATGGTCCTAAAGGAGACTACGATATTACATAACAATATGCTTAAATGATTTTAGATATAAATTAACCCTTATTAATTTTAAAGATGTAACAAGCAATCGGACACTTCATTATATTGAACCATTGCACTTCTACAATACGAAAAATACTTTATATTTATATTTTTGTCTTACTCATGTATTATCTTACTATATTTCAAATAAAAATAATAAATATAATTACATTAATTCAAAGATAAAAAAAAAAATTAAAAAATTAAGAAAATAATAAAAAAACGGAATACGAGTATACAGTATTATGCAACTATTTTTTTTTTATATATAAACGCCATTAATTGATGGATATTTGCAAATTGACTAGCAAATGACATAAAATTTAAAAATTGACAGATTCGTGTTTTTGAAAGACAATGTCCTTTAATTGAACATTTTTAGCCGTTTATTAATTTACTCTTTATTATTAATTTGTTGTTTATTACAGCAGAGAAAGAAACTCATGGGGCCAGGAGATATTACAACATAATGTAATGCATTAATGATTTTAGTTATAAATTTTATCTTATTTATTTTAAAGATGTAACAAGCAATCTGACTATTCATTAATTTGAATCACTTCTGTGCTACAATTTTTTTTTTATTTGTTTTTTTCTTATTCGTGTATTTACTTACTATATTTTAAATAAAACTAATAAATCTAATAACATTGATTATTTCAAACGAAATAAATATTTACATCGCAATTCATAATATGCCAAAAATGAGAAAGAAAAATATAGAAAAAAATGCAAGAGTTTCGGCGTTGGGTTCTGATTTTATATATATAATATATATATATATATATATATATTTTGTATTCCATTTATTGATAAATATTTGCTATTGACTAGCAAATGACATAAAATTCAAAAATTGATAGATTCAAATTTTTAAAAGACAATGTCCTTTAATTGAATATTTTTAGCAGTTTATTAATTTACTATTTATTATTATTTTGTTCTTTATTGAAACAGAGAAAGAAATCCATAGGGACAGGAGATATTAGAACATAATGTAATGCATTAATGATTTTAGATATAAATTTTACCTTGGATATTTTAAAGATGTAACAATCAATCTGACTATTCATTGTTTTGAATCACGTCTGTGATACCAGAAATATTTTATTTTTATTTTTTCTTATTCATGTATTATATTTCTATAGTTTAAATAAAACAAATAAATCTAATAACATTGATTCAAATATTTAGCTACAAAAAAATCGTAATAAGGAATTTGTAACTTTTTTTCTGATTTCATTTTTTTTTATATATATATTAACTCCATTAACTAATACATATTTGCTATTTACTAGCAAATGACGTAAAAATTTAAAAATCCCCAGATATGAGTTTTTAAAAGACAAAGTCCTTGAATCAAATATTTAGTAGCAGTTCAATAATTTTACTATTTACTTCAGCTCGTTCTGTAAAGTAAAGTGAATCTCAACAACAGTGATTGGCTGACCAACAAAATAAGACACATTCATTGGTTGATCTTGTTTTTTGAGCTATCAAATTTGAGTCGCATGAAGAGCATGGAACTCTTTTTCCTGGAGTTTCTTTTATTCTTATCAAGTTCAACGTTCTAAGCGAAGAAATAACAATGATCGACCATATGTATAAATGTATAGTAAACAGGTAACGACGTCATATCCAGCTGTTTATAACAAAGGAACATAATATTCGAAGCCGGCTCAATTTTTGTGTATAGTTTACAGAACGAGCTTATAAAAATCTACAAATATTTCAAATTATTGTTTTAATTCTTTCAGATATAAATTTTAATTGATTTACTTTACAGATGTATCTAACTTATGCTGCACTTCGTTATTTTAAAAGCAATTCTTCAAAACAAAAATACTTAATTTTCAAATTTTGTCTCTTTCATGTACGAGTATTATCTTACTATATTTCAAATAAAACTAATAAATTACATTTATTCAAATATTTAGCTAGAGAAAAAAAATGGAATTATGCAACTTTTTTCTGTTTCTTTTTTTTTTTTTTTTTTTTTTTTTTTTATAAAAGCCATTAATTGATAAATATTTGCAAATTGACTAGCAAATGACATAAAATTCAAAAATTGACAGATTCAACTTTTTAAAAGACATTTTTATATAATTGAATATTTTTAGCAGTTTATTAATTTACTCTTTATTATTATTTTGTTTCTTTATTGCAACAGAGAAAGAAACCCATGGGCAGTTGAAGTATTACAACTTATTGTAATGCATTGATGATTGTAGATATAAATTTTACATTAAATATTTTAAAAATGTAACAACCAATCTGACTTTTCTTTGTTTTGAATCACTTCTGTGATAAGAAAAATATTTTATTTTTAAATTTTGTTTTTCTCATGTATTATCTTACTATATTTTAAATATAACTAATAAATCTAATAACATTGATTCAAAATTTTAGCTGGGAAAAAAAAAAAAAAAAAAAAAGCGAGAATGTGAATTTTTTTTTTTATTATTATTTTTTTTTATGCCAACTCCATTAACTCATAAATATTTGCTATTAACTAGCAAATGAAGTAAAATTTTAAAATTCACAGTTACTAGTTTTTAAAATTCAATGCCTTCGGATTGAGTATTTTTTAGTAGTTCAATAATTTACTGTCTATTCAATTTTTATTTATTGCAGCAAAGAAAATGGTCCTAAAGGAGACTACGATATTACATAATAATATGCTTAAATGATTTTAGATAAAAAATTAAGCCTTATTAATTTTAAAGATGTATCAAGCAATCGGACACTTCATTATATTAAACCATTGCTCTTCTACAATACGAAAAATACTTTATATTTATATTTTTGTCTTACTCATGTATTATCTTACTATATTTCAAATAAAAATAATAAATATAATTACATTAATTCAACGAGAAAAAAAAGAGAAAAAAGAAAAAAAAAAAAAAAAAAAACGGAATACGAGTATACAGTATTATGCAACTTTTTTTTTTTTTTATACTTAAACGCCATTAATTGATGGATATTTGCAAATTGACTAGCAAATGACATAAAATTTAAAAATTGACAGATTCGAGTTTTTAAAAGACAATGTCCTTTAATTGAATATTTTTAACAGTTTATTAATTTACTATTTATTATTATTTTGTTCTTTATTGAAACAGAGAAAGAAATCCATAGGGACAGGAGATATTAGAACATAATGTAATGCATTAATGATTTTAGATATAAATTTTACCATGTATATTTTAAAGATGAAACAAGCAATCTGACTGTTCATTGTTTTGAATCACGTCTGTGATACCAGAAGTATTTTATTTTTTAATTTTTTCTTATTCATGTATTATATTTCCATATTTTAAATAAAACTAATAAATCTAATAACATTGATTCAAATATTTAGCTACAAAAAATTAGTATAATTAAGAATGTGCAACTTTTTTTTATTTATTTATTTATTTTTATGTTAACTCCTACTAGCAAATGACGTAAAATTTAAAAAATTCCCAGATATGAGTTTTTAAAAGACACTGTACTTAAATCAAATATTTAGTAGCAGTTCAATAATTTACTATTTACTTCAGGTCGTTCTGTAAAGTAAAGTAAATCTCAACAACAGTGATTGGCTGACTAACAAAATAAGACACATTCATTGGTTGATCTTGTTTTTTGAGCCATAAAAATTGAGTCGCATGAAGAGCATGGAACTTTTTTTTGTGGAGTTTCTTTCATTCTTATCAAGTTCAAAGTTCTAAAAGAAGAAATAACAATGATCGACCATAATATGTATAAACGTAGTAAACAGGTAACGACGTCATATCCAGCTGTTTATTAACAAAGGAACATATTCGAAGCCGGCTCAATATTTGTGTGTAGTTTATAGAACGAGCTTTCATATTTTATTTATTGCAACAAAGCATGTGCAGCCTAGGGCAATCTACAATTATTTCAAATTATTGTTTTAATTCTTTCAGAGATAAATTTTAATTGATTTACTTTAGAGATGTATCTTACTTATGTTGCACTTCATTATTTTAAAAGCAATTCTTCAAAACCAAAATATTTAATTTTCAAATTTTGTCTCTTTCATGTATTATCTTACTATATTTCAAAAAAACTATTAAATTACATTTATTCAAATATGTAGATAGAGAGAGAGAGAGAGAGAGAGAGAGAGAGAGAGAAAAAATGGAATTATGCAACTATTTTCTGTACCTTTTTTTTTATATATATATAAAAGCCATTAATTGATAAATATTTGCAAATTGACTAGCAAATGACATAAAATTCAAAAATTGACAGATTCAAGTTTTTAAAAGACATTTTTCTTTAATTGAAAAATTTTAGCCGTTTATTAATTTACTCTTTATTATTATTTTGTTTATTTATTGCAACAGAGAAAGAAACCCATGAGGAGTGGAAAAATTACAACTTATTGTAATGCATTAATGATTGTAGATATATAAATTTACTTTAAATATTTTAAAAATGTAACAACCAATCTGAGTGTTCTTTATTTTGAATCACTTCTGTGATAAGAAAAATATTTTATTTTTAAATGTTGTCTTTCTCATGTATTATCTTACTATATTTTAAATATAACTAATAAATCTAATAACATTGATTCAAAAATTTAGCTGAAAAAAAAAAGTAAAAAAGTAAAAAAGTAAAAAAAAAAAAAAAAAAAAAAAAAAGAGAGAGAATGTGAACTTTTTTATTACATTATTATTATTTTTTTTATGCCAACTCCTTTAACTAATAAATATTTGCTATTAACTAGCAAATGAAGTAAAATTTTAAAATTCACAGTTACTAGTTTTTATAATTCAATGCCTTCGGATTGAGTATTTATTAGTAGTTCAATAAATTTACTGTGTATTCAATTTTTTTTTATTGCAGCAAATAAAATGGTCCTAAAGGAGACTACGATATTACATAACAATATGCTTTAATAATTTTAATATAAATTTTACCTTATTTATTTCCAAGATGTAACAAAAGCAATCTGACAGTTTGTTTTTATGAACTACTTCTGCGATACGAAAAATATTTTATTTTTATTATTTTTGTTAATCATGTATTATCATATCATACTATATTTTAAATAAAACTATAATAAATCTAATAACATTGATTCAAATATTTAGCAAAAAAACAAAAAAACAAAAAAAATGCATTTTTTTTTCTGCATTAACTTATAAATATTTGCTATTTACTAGCAAATGAAGTAAAATTTTAAAATTGACTGATACAAACGAATTTTTTAAAGTCAATGTCCTTGAATCATATATTTGGTTGCAGTTCGTGCAAAAAAGAATGTAAACCCTTGGGGAATGGAGGTATTAATTATTATGTTTTAATAATTTTAGATATAAATATTAATTGATTTACTTTCGAGATGTATCTAACTTATGTTGCACTTCATTATTTTAAAAGCAATTCATTAAAACGAAAATATTTTATATTCAAATTTTGTCTCTTTTATATATTTTCTTACTATATTTCAAATAAAACTATTAAATTACATTTTTCAAATATTTAGCTGAAGAAAAAAAAAAAAAAAAAAAAAAAAAAGGAATGTATGCAACTTTTTTTTGAATTCTTTTTTTTTTATAAACGCCATTAATTGCTAAATATTTGCTATTGAATAGCAATTGACATAAAATTTAAAAATTGACAGATTCAAGTTTTTAAAACACAATTTCCTTTTAATTGAATATTTTTAGGAGTTTATTAATTTACTCTATATTATTATTTTGTTATTTATTGCAGCAGAGACAGAAAACCCTTGGGGCCATGAAATATTACAACATAATGCATTAATGAATTCAGACATAAATTTTACCTTAAATATTTTAAATTTGTAAAACAAGCAATCTGACTATTCATTAATTTGAATCACTTCTGTGATACGAATTTTTATTTATTTTTTATTTATTTCTAATACATATTATCTTACTATATTTTAAATAAAACTATTAAATCTAAGAACATTGATTCAAATATTTAGCTCAAAGAGAGAGAGAGAGAGAGAGAGAGAGAGAGAGAGAGAGAGAGAGAGAGAATGTGTAACTTTTTTTATGTTAACTCCATTAACTGATAAATATGCTATTATCTAGCAAATGAAGTAAAATTTTAAAATTCCAAGTTAGGAGTTTTTAAAAGACAATGCCTTGGGATTGAGTATTTTTTAATAGTTCAATAATTTAATGTCTATTCAATTTTTTTTATTGCAGCAAAGAAAATGGTCCTAAATGAGACTACAATATAACAACATAACAATATGCTTTAATGATTTTAGATAAAAATAAATTTAACATTAACAAGCAATCTGACACTTTGTTTTTTTGAATCACTTTTGCGATACGAAAAATATTTTATTTTTAAATTGTGTTATATTCACTTATTATCTTACTATATTTCAAATAAAACTAATAAATTTAATGTTTATATAGATTAAATTATACAATCGAAATATTTATCTCATAATGCATTAAGGGAGTAGGGTACCGACGTCGGCCATTAGACTCAAACTTTTCTCGTCAAATTTTTTTGAAATTTTGCACAATGATACTTCAGCTTGAGACAATTCTAAATATATATAAAAAATTTGGTGGGGTCACCATGCAAATTAAATTTTATATGAATTTTTTGAAATTTTAAGCCCATAAGACCCAATGTTAATTTCAATAATTATTTTCTTTTTTTCGGGATGGTCAAACATCTTGAAATTTTTATTACGACCTTTGTGACCTTTAGCTACACAGTGACACCAAATTTAGACCCTAAATAGTTCTAGTTTTTAAGATATAAGTTTACTACCCTACTCCCTTGATATGCCAAAAACAAGAAGAAAAAAATGGAAAAGAATAGCAAGAGTTTCGTTGGTGGGTAATAAAATTTTATTAGCTCCTAAGTTAAAGCCGATTTCGTCAGAATTTTAATGCACCTCTCCCTACAATTTAACTTATTTTATAATAGTGATGTTTGACAGAATTTCGATTGTAGTGAAATTAAGGCAAGAGCTGTTGCTTATTAATTTTTTGTCTGTAATTATTATTGTTGAATTGAATGTTATGTTATAATTGTATTTACATTTTATTAGTTTTATATAAGGGAATAGGTGAGCGACTGATATCTTGCAAACTAGACGGTCGTGAATTGTAATATTTACACAAAGTAAAGAAGAAATAAAATTTAAATGTTTAGTTACGTCAAAACATGTGAAAACACGATCAAATATTTAAGTTATTACACTTTAAAGATAACATGCAAATGCGGGAATTAAAATTTAAGCGACAAATTTTAGTCAAATTGGAAACTTTATCGTGTTTGTTTTGCTGTAAAAAAAAGGATGTAATTATTGTGAAAATATCCTCTTTTAACGATATTCGGTCAAAGTCGATCACCCTCTTTTTTAATTTCAGTTTGACATGACCAAATGCTTGTTGTAATATGTATATGTTGCTATCAACTGACTGGGTCTATATATAAAAATACTTCTACTTATAGATAGGGTGTATGCATTCATGTTAAAGTCAACGCCATGTTGGATAGCTCAATAATACATGTGCAGGTATAGGGAAAAAACTCCTTTTGCCAGTTTAAAAACACTTAGCCAATATTTTTGAGAGCATTGATGTTGTTAATAGGTTGAATTAGTATCTCAAGTATGTGATAAAACTAATGATAACAAAAAAATTGATCAATTTCCCTTAAAAAATAGCCAAAAACGAAGTTTGTCCTATGCTGAGTAATGTTATTCACTACTCCAGTATGAGCTCTAAGCGCATTAAATATTATGTCATGCGAATACACGCTATTAAGACTTGCTTTTTGTATATTTTGAAGTCGGACTTTAAAAAAAAATTAAATGTTGTTATAACTATCTGCAAATATTATGTAAATTAATTTAAAAAAAAAATCAGGGAATGCCATTTTTTTCTTTGATATATATATATATATATATATATATATATATATATATATATATATATATATATATATATATATATATATATATATATATATATATATATATATATATATATATATATATGACCTGCATTTGACGTTAAATTTTAAAGTTCACAGATATAAGTTTTCAAAGACTTTTTTCTCTTTCCTTTTTCAAAATTCAAAATAAGTTTTATTCATTTCTATCTCCTATAGTCATATACAAAACATTAAAAAATCAGAGTCAATGTGAGTGCTAGATACGAAATATCGTGCGTCCAATATTTTATGGAAGCGTTATTATTATTTCCTAGAATTAAATATTTTTTAGGTGTTTATCAATTTACAATTTATATTATTTTTTATTTATTGCTGTAGAGAATCCGTGGATATTACATACTAATATCATATAATATGCATTAATGCTTTTAAATATAACATTTACCGTATTTATTTTCAAAAGATGAAACAAGCAATCTGGCATTTCGTTTTTTTGAAATCACTTCTGCAATTCGAAAAATATTGAATTTTTAAATGTTGTCTATTATTTTTTTATACTACTATATTTTAAATAAAACTAATTAATTTAATTACATTGTTTCAGATATTAAGCTAAAAAAAAATTTAATATATTATTTTCATACACTCTTGAAAAAAAATTAATAAATAATAAAAAAAGTTATATATTTTAATTAATATAATATTTACTATCATTTTTTGAGTACTTTTATTATGTCAATAACGGGTAATTATTATAAAAAGTTGTAATTAGTTTTTTATTTGTATTTTCTATAGCCTCTAATGGCTAATATTCAAATATATCATAAATTTTTTTTATTTAAATACTTTACAATAAAAAAATTAAAAAATATAGCACTAATATCCTTTTTGGTCAAAGAATTTTTTAAACCACAATTTTTGTAATTTTCTCGTTTTTTTTTTTTATACTTGGTTTAATTGTTATGCCCAAGGTTCATGGAATGTGACTGAAAAAGTCCTGCATGCACCTTAATAATGTTTTATATTAATATTACCTTTTTTTAATGATTAAAAGGAATCACAGACTTGAATATGATAATATTCATCCTTTGCATAATTTATTGAAATATTCTTTAATCATTCAGGAATCTTACTCGATTACAATTATAATTTTAATTTCTTTTATCGCAGTTAATATCTTACTATTTAATACCACAAAGAACATAAAACACAAATACTTATGTTTCATTTACTAATTTTACACAGTGTAATGTGTCAAAATTTGATATAAATCTCATTAAATTTGCAATAAAATAGATTTTCAAATAAAACTGATATTTTATTATAAAATAAATGAAGAATAAAGTTAACGACCCACCTGTTTGCGAAGAAGTGCGTTGTTTTGAACGTTACCAGACTGCGGTGTGGTTTTATCCCTTGCACAGCTGAAGTAAGACTGACACACTCCGAGAGATACATCAACCTACAGCGCAGATGTAGCTAGCACTGCGTATACATGACGCTTTAGAATTGGCTTCGAGTCACTATTGTATTGAAATACCAGAAACATAGTTTATTATTGTTTTTCTGGAGGTGTTTTATGAATAATGTTCTTTTTATGAAAATATTAGTAAATAAAAAAACAAAAAAAAAATATTGAAATTATCTGTCTGTCTACTTATTTAGATTAATATGATTCAAATCAGTACTAAAATTCTCTAGATTCAGATGCAAATAGGCTTTATTGCAAAAAATACATTGCATCAAGTACACCATGTTTAGGTTTGGTTTAAGTAATAGCATTAGAGCGCCTACGATATAGGCAACTTTTTCAACTTGCTTGATGCAAAAATAGTCTACTTTACAGGCGTTTTTATTTTTAGCAGTTCTTGATTTATACTTAAGGGTTGTATATAGATGGCTTGTATCTCAAAATCTAAAAAGAACGCTTCAAAACTTTATGATGCTATTTAAAAGTTATTAGTAACAGCTACCTATGATAAAATGCATCAACTTTTCTCCCACTTTTACCGTAACGTTGGTCCTCTTCCGGTACTTCCTTTTCCGCATTTTGAGTAAACATAAGCGGTCATTGTGTTAATATTATAATTCGCGACCGTCTATTTTGCATGAAATATCAGTCTGTCACCTTCTACCTGAATTAAAAATTTAAAAAACGTGTTTAATTTGTGTTAATATTTTACTATTAAAAAGTAAAACACCATGCCATACGAACTATATTTTCTTTGTTTTAATATACTACACAGTGTGCACAGTAACGAGAACCGAGGAAATTGAATTCTCCTATGTATACACTTGTATAAAGTTCATTGTTGCAGAAAATTTGTATTATTGTAAAGTAGGACAGGTAAATATATATACAAACACAATTTGCATGCATTTGTGCAAGCAAACACTCTATTCTGCTTACTTACATGTTGTAAGCTGTATATATGGATAGATGGAAATTTACTCTCTAAGAAAATTCTTGTTTCTGTATTGTTGTTTTTCCCTGGGTTAAAATATTATGTAAGAATGCACTTTGTATGTATCGCTCATTTTATTATTACGTATTTGTATAGATAATGGTTTTAGAGAGCTCCAAATAATCCTGTTATTCTGTGCTTGTGCTTGTGTGTGTGTGTGTGTGTGTGTGTGTGTGTGTGTGTGTGTGTGTGTGTGTGTGTGTGTGTGTGTGTGTGTGTGTGTGTGTGAGAGAGAGAGAGAGAGAGATAGAGAGAGAGACAGAGAGAGAGAGAGAGAGAGAGAGAGATGTATTCAATGATGAATTAAAAAATGGGAACTTTACAAAACTTAAAAACTTCTGTAAAATTGTTAATAAGTAAGCAACCCGCTTTAAAGGGTGCATGCATTCATGTTTAAGTCAAAGCTATGTTGGATCACTCAATAACATGGGCTGGCATACGAAAATAATTCCTTTTTGCAAGTTTAAAAATAGTAAACAATATTTTTGAGTGCATTGATGCTGCTAATATATGTAGTATCTCAAGTATGTGAGAAAAATAATAACAAACCAAAAATTAATCGATTTTTCAAAGAAAATAGCCAAGAACAAAGATTGTCCTATACTGAGGAATGCTATTCATTACTCTATTATGGCATCAAAGCGCAATAAATATGATTTCATACGGATATACCCTAATAGACCTATATGATTGCGTGACGTCAAGAATTCAAAAAAGTTGTCTACTACTTATTTTTAAACTCCATTTAAATGAGGTGGAAAAAGAAAAATAATAAGTTTACATATAGGGTGTGTGCGCATGACGTCATTCTAAATGCTTTTCGATGCTCTTCTAGAGCAATGAATAACATTACTCAGCATTAGACAAATATAGTTTTTGGCTATTTTATTTGGAAAATTAGCAATTTTTTTGTTTTTATTATTTTTCTTGGATATACTTGAAAAACTAACGCAATCTATTAACAGCATCAAAGCAGTAACAAAATTTTGCGTGTGGTTTTTTAAACTGACAAAATGTGTCATTTTCCTATACTGGCCCATGTTATTTAGTGCTTATTTATGGTGTCAACTTTAACATGAATGAAACCACCCTATATGTATGATGGTCCCATTTCAGCATTTTTCTATTTTGTTGTGAGTTTGAGTACAAAAGCACTTAAAACATAATATAATATTAATAGAAGTGTAAATTTTCAGTAATTTTAGGTGATTTACATTAAAATTTAGAATCTTATTTTGCAAAATTTAATAAAATTTCTTTTTTTTTTTTCTTATTTTAAAGGATTTTTTTATTATTTCGTTACGTTAAACACAGCTCTGGTATGTCAATACTCGATAGCCTGTAGCAAGCCGGTCAAAAATTACCAGCTACGTGCTTTCAAAATAACTTTGAGTCAAAATGACAGATATTGTTAACCTGATGTGAAAATATTGGAACTTAGAATATGTAAATTTATCATGACGTTATTTTGTGGATAAATCTTTGACATTAGTGACATTCTTAAAGATATTTTAGTGAGAGAGAGAGAGATAGAGAGAGAGAGAGAGAGAGAGAGAGAAGTGAGAGACAGAGAGAAAGGATGAGAGTGTAATATAGAGACAGAGAGAGAGAGGTGTGAGAGAGATACAGGGAGATAGTGAAAGAGACAGAATGTGTGTGTATGTGTGTGTGAGCGAGAGAGCAGAGAGAGAGATAGACAGAGAGAAGAGTGCGTATTAGAGAGAGAGAGAGAGGAGGAAGAGAGACAAAGAGAGAAAAGTATGTGTGTTAGAGAGTGAGAGGGAAGAGAGAGAGAAGAGAGAAAAGTGTGTATTAGAGAGAGACAGAGAGATAGAGAGGGAGAGTGAGAGAGAGAGAGAGAGAGAGAGAGAGAGAGAGAGAGAGAGAGAGAGAGGGAGGGAGGGAGGGAGGGAGAGAGTCAAAGAGAAAAGTATGTGTGTTAGAGAGAGAATAGAGAGAGAGAGAGAGAGAGAGAGAGAGAGAGAGAGAGAGAGAGAGAGAGAGAGAGAGAGAGAGAGAGAGAGAGAGAGAGAGAGAGAGAGAGAGAGAGAGAGAGAGAGAGAGAGAGGGAGAGAGAGAGGGAGAGAGAGAGAGAGAAAGCGAGAGAGAAATAATAACTATACTTACTCTTATTGACTTTCTTAATATTTTTCTCAGAAAACAAACCAATAAAATCAAATCTCGATACTTTCTGCTACAGGCAAGAAATACATAACAACAACAACAACAGAAAATCATTTTTATTTTATTGAAGAAATAGAACAAGTAAATTTAATAACACATTTCTTTATTTCATCTATACTGACTGTTAACGGAATTATTATTAAATATTATGGTTAGAAAATATATACTGCATAAAAAGTTTTAATATAGTGTCAAGCTATTGCAATTTTTTCTTACTTTGTGATACTGCAACAATTTATTTCTTTTATCTGTGTTTGACAATTTTATTAAGATCATTATTTATTTAAATCGCTTAAATGTTTTCGTATGGGCCATAAGTCAATAATAATGATGTTGCATACGCTGTCTCTTTGCTCCAAAAAGAAAAAAAATGCGCAATTCAATTTCAAAAGAATTATGTGATCTTCATTTGTCGTGATGTTGGGAGCACACAAAAACTGGCCTTGCATGTGAACATCGTTAACGTAAAATGCACATCAGAAAATCTAAAACAATATATAATAATAAAAATAAAGTAATAAATGAAATAATATAATAATAATAAAAACAAAAATCGCATGTAATATGCGATTTGTTGTTATATTATACATATAATGAATGAATGAATGAAAGAATGAATGAATGAATGAATGAATGAATGAATGAATGAATGAATGAATGAATGAATGAATGAATGAATGAATGAATGAATGAATGAATGAATGAATGAATGAATGAATGAATGAATGAATGAATGAATGAATGAATGAATGAATGAATGAATGAATGAATGAATGAATGAATGAATGAATGAATGAATGAATGAATGAATGAATGAATGAATGAATGAATGAATGAATGAATGAATGAATGAATGAATGAATGAATGAATGAATGAATGAATGAATGAATGAATGAATGAATGAATGAATACAGCATCCATTACGTACTTCATTTTTTTCCTTGGCCTATGGCAATGCTAAAAATTAAAACTTTCCGATCACAGAAATAATAAAAAAGTGACATTGGTTGTAACGTAGCAATCTCATGTTCTAGAAAGATGGGATACAAAATATAATTTTTGCTATAACTTATTTAGCGCTGTTCCATTAGTTCAAGTTAGCATGGTAATTAAGTTAATTTTGTATTTCTTGTCAAGTTTGATGCTAATTCAATCACTGAAAACATTAGAGAAGTTTAATTTTGTTACTGATATTTTATAACTTAATTATAACTATACTTGTTTATATCAAACACTCATCATATATGTTGGCCTGCAAACTTTATTATTAACCATTGGTTCTACTCTAAACTCTACTTACAAACTCTAATGAGTTGTAAAAAAAAAAAAAAAAAAAAAAAAAAAAAAAAGTTCTTATAATATGCAGTATAATATGTACTTTCTATTTTTATGTGTAAAACTGTAAAATGTACCTGACTTGTCTTGAGAAGGCCAAGTAAAATGATTTGATTTGATTTGATTTGATTTGATTTGATTTGATTTGATTTGATTTGATATGATATGATATGATATGATATGATATGATATGATATGATATGATATGATATGATATGATATGATATGATATGATATGATTACATTATTAAAAAAAATTAACTACGGAACGACCTTTCATTCAAACTAAAATCTAAGACAGTGTAAGACTAATGTAAAGGAGGTATGTATATAGGGTGTATGCATTCATGTTAAAGTCAACGCCACGTTGGATCACTCAATAACATGGGCGGCATGGGAAAATAACTCATTCTGCCGGTTTAAAAACACTATACAATATTATTGAGAGCATTGATGCTGTAAATATGTTGAATTAGTATCTCAAGTATGTGAGAAAAATAACAATAACAAAAAATTGACAGATTTTCCAAAGAAAATATCCTAAAACGAACTTTGCACGGAGAGAAATTATGGATTGGAATAACTCAAGATTTATTTAAAAACGAACCATCATTTCACTTCTTGGTTTGATATAACTGAAACTTGAGTTGGTATAACTCATGCCATATTCATACCAACTCAAGTTTCATTTAAATTAAACCAAAAAGTGAAGTGGTTCGTTTTAAATAAATCTTGAGTTATTCCAATCCATAATTTCTCTCCGTGTGTCCTATGCTCAGCAATGTTGTTCACTACTCCAGTATGGCCTCCAAGTGCATTGAATATGACGTCATCCGCACACACCTTTGCGTCGACGTGCGTTACAAAGTTGGATCAATGTAAACAAATGCATCCGTTCACATTAATTTTGAATTTTAAATATGAACGGCTCCATTTGTTTACATTGTTTCAACTTAGTAACGCGCGTTGATACGCGTCAAATTTACGTATCATATGAATCATTTTATATGAGTTATCATAACCTGAAAGACCGTTAAGACCTGATTAAAATTAAGGTAGGGTCGTAAATCTTGGAAGGTGTATAGAAAAAAACATTTTCTTTTAATTTCTGATGTTTTCAAGCCTTGAAATTGCCCATTTTGACTTTATTTAAGAGGTTTTAAAGGGTTGAAATTGCCACTGTTTGTGTTTTGAAGTTGCTAGGAGGACCTTTCAATAAATACCAAACCCCGTATGGTGCATGTAATTAAAACGCTCTATATGATTCAATAAGAAACAAATGTTTTGAGGCCGAGATTTCGATCACAGAGAATAGAAAATAAATTCGTTTTTTTTTTTTAGCTAAAATATTGTTTCTAATTTTTTTCATACCGCCTTTATATAGCAAACTTGCTCCATTTATTAAAATTAAACATAAATATAATGTTATTATCTTTGGTATATATAACATTAAATTATTATTTTATTATAATATTTATATTTTTAATAAACTATATTACATTTAATTACTAATATATTTTATTTTTATAATTTTAAATAATATAATAATAATAAGTATTTTTTATTTAATTTGTTGAGCCCTACTGTTTATATAGTTCTAGTAAAAGAATTTATTTGAAGTTCACCATATTTGGGCAACATTTAGTGAAGTGGAAGTATGATTCTTGTACCAGTCTTGTACTAAGTTGTTAAAAAGTACATACAGTTACGTAAATAAGAATAGGGGTTATTTTAATGACAACTGGATGCAGCCCCTTTTCTCATCTTCTAATCAAGTTATAGAAATAAAATTTGACACGTATTAAATTTAATATTACATGACAGCATAGTGGTGGCGGAGTGTATACACTGAGAGAATCATGGGTTCGAAACTTGCTCACAGCAGGGTTTGTACGTTGTATGTTTGGCAAGGACGCTTCACGTGTCTCTCAGTGTAATTAGCTGCGGTTTGTGATTCGGTAGGCGAGAGGAGTTTCAAAGCTTCGAATTTTTAAAGTTCAAAGTTATTTTATTAAATTTGGAAATCTCTCGTCGGCTGCCTAGGACGTAGGTTTTCTGTGGTTTCCCTTCGTCAATTCAGGTGAATACCGGGGCAGTTCCTTTTATTTTAGGCCACAGCCGCTTACCTTCCAAATCCTAGTACCCTACATTTTACCTCCTCCCGAATCCTTTTTTCCGCTTTACGGGTCTTGTCAGGTACCATACTTGGTATTGTTGGCTGAAAAAGCCTGTTTGACTTTTCCTTCCGCCTATGCCTATAAGTACCATTCCAACTAGTGGATAACTTGTGGGTTCGCGCGGTAAAGTAAATAAAACAAAACAAAACATTGATCAACTGTAAATTTTTGGTGTTTATCTGTGGAAAATTGTTTCAGAAAAAGTGGTGCATCCAGTTGTAAAAATCTCGGTTCTTAGTGTGGCCAGGGTGTATAAATATTAAAATTTGAAATGAATTAAAACGCTTAAAATTACGATAAACTTACTCTTGGTTATTTTTCACTGAAAACAAAAATTAACCTTTTTTTTTTTTTTTTTTTTTTAGACTGGGTCTGTATAAAGCTGTGATTTAACATTTTTTATAATTATATTATTATTATTGTAGTGCTGCAATTTGCTCTGTTCTGTATAATTTTTCATTGTATCTCTTCCCGTGATATTTCCTTATTTATACACAATATAGATGTTTGTAAGCAAGGGTGTGTAATTTTGCTTAGCGTGTTTTGTCAGCGAGAAATTTAAATTTGACATGAGAAAGAGAGAGAGAGAGAGAGAGAGAGAGAGAGAGAGAGAGAGAGAGAGGTACAGGCCAAGACATATAACAATTAGATTTAATTAGAGGTAATTTATCTTTGCCGTGCGCTATACTGTCTTTATCTTAACATCGATACAGAGTCTAAAATACAGAACTATTGAAAAGACAAAAAAATTATAACTATAATAAAATTAATATAATGAATATGCATAAGAAAATTATAACAACAAAAAGAAATATCAAATATCTTTTTGAGGGTTTCAAAATTAGTAAAATGTTATTTATTATTTATTTATAAGCTTCAACTAGGTTTAAATAAGTATGACCCTCAAAATACTAGTTTATACGTTTTTTTTTTTTTTTTTTTTTTTTCGTGGTTAATTTTATTTTACTAATGACAGTTTATGACTAAATAAAACAGATATAAAAAAAAATTTAAATGAGGTATTTTGACTCTTTTACAATTTCTATTAAAAAGATAGTACTTTCATGCTGAATAATAAAATAGAAATAGAAATTATAACAATTCAAAGTATAGAATTGTTAAGCTTAGAAAATTTAATTCAACTGTAAAAAATAATAACCGCTTTCTATTGAGTTGAAGGATATGTATCGGCTAAAAAATGTTCAAAATTGTTCCTGTTGTGGTTGCTGTGGATGGTCTGGTTAGCAAAGATTGGTTAACAGCAAGAGAAAAGTTGAACCTAGAGGTCAGGCATTTACGTGTCATGCAGAAAGCTGCAGTTCTTGGCACAGCTAACATCGTGCGCAAAGTGCTTAGTTTGTGATCCCTGTATATGTTACCTGCAGTTTCTAACTTGCAGTACTGGACTATTCTTACCTTCACCTTGAATCAGGTAGGATTCCGGTGTTGGTGTTACAGAAGAAAAAAGAAAAGACCTCGTAAAAATAATATTAGAAAATAAATAAATATAATAGCTGAAAACTTTTGACGAGTTGAATAACATAAATTATGTAATTACTAAATTTAACTTTTCCTTGCGTTACTCTACAAGGTTAGTATAGTTTGAGTATAGCTATGACTTGGGTATTAACCCCCTATGAGGCCAGGGGAGAAAATTGATTAATCTTGTCAAGAAATGACCATCATTTAGTTTGACATTCATGCACACTCTGATTAAAACATGCTGCCTTTAATTAACATCTTGTTTTTTACACGAAGCTGCTCCTAGGCTTTTGTAGCTTATATAGCAATGTTGGGCACAATCGATTTATTTATTTATTTGACCATTCGTTCCTTCGTTCGTTCATTCATTCATTCATTCATTCATTCATTCATTCATTCATTCATTCATTCATTCATTCATTCATTCATTCATTCATTCATTCATTCATTCATTCATTCATTCATTCATTCATTCATTCATTCATTCATTCATTCATTCATTCATTCATTCATTCATTCATTCATTCATTCATTCATTCATTCATTCATTCATTCATTCATTCATTCATTCATTCATTCATTCATTCATTCATTCATTCATTCATTCATTCATTCACTCATTCATCCATTCATTCATTCATCCATTCATTCATTCATTCATTCGTCCATAATTATTGAAATTTTTAAATAAATGAAGAATGCTAGCACCCATTCGTGTTTTAAAGCGTGGTATCAGCTACTGTGGGCAATTTACGTTGTAAAGAAAGAATAAAGAAAGGATATTTTGCACAGTGATAAAAATTAGGATAAAATAACAAACAAAAAAATAATAATAATAAAGGTACCATACTAGAATTTAAATTATAATTTTCTAAAATTTTAGTCAAATTAGAGCTTATGTTAATTTCAGTACTAATTTTCTCTCTTATCTGATGGAAAATCCGCACATTTTTTTATTATTATAATTATTTCTAATTTCTGTTGGTATTCATCTCTACATTATACAGTTTCATGTTTATACATGAAATGTTTGAAGAACTCACTAGCACCTTGTTTTTTCAATGTAGAAATGCAATAACATAATTATAGTAAAACTAATTTAAAAAAATTACATTACCTGTACTACATTAGTGCAGTGTAAATTAATGTAGCCGCGGAGAATTCTTTTAATATTGTTTATGTTAAAAATAATATAATATAATGTTCCAATTATTTTACTATTTGCATGCAAGTTTTATTTTAATGTTTTTACTTGCTTTAGAAATATTTTACATTTTCTAACAAAAAATTTAAATTTATAGTTTATGCTAATTTACAATATTTTTTTTTCTTTTTGTTTTATTAATACTTAATTAAATTTTTATTAAAATTTATATAAATAATTTTTTTTAAATTTAAGTATTAATTTTTTAATATTTGTTATGTTAATTAAACTAAAATTTTATATAATTTAGCAGCTTTCCCTACCAACATAATTAGTTCAAATGACTAGTGGGATATCTATGTGGAGAGACCAATGGAAAAAAATGATTACTTATGAATTTTATGAAGCTTTTAGTTCATGTATCTCTATAAACAAAGCAGTGATAATATTACAAACTTGAAGTCATACATTATGCATCAACATATAATATAGTATGTATATTAATGTGTAAGTTTAATTAATTTAGAATTTCAAAACTGATAAAATTTTTACCAGAACGTAAATGTAGTTCGCATGAAAATATTATAGAAATTAGGCTATTTGCGTAAACAATTCTTGTTTCTGACGTCACAAATACGCAAAATTAATATGATAATTTTGTGCGTGTTATACATCGAAATTTTCTGATCACTTCTATACGGCGCTACAGTTGGGTTTTGAGATAAACTAATGTTTTGTAAACCCCATCAAGTGTTATATGATATAAATGCTTATGTTTTCTTCTGTTATATGCCTTAAATATGGAAAAAAGTTTGTTTAAAAAGAGAGAGAGAGAGAAAACTACTGCTCTGATTCCAGAAAAATTGAAAAACTGGGTGGTATACTGGACTGGACATACTTTTTACGTGTTTTAAGCGATTTTTTTTTTTTTTTTTCATGCAATTTTAATAATCTACATAATAGGCTCTTCTCCTTAAGTTATAGTATCTAACTGAGTTCAGGGAATAATTCATACTTCCATTATAATGAAAAGTTTAAACAAAATTGCATACAAGAAAAATTATAACAAAGTTTCAAAGTTTTATAACTGCAGAATGTTAAATTAATTTTATAATATTGAGGAAATAGAAAAGTCAAATATAAAACTTACATCTGTAAAAAACGTGACATTTTAAATATAACTGAAACTTATAAAATGTATTTGAAAAGTAATTAGTTGAGAAATATGCAAGTCTAATTATATGAACTCAATAACTAAATAGTTACTATTGCAAAATATTTTATGAATAATTTCTACTGTAGAGTATTAATTTATGGATTTATGATTAACAAAATTATTATCCAAATAGAATTTAATAGTAACATAAAAATATTGTAGTACTGTCAAAAAAAAAAAAAAAAAAAGAATCAATTTTACTTATTTGACTAATTATTGGTGCAACCAAGTCGGTAATCTACACTCCTTAGATAAAATTTGGATTGTTTTTACTTGTTGTCTGCATTTGCTTCCGCTATTTTGAGCATTTTAATAGCGGAAAAATATTATTATTTTTTATTTTTAATATTATTATTATTATTATTTTTTTTTAAATTTTTAATTTTTACTGGAAGTAAATTTTGATCATCGAGGAAAATAACAAAAGATGAACGCATTGCACTTTCGCTTCCTTACGTTATCTGAATCATGATTTGATAAGCATGATCTAAATCTACATTTTATCTGTGCTTGAAAAAAAAAAAAAAAAAAAAAAAAAGTAAAATTGTGCTTTATACATGCAGTGTAAAGTTTTAAACTAAATGCCTTGTAATTAACAGGTTAATTACTGGCTCTTTATAATTACATGTACACTAAAGGTGGTTACGACATATCCATTTACCTGAGGGACAGCAGAGCGTAAATATACACTTGTTTGATTTTATTGTGGGGGTAAAAAATCGTGGTTGGCTTTAGCACTGAAAATGAGGTACACAACTACACTTGCTGCGGTAGTTCAGCTCGAATTTATAAAAAAGTTTTGTTTGTTTGTTTGTTTTATTTTTATTATTATTTTTTTGAACATAAACAAGAAAATGTTTTATTTAGCGTTAAATACTGCATATTTATAAAGTTTACTTTTCCTATGACGATGTAAATAGGTAAAATTATATTTATTTGTACTTTAATTATTTATAAAAAAAAAAGAAAAAAAAAAGTAGCTATTGACTAATAAAGGAGCAATTGTTTTGAAGCCATTTCGGTCTCATCCTCTTCCGTTTCTACTTACTTCGCATGCGCAGTACATCGAAACGGAAGCGGATATGAGTGAATTCGCGTATAGTCGGCGTCAAAACAGCTTTTCCTTTATTAGTCACGTGACGTTTAACCAATCAAAAGCACGCTAAAAAATGGCGGGGGATTTAAATTATCTCTCCTTTACCATTACTGAAACATTAATATATTCATTTTATATATTGCTAAAAGAAAAAAAAAACAGTTTTTATAATCGTAAACAAAAGCATTCTCTGAAAGGTAAAAAAATATAAAATACTATGAATACTTTGATACACGGTTTAGAAAGCTGTATAGGAAATCAATAAATATTATAGCAATACATTTTTATTTACATATTTCATATTTGTCCTAAAACTTGACGATTATATATTAAAAAGTGAATTTGGTGCATAAAATTGATTTTCCAGTCAACCATGCAAGATTAAAGTAAAAAATATTGGTAGAGAGAAGTTGAGAGGTTCTTCACAAATTTGAATAAAAAGAAGAAAACCGCTGACAATTACAAATATTTAGCAATTTTACATGAGGGAGAGGTTGTAAACTCTGTTCAAACTCAAAAAAAAAATATATGTTAAACGTTTTTATGTATTTTGTACAATAGTTTTTATTTTTATTTATTTAATTTTTATTTTCTTTGTATTTCAAACTATTTATTATAAATATAATAAATTATTATTATTAAAAATAATTATTGTTATTTATTAAAAGTATTTTTATATATTTTTTAAATTTATTTATTAATACATAGCTTGCACAGTTTATCAAAGAATTTAAAATATTTGCTGATATCGTTGGCCTATTTCGTGTGTTTAGTAATTTTTGATATTTATAATTTGATCATAATTTTTGTTTGACTTTAATGAGTTAAGGCGGGAAATCAGCTACTGTGGGATTTGACTAAAAAAGTGTAAAGACAGAAAAATCTGACATTTTATGCAGTGATACATTAGGTATCTTCAAAAATGTTAAAATTTTGGGGGGTCACCCTGCTAGATTTTTAATTATGATTTTTTGAAGTTTTAGTCCCATAAGAGCCCATGTTAATTTCAATAATTAATTTCTCTCTTATCTAATGGTCACGGGTTCTGCAAATTTTATCATAGGTAGCTGTTACTATTAACTTTCAAATGGCATCATAAAATTTGGAAGTTTCCTTTTTAGATTTTGAGATACAAGCCATCTATATACAATCCTTAATACGGCTTATGCTTGTCCGACTTCAAGGCGTAGAACACACTGAAAAAAATAACAACTCTAAATACCTTAACAAACCTGAAAATCAATGTTGATTTGGTCGGAGTCATTGATTTCTAATTTATTTCCATTCACAAAATGGTGCGTGCGGTCACTGACGTCACAGCTTATCTGGCACACGCGCGCGTAAAACAAACGAACTGTGACGTCATATTCCGCAAACACACCACTTTGTGAATGGAAAATAAATTAGAAACCAATGACTCCTGCCAAATCAACATTAATTTTCAGGATAGTTAGATAAGTTTTTTTTTAAAGTGCTATATGACTTTTAAGTATTATTTTTTCATAACAATTTAATTTATACTGTCTCAAGTTATTCTACCACTGAATACCTGCATAGCATAACATTATGTCTATTGATTTTATTTATATAATTACTCATTCATTCAAAATCCATTCATACAGTATATTAATTTGAAAGCCCCTGGCCACATAGGCAACTTGTGTTGCATGACTGCTAAACATATTGCCTACATAGTCAGGCGCTTGAAATTTTTAGTTTACAAGAAGTCCGTATTTATAAAAGCTTATTTTAATGTGGGGCTTACTTCAAGATGTTGATACAGAATCTCTGCACAACATATTTATTAATTAACAATAATTAAAAAATAATAATAATTAAATAATATTAATAAAAAAAAATGAAGGTAAATTTTAAATTCTGAACTTTTGACCTATATGTTTCGTGTTAATATTGACATTTATTTTCTCTTTTATCTGATGGCCATGGGTGCTAAGTATTTTATTACAATAATTTTTAATATTATTGTAGTATTTTTTTTATAGCAGTTTTTAAGCCTCGTTCACAATGGACTTTTCTTAAGTGATAACGCTAATTTTTTCAAATTAAGAAAAAAAATTAATTTCCACTTAATAATTTTTTTTCTTAATTTTTTACGTAGAACTTTCACTTAATAATTTTTTTTCTTAATTTTTCTTAAGTAGGTTATTAGAAGAATTATTTGAATTTACGTAAGAATCAACAAGGGTTTGATTCTTACGTAAATTCAAATAATTCTTCTAATTAGCTACTTAAGAAAAATTAAGAAAAAAAATTGTTAAGTGAAACCAATTAAGAAAATTCTTAAGTGCAACAATATTTTCATTGTGAACACCAATCGTCCTTAAGTGGAAAAAATTAGCATTTTCACTTAAGAAAACTTAGAAAAGTCCATTGTGAACGAGGCTTTACAATAAGGATTTGTAATCGTTATAAAATAGTAAAGGGTAACTTTTAGAGTTCATAAATAGTAGCGTTCTAAATCAGACCCTTAAAGCTTCATTAACAAATATGATTAAGAAAAAAAAATTAATAATTTATTGTATGTTTTTTTTTTTTTTTTTTTTCTGACACAAAATCCACATTGCATGGTCATTTCAAAATTAGCTTTCCATTGCAAAAAGTCTGAGAGTATAAAAAAAAGTAAAACATTTTGTGTTATTTTTTTGACCATGTTAAAAGTAAGCACATATATTTTGTCTAAACTGTGACGTTACTTGAGATTGAAGAAAACAGGTAGCTATAAGAGATGACAAGATCTTATGTAAGAGTTGTTGACTTGCTCTAGTGGTTGGTTGTCATGGTAACAACACGTGCCATCATCACGTGACTTAAAGCGCCAAAACCAAGCAACTTTAAAAAAAAAAAAAAATACCACTGAAAGTTTATATCAATGTCCCTTACATGTCTTCCGACTCTTGGCTGATTTTTTAGACAGGCTGTTTTAAATTTCCCTCTCTAGGGTACACTGCGATACGTTTTAGGGCAAGGTCTATACAATAAAGAGGTTGAGCGCAGCACAAAACTCGCGCAGTTGATTTTATTTTGTGATGAATGTACTTGATTCTAAGCCAATACGATGCCGTTCACCAGCGTTCACCAGTGACGTCACTGATAAGGTGAATAAAAATACACCCGGTGATATGACGTCTTTTATTTTTTGTATCTAATATTATCTTTAATATGTTGTGTAATGTTTGAATGTGTTTTATTGACAATCATTTCTAATTGTGTTTATATATTATGTATATATAATGTACAATAACCTAAGCGGATACACTTTTGTGTATTTTGATTGTAGGATGAAAGAAATGAATAAATATATTTTGAATTTGGTGAATTCCTTAAAGCTGCGCGACCTTGACCAAAACTTTTCCCGTAGCACCTAACCTCTTATATATTATGGACCTTGGTTTTAGGGCTATTTGAACTATTATGATAACTGATAAGGATTGATAAGGCTGACTTAAGGTCAGAAACTATAATAATGTATGACGTAAACAGAGGTAAAGCAGTATTATAATAATAGTAATAAATAGTAGTTTTGGCTGCCAGCACTAGAGTGTAAAAGCTTGAATCATGCTTGTCTATAAATTTATACTGGGAGTCGGAAGACATGTAAGGGACATTGAGTTTATATTACATGTAAATTATATGTCTTTCGACTTATTCCGTTTAATATTTATTTGTTTTCTTTTCTTCAAGTATATATTTTTTTTTCCACATTTGTGTTCTTTCATACATGGACAAGAATAATTACGTAATAATTATGCAAGCTCAGTTTCAGCAACTTTACTTGCTAAGTACAACATAATTATGCTATACTGTAATACTGTATAGGATGTATGCGGATGACGTCATATTATTGCACTTGGAGGGCATATTGGAGTAGCGAATAACATTGCTCAGCATAGGACAAACTTCGTTTAAACCAATTTTCTCTGGGTAATCGGTTTATTTTTTGTTATTGTAATTTTTTCACAAACGTGAGATACTAATTCAACATATTTACAACATCAATGCTCTCAAAAATATTGCATAGTGGTTTAAACTGGCAAAATGATTTATTTACCTTCGCCACCCGTGTTATTGAGTTATCCAACATGGCGTCGACTTTAACATGAATGCATACACCCTATAATAATTGTATAATATTATATTATAAACCCTTCACACCACTTTCCTGCCCTTTCCGTACATTATTACGTCAGATACGTGTTAATTCAACCGTCCAAAGGAAAATAAATAGAAAATCAATGTGTTGGTTTCTAATTCATGGATAATAAGATAGTAATTAGCAATCTAGTATTCTAAATGATAAAAAAGTAAACAAAGGCTTTAACTATAATTATTATACAGTAAAATTATATTGTTTATGTTGTTCCAATTTAGTAAAATGTACGCTATAATGATATTAATGCAGCATATTATTAATTACGTAATTTTTTATATTCCTTGTATCTTCATAAAACATTGGAGAATTGTCCCTCTCATTTTTTGATGTCACTTCTGAAATCTAGGAGAACAACTATTATCCGTAACATAGGAGACGGACGGGCAGAAAGATGCTTCTTATTGATTAATTGAACGATTGATTGATTGATTGATTGATTGATTGATTGATTGATTGATTGATTGATTGATTGATTGATTGATTGATTGATTGATTGATTGATTGATTGATTGATTTTTCTCTAGCTTCATATTTTCAATAGTTTTCCAATGTTTTATGCACTACATTGTATTTATTATACTATAATGCTAAGTTTTGTAGACGCTCTTTGGCTAAACTTAAAAAAATGACTTAAAATTGAAAAGTACCGGTATGATAGACGGTGTGGAGATCGAGCACTAGATGTCAGAATGTTGCGGCTTGATTTTGCTCTGACTCTTCTCTCTGCCGCTAGATTTCACGACGAACCAACTCAGTCTCTCAGTCTATAATATAGACAATTTTAATCTCATTGTCTCCAGCATTTTAGCATTTTGTTTTCCTTTCATTTATAAAAACAAAATTTCGCTCGATTTTGTTTTGAAAAATCATTCCAGAAAAAAAACCCTTTTTATTATTCATTTACGAATTTCATATTAATTTTTGTTTTAATTAAACTTATTAAAAAATTACGTATACAATATTTAAATCAAGCCTTAAGTTATTGAAAATATAGGTTGAAATTTATTGCAATATTTTTTTAAAATAGAAAATTTTAATTGTCTTTGTTATTATGAATAAAACTGATACAAAAATAAAATGAGTAAAAATATTAATTCTTCAGATTTTGAAAAGTTTTTTTTTTTTTTTTTTTTTTTTTTCAATTAGTAGTTTTGTGTAGAGCTGTCATTAATAATTATAAAATAGAAAAATCTGAGTTTTTGGGGTGATATTTTAAGAGGACAATTTTAATTAAGTAAAAAAAAAAAATAAAAAAAAAAAATAATAATAATAAATAGGTATTATTTTTTTTTAATGGCCTATTGACTGATAAAGGAACACCTGTTTTGAAGCTGACTACTGTATAAGCGATTTCTGTCACCTTCGCTTCCGTTTCTACTTACTACGCATGCGCAGAACGTCGAAACGGAAGCGGATGTGAGCAAAATTACTTATAGTCAGCCCTAAAACAGTTGTTTCTTTATTAGTCAATTACTCTAATTAGTACACATGTGAATTTTAATGCTTCAGCCAAGTAGCTAGTATAGTAGTATGGTAATTAGTTTTCAGCAGAACGGGAATTTTATTATTCACACAATTCAGCAAAACGCTGAAATTTACCCTTTCCACTAACCAAATTTTTGTGTTATCATTTTATAAAACGTTAAAATTTTAACTATTATTATTATTATTATTATTTTTTTTTTGTATATTTGACTAATAAAGGAACAACTGTTTTGAAGCCGACTTTAAGCGATTTCAGTCACATCTGCTTCCGTTTCTACTTACTATGCATGCGAATAACGTCGAAACGGAAGCGGATGTGAGCA
The DNA here is from genome assembly GCA_949318235.1 of Ecdyonurus torrentis. Lineage (NCBI taxonomy): Eukaryota > Metazoa > Arthropoda > Insecta > Ephemeroptera > Heptageniidae > Ecdyonurus > Ecdyonurus torrentis. Next base: position 3,463,561 of record OX439133.1, on the reverse strand, counting down.
AAATTGCGTACAGTCGGCCTCAAAACAGTTGTTCCTTTATAAGTCAATATAATTTTTTTCTGTAATAATAATAACCGTGGTGGAATAAATAAATAATAAATTCATATTAAAAAAAAAAAAAAAAAAAAAAAAAAATCTGCCGATAACTAGAATAATTACTATAAAATATTGGTATATGATACAATACAATAATAATATACAGTACAACGCATAACGCCCTGTCAATACCGCGAAAACACACGCTAATTTAATAATGTGATGAGTGGGTGGTATTATAATGATACATCCAGTTGTAAGAGTGGCGGCATCCCCTTCACTTAAACAATAAAATTGAATAGTAAATAAATAGCGGTTCGTGTTTCACATAAGTTGAAAGAAGTAAATATTGCTCCTAGCAATGTTTGAAGTTCATACATATATATGATGTTGGGAAAATCTGACCACAGTGAATCACGTTACACATTTTTCCTCCCTCGGTCACGAGTGATTCATACTCGTGCACGGCCTTGTCGAGGACGAGCATTCACCTGCTTTTTAATTTACCGGAGGGGAGGGGGGAGGATAATAAACAAGGCAAATCATCGCATAATATCTTTGGTCTACTATTATGATTAATATTTTAGTAATAAAAACCCTGGTTATGTGCCTCACGTGTAACAAAATTTTGTCACTGTCGTATTGAGTAATAACGGAACAACTGCTTTAATGCTGACTATACGTGATTTTGCTCACATCCGCTTCCGTTTTGACGTTTTGCGCATGCGTGGTAAGTATTAAAGGAAGCGGATGTGACTGAAATCGCTTAAAGTCGGCTTTAAAATGGTTGTTCCTTTATTAGTCACATGGAGTAGATTTTATTTATTAGATTTTTATTTGGGTATCGTCAGATTAAGGCCTGCGGGTAGAGCATGATAAAAAGGAACAAGTGTTTTGAGGCCTAATTGAAGCAATTTCGCTTACATTCGCTTCCGCTTTAAGGTACTGCGTTGCGTAGTAAATAGAAACAGAAGTGACCGAAATCGCAAAACAATTTCTTTCTTCTAATTTCCTATCCCTTATATAGGGTGTGTGCCATACTGAATGCACTTCGACGCCATAATGGAGCAATGAATAACATTGCTATCGGCAGGACAAAGGTGATATTTGGCTATTTTCTTTGGAATATTTATTATCATTTTTCTCGCATATACTTGAAAACCTATATAATTCAACCTGTTAACAGCATCAATGCTCTCAAAATATTGCTTTCAAATTTTAAACTGCTAAAATGAGTTATTTTCCTATGCAGCCCATGTTATTTAGTGCTCACATATGGCGCCTTATTTGAATGCAAACATGCTTTACTGAATACAAAAGGGAATATTATTTATTCAAATCCAAAAACTATATACTTAATTCATTTTGATAATATTCATTAAGATGCCTCTAGCTAATGATTCACTTTTTACACTTTAACATATAATTAAAAAATATTGTTGTTTAAATGTTCTAAAATTCAAATTAAGGACTTTGTTTAATTGTTCGTTGTTGTTGTTTTTTTTTTTTTTGTTTTTTTCATCGGAAAGGGTAGATATGTCTAACCCCCATAAAAATTTGTTTTATCAAATTTAGTCCTTGAAGACCGTTTCAATTGGTTTCAATTTCTACAGTTATTAAAATTTTTAATATTTATAATAATTATTTTTAAAAATATTAAATAATAACATAATACATAATACTTTAAAATATTAACTAAATTTTGTATTAAAATTACATAATTATATAACTTTTTTTTTTATATTTTATAAATAACAAATATTGCTAAGTATTTTTATACTGGAAAAATGCTATAAAGTAAGTTCTTACATGACGTCAATTTTTTATAAATGCAATCTTTACATTATTATACTATATTGTATAGTGATAATACTACATAGCATAATAGTTAAGTTAAGATGTTCAGCATAATTACTTATGTTATTACAAAATAACAATATTTGTGCTCTACAATATATAGGGTCGATGCATTCATATAAAAGTTGACGCCATGATGGATCACTTAATAACATTTGCTACATAGGAAATTGACTCATTTTGCTTTTTAAAAACACTAAGCAAAATTTTTGAGAGCATTGATGCTATAAATAGGTAAAATTAGTAAAAAAATATATATAATAACAAAAAATTAATCGATTTCGGAAAGAATTAACAAATTCAGTACTATATGCTGAGTCAATATGAGTAAAGGAACAACTGTTTGAGGCCAATAATAAGCGATTTCGGTCACATCCGCTTCCGTTTCTACTTACTACACATGCGCAGAACGTCGAAACGGAAGCGGATGTGAGCAAAATCGCATATAGTCAGCCTCATAACAGTTGTTCCTTTATTAATCAATAGTATCGGGTCCAAGCGCATTAAATATGACGTCATGTGCATACACCCTATAGGTATTGTTTAATAAATTATGTTAAATATGTTTTTGCGTGAACAAAAATATAAAGTAGCAATTTATAAACAAATAAATACAGTAAATAAAGTATACAAAAGAAATAAGTAAAAATGTGATGTGAGAAAGGTTGAGAGAAATATAATTCCAATTATCAAAGATGAAAAGAGAAACATACTCCAAGTTAGCTGAGTACATTGACATTTATATGACAGAAATAATTTGTCGAATTATTTCTTAATACAGTTAAAAACAAAACGACACCGCGTCGCGGTTTTCTTTGACGGTGGTCGTCTCTCTCTCTCTCTCTCTCTCTCTCTCTCTCTCTCTCTCTCTCTCTCTCTCTCTCTCAACGCAATCAAGACACAATAAACCAGACATTGTTAAAAAAAAAAAAGAAAAAAAAAAAAAAAGAACGAGGTAATGAACAGACTGTTGTTAATCAAAATTGAGACATAAGTTTTTATGCGAAAATGTGTCAATTTGCTGTTTTTCTTAAATTTTTGTTATAATAATTATTTAATTAGAACATATTTTCTTTCTTACTAATTAACTGTTAGTTTTATTTAAAATTATAAAAATTTCAATTATAATTTGAAATTAAAGTTCCACGGATATTAATTTGAATGAAATTTGGTTTTAGAAATCTGTTTAATATTATGAAAATGCTAATATGAAGTAATTAAATTATTATTATTGTAAAAAAAATATTATTCTTTTTCACAATTGAAATTAAACAGGTAGGCTTTATAATATAATAGTCGTGTTTAAAGTTCATCTTATATAGGGTGCATCCATATAAAAGTTGTAGCATTTCCAACTCAGATTTTATCACATCATTTAATAATGAGGAAGACAAAAAATATATTTAGGGTTTAGGGTACCTTTATTGCATATTCTGAAGCTGTGCATTGTCTGGAATCAATTGATATGAGAATTCCAAATTTTTGAGTTCATTAAGTATTTTTAATTACTTTTTGAAAGTCACAAAATGACGTCACAGGCTGCAACTTTTTCCTATTCTCACATGCATAAGATATAGCCTGTGACGTCATTTCGTGACTTCAAAAAAATATTAAATAAACGAAAAAATTAGAAATTCACATATGTATGAATTCAAGGCAATGTCCTCTTTTAGGATATAAAATAAAATTAACAATTAAATTTTTTGTATTCTTTCTCGTTCTACAAATCAATAAAAATAATAAATTCAGAGTGTGACACAATTGCATGGCCAGCTGTTTCCAAATATTGGTATATTGCAAAAATTTATATAAAAACTTCAAATTTAGCACACCCATAGCTGAGGATTGTCAAAATTAGACCAAGTTGCTAAATTTTTTAAAACCTATAGTTTACGCCATTCTAAGCCCCCCCCCCCCCCCCCCCCCCCAATGGCATTTCTATGTTAAAAGTTTTAAATATTATATATGATTTTTTTTTATAAAAATTGAAACATATGGGTTTGCTGACCTTCCCGATTACGGAAATGAAAATATTTTTTAACCCGGACCCTTTTTAGGGTCAGATTAGGACCCTTTAGGCCTTCTTACTGCTTTAAGAAAAAAATATATACATAAAAGTTGTGTTTAAACTTACCTATCTGGATTTCTGGCAGTGCTGTATTCGATTTTTTTCTTTTTGAACATCGAAGTCTGTTCCATGCTAAAAATAAAGATTAAAATACGTTGATTGTTAATTCACTCATCAACCATGGCTTTTACGTAAGAAAACACGGAGAAAATTAATATTTTGTTAAAATATTTTGAAAGTATAGAAATGTTGATAAGTATAAAAAAAAAATTCAAAAATATCAAAGGATACAAAAACACATTAAAAAAATGAAACAATGTGAGCACTTAAAAAAAAATGCATTCATAATTTTAACCTAGGACCGTATTATGCTACTAGTAGAGTGCATAAACATTTAAGCAATTTTAAGATAATATTTTTTTTTTATATAAAGGCATGCATTATTTATAACTTATCCGTGTCTATACATATAATAATAATTATACTATTGCAATTAGAAAACATTTATTTTCGAACTCACCGTTGTGGAAAATAAGTGGATACCTAAATCTACTTGTTGCTGTACAAGTATCTGAAACATACAGAAAAAAATTACTTGTGATGACAGGTAGATGAATCCTGTAACTTGCAAAAAAAAAAAAAAAAAAAAAAAAAAAAAAAAAAAAATGTTAATATCAACCTGAAACAGGTATTGAATTACTATAATGTCACACCTGCCTGAAATGCAGGTGAAATTTCATCTTATCTATAGATAAAAAACAACTTAATTGTAGTATGTTTTACATTATGTATTAGATAAAATTGTATACAGTATAATTAATATGTACCGAAATGAAGTCTAAATCTTGCAATACATTAGGCTTATAGAAATAGACCAGAGAAAAACATGCGCATTTATATCACGAAACACTTGATGGGACTTTACATAAATAATATTAGTTTGTCTCAAAACCCAACTGTAGCTCCGTAGCAGTGATCAGAAAATTCAATTAATGTAACCCGTACAATATTTTCATACTAATTTTTGCATGTTTCTGACGTCATAAACATGAATTTTCACGCAAATTGCATACTTTATAGTTTTTTCACGCTCTCTCGTGGGGCTACATTAACATTCTGGTAAAAATTGTCATCAGTTTTGAAGAACCCCATTTCGTGTTTATTCATTAAAATATGTGGTCTTTAAGAAAAAATCGTAAATATGACAATATTGCCATATAGATTACACAGACCAAAATATAGAGCGGGTGTGGTGGGTGGCAAAGAATGCATTGAAATGTTGGCATTTACTGCCATTGTTCTGCAAGTTTTTCATTTCCTTCGGGTACATATATCAACTATACCTGTTCCAGGCTAATTTGAATATTGCAAGTTAAAGGATTTACATAAAATGTGATGAGCGATCACATACATATAAGTGACATAAATTGAATTTTTTTTCCCCCGTTTTTAAATACGTAAAATTTTTAAGGTTATTTATTTTATTTTATGCGGTAGTATACCTTAATTTAAGTGCAATATTTTGTTATCAACATATTTAAGAAAACAAATTGTCATTTATTATGATGCACTGCACAGGCACAGCATAAATATTATAATTCAGTAGAACTTTTATTATTATAAGTTTTTAAGTTGTAACCGAGTCTATTATCAGATTTTACGACAATAGGTCTTCTTTAAATGATTATTACAATTTCCATTATTCATGTTAATAGTTTAGTACATTAAAATTAGGAGTTCAAAGGCTCGTTACATGGACAATGTTAAATGAGAGTTACACTCTCAGTTTACGTTGCCTGCAAATGAATTAAAAATAAATAAATAAAATACATAAAAATATAAATAAATTTAAGGTAAATTTAATATAATATTTTTAACCATAATAAATTTATTTAAACAATATTATATTCTAAACCTAAATTAATTTTTTTTAATTAATTTTACTTATATATTAATTGAAATATTATTAATAAATACTATATTTTTTAATTATACTACAACAATGTAAAAGCTGGCACAACAATGAGCGACATTCCTATTGTTGATTTATGTCTAAATAAACGAGTTAACTTGACTGACTGACTGATGCAGTTCAACATTGATGGCGGTCAACAATTTTCTCATGTACCTCACAAAAAAAAAAAAAAAAAAAAAAAAAAAAATTTGAAAGAATTTGTCTTACTGTATAAATTCTTCAAGTTGGCTTGTACTAAAAAAATAAAGTATAATATACTTGTGAGATATGAGCCTTATACATACACTCGTTATGTCACTTAACCCCTTTTGTAGCTTCATGAAATTCAGGGTTGTGTATGGAGCTTTGTCGCCATGTTTGTGGTGCCTAATACATTGTCCAGCATAGGGGAACAAACCGGAACATCATTTTTCCCTTATTTGTGGTATAAATAAAAATTTATTTCGATTGTAGTCATTTTTCTCATTTTCTTCTATAGCTTATTAGGACGTAGAAATAAGGTTTAGATTGAGGTTTGAAGCTGTGCTTGCTATTAAAAAAGTATATATAAAATTTTTCCTATGCTGGCCTGTGTATTCCTGACCAACAAAATGGTGGCTCTTAAATATGAATATAGTTAAAATTGAACCGGTCTATAGTACACGGAAAAAAACATGAAATTATTATACTAACTTATTTTCAGCACAATTTGTTCAATACAGCATAATTTATGCTATAATTCATAATATAATAAATAATGTGTTATATATATAGAATACCTAATAGCATAATTTAATGTTATAATGTAGTAACATTTATGCTATAATATAAATGTAGCATAAATTTCGTTACTCTTGTGTTTCCATATAGGGATGAAGTACACATGATATAAAAAATACAGGTCTATCTATAGGGTGTATGCGCATGACGTGCATATACTAAATACACTTCGACGCCATACTGGAGCAATGAGTAACATAGCTCATCATAGGACAAAAATTGTTTTTAGCTCTTATTCATTATGGAAGATTAGTTTTTTTTTTTTATTACTATTTTTCTTGTAATTGAATACCTAATTTCATCTGTTAACATCATCAATGTTTTCAAAAATATTACTGCTTGTAATAATTGTCATTTTCCGATACTAGTCCATGTTATTTAGTGTTCACATATGGCGTCGACCTTTATATGAATGCAAACACAATAGAAATTGAAAAACGGGTTGCCTATTTTACAAGTTTTTTTACAAGTTTTCTCCCCAATTTGTGACTCAAAACATGCATACGATTTGTTTTTGTTTTTTTCACCACTAATTTTAAGGCTAATATTTATATAATATAGTGATTGCTTTTACGCACATTTAAAGAATTTCTTAATTTAATAAACAATGGTGATTTTGATTTAACTGTTAACATTTTTGTGATCTAATTATAGCTTTATCTGTAATTAATGTTTACTACAGAAATCCGTACCGACCTCTTATATCAAAAACTAGAAATGTTTTGGGTCTAAATTTGGTGTCATTATGTAGCTAAGGGTCACACCTAGCTGTAATAAAAATTTCATGATGTTTGACAGCCCGGAAAAAAAAATATTGAAATTAACATTGAGCCTTATGGGCTTAAAATTTCAAAAAATCATATAAAATTACTATGCACGGTGACAAACTGAAATTTGTATATATTTGAAATTATCTCAAGCTGAAGTATCATTGTGCTAAATATCAGATTTTTTTGACAAAACAAGTTTGAGTCTAATGGCCGACGTCGGTCCCCTACTCCCTTAAATAACAAGACTACTCAAAGCTGATTCAAAGTAACTAGTGATTAAACACTGAGTTTAGAAAGATGATCGAATGTTTATTTCATTATATAAAAAATTTAAGTCATTATAATTATTTATTTACCTAATTACTCTTTCTTTCTAGTTGTTACTGTTTCTAAAAATCAAATTTATATTTCCTTTATTATTTAGTTTAAAAAAAATTAATAATATATTAATAAAATAAAATATTTTGATTTCTCAATTGATTTTTATAACACACAAAAAAGTGACATAAAATAAAAATTTTAATAAATTTTCAAGATGAACATAAAATATATTTTAGTTGTCCAATTAAAAGTCTATAAAACAAAATGATTCAATTTGAAAAGCTGAAATAACGTCTCAATATATAAATATATAAAAATATATTTAATTTTTTTATAGTTTGTCATTTAAAAAATTTTAAGACATAATTACTATGTCTACCGCTTTAATTTTTTGTTACTTTAAATGAGAGAGACGAAAAAAACTGGCTAAAAATTTTACTGGTAAGGATCGCAACTTTTTTTTTTTTTTTTTTTTTTCCGTCGGTAAAATTTCTTTCATCGTCGTGTGTGGTATTCAAGATTTTCTAGCACAAACAAAAATCATCGTATTTTTTATTTTTAAAGTTATTTATTTGAAAACTCTATTAAGTTGTTTATAATGCAGCTATAAGTAGCCAATGCATTTGCTTTTCTCCCTATTATTTATTGATTTGAATATTTGGTTCAAATAATATTAATAAACGTTTTTTATTGGGTGAAATCATAGTCTTAATATAACCCATGTTTTGCAGTACAGTCAGTTACAATTTATGTGTTAAATATATTTATAACAAAACTTCTTCTTTTTTTTTAAATTTTAGCAAAAGGTGATAAAATAAAATCTCTTGTCAATATTTACAATTTTAGCATTTATGTCTATATTAAATGAACATGATGTAAAGATGAGATATAACTTAAAAGCTTAGTTATGTTAAACATATGCAAACACCAGCAAATATTTAAGTTATTCCACTTTAAATATGACATGTAAATGTGAAAATGCAAATTTTATTGCCAACTTTCCAACTTTTAAGTCAAATTATAAAAAGTTTTAATAATAATAACTACTAGCATTATTTTTTTCGGATTTTTTTTTTTTTTTTTCAATTTCTTTTGAAAATTTTGGTTTATATTTTTCTATGGATATAGATAACGTAGAAAGAATTATTGTGAAAAAAGTTTCTCTTTTGAGTTTTGAGCATTTCCGCTCCAAGTTGGTCACACTTTACGTTAATGTCCAATGAAATTGATTTCGGAAAGAAATATTCCAATTAATTCATTAATTATTAGTTTTATCACATCACTAACAACATAAATAATATATAATTATTATTTTTTAGTTTTTTTTTTAAGTATCAAGAGTTGGGTTTTTTCTTAAACTTACCAAACTTCCTTTTCATTGCGTTAATAAAAAAAATATATCATTTTTTGTTATAAAACTTCAGCTAGTCAAGTGCGTGAAAATAGCATGTACAGCTCTGGCCAAAAGTTCCCGAACAATTTGCATAGGCAACCCGCAACCACTCAATGTTATCTTTATGAGAAAACGCTGCGGCCGCCGCTGCCCCGTTCGGGAACTTTTGGCCAGAGCTGTACAGTACTGTCGAACAATTAACTGACCAATACAGGTAAATATTTTATAATATCAACTTTCTGTGATCATTTGATGTACTACCTGGTTTGCTATTTCATCTTTATTTATCATTTTTATAAGACTTACCTTTCTAATACCTGGTTAGCTAATTCACACCTATATCCTGTAGTTATCATTTTTAAAACACCTAATTACTACCTGGCTAGCTACTTCACCTGTACTTATCATTTTTATATAAGATTGACCTTTGTACTACCTGGATAGCTATACTTCACCTGTAGTTATCATGTTTTTTTATAAGATTGACCTTAGTACTACCTGGCTAGCTACTTCACCTGTAGTCATAATTTTTATATAAGATTTACCTTTGTACTACCTGGATATCTACTTCACCTCAAGTTATCATTTTTACAAGTTTTACCTTTGTACTACCTGGCTAGCTAATTCACCTTTAGGTATCATTTTTACAATATTTGTATATATTTTTTTTACCTCATCTTTATTTATCATTTTTATATAAAATTTACCTTTGAAGTTGAATTGAACTCGAAATTACAACGTATTGACTTCTTTGATCATGAAAAAAAAACAAAAAAAAAGCTAAGTTGTTAAATTTTCATTACAAAATTCATATTTAAAAATTGTAAAGGGGGGAAAAAATTGATTTTTTTTTCTTTTTTCCTTTTTTTTTTTTTTTTTTTTTTTTTTTTTTTACAATTGTTTCAAACTTAATTTTTTAAATACAATATTTCACAACTAATTTCGCAATTGAAAGAAATGTAACAACACGTAATAAAAAAATTAAATAATGAGGGAGGGGGGGAAGAAGGAAAAAATACTTTATATTATAAAAAAAACACACGATCATTGAATACAATAAAATAATTAAAATATCATAAAGACAAAGTTAAGTTGATATTTTCTCAATACATGGTTACATTATTTTCAATAAATCAATTAAAAATAAGTAAAAAAAAAATGTTAGTTCGACCACAGGTTGACATCATTAGCACGCAGTTATGACGTTTCTTATTTTCCTCTTCTCTTACTTCATCTCGATAATTAGCTCAATTGGCAGACCACAAAGTATGGACAGGACATGCTCACAATAATTGACATTTTTTTTTAAACTTCACTCTAAGTTTATGACTCTTTTACACAATAATGTACTGCATTTTTTTTTTTACAACATTTTTCCGCGTTTTAGTAAATATCAGTTACACTGAAAAAAAAAAAGTAATCCCTAAATTGTTACTGTTTAAACCGCGCTGTTTTCTTTACGAGGTAGTTTTTTTTTTCATATTTTCCAGTAATTCATATTATTTTTGCTTTTTTGTATTTTCTATTTCCTATTTCCGCTTTCAGTTCTTTTATACCATTTATGAATTCTGCTATAAACATGGCTATAAATTACCAAGAAGTTATGATTTGAGAAAATAAAGATACTCAAACATTGATAGATTTATCGAACAATATTAAATTCTTATGAAATTTATTTAAAAAAATACGTATTAAAAATAAATTAATAAAATAATATTAAATCTCTTCTATTTACAACTATATATATTTTTAGTTATAAATTATTATTATTATTGTAAAATTTGGTATTAAATATAATTTAACATTTTTTTTTTCTTCCAATAAAAAATATATTAACAGGCTGCAACAATGAAATAAACTTCTAATTAAAGTTACTAGTTAATTAAAAACAAATCGTCGCATTAATTAAATTCTTTTCTCTTATAGCCTATGATATGTATGTTTTTCAGAGTTGCAAAATGCATCAAAATTGATTACTAAATGCTTTACTTAAATGCGCGTAAAAAAATTAATTTCCTATTTTATGCTGCATTGATTACTTCCTGTATATTATAGAGTAATAATGTTTATTTTGTAATAACATAAGTAATTATTATGGACACCTTATCTATTATGCTATATAGCAAAACGATTATTCAATATAGCTTAAATTATATTGTTGTTTTGAGCTAGCATAATTATTACGTATTTATTTTTATCCGAATGCACGGAAACAAGGGAATTTATGCTGCATTTATGTCATTATTGCATAAATAATGCTAAATAAAAACTACATAAATAATTATTTTGAAGTATAGATAATGCTAAAAATTATCTAGCATAATTATTAAGTTTGCTTGTTTCTTTTGTCCCCATGGAAAATTGATTTAGATATCGAATAATTAAAAAAAAAAAAAAAAAAAATGTTGCAAGCAGTGAACTATTTACTTATTTTTCTACTTTAAAACCAAAATAATAATAAATAAAAAGTCCGTATTTTTCCCCAATACGCAAGCTTATTTAATTACGCAAGCACGCATACCTTGATTTTTGTCCATTCTCGCAGTAAATCACGCTAACTACTTCACGAAAGCTGTGGCACAAAAAGTTGTATGTTGAAAACTAGACTTTCCTTACCAATGATCGACACACAGGGCAACTTGCCAAAATTAAGTTTATTTCTCTGCCAATTTCAATCTGTTTAATCGTCCCTTTGTCTTAAGAACTTTTTATGTTATTGTTTCATATATTTAATGTTGAATTTAAACTTCTTTTTTTTTTGTTATTGTCTTTTATATATTACGTAATTTTAACATAGATAAAAATAAATACTTAATAATGCTTCTTACCGGCCGTGACGTCGCACCAATCACAGGCAGCGCGGGAAAAAGCTAGGGCCCCCTAATTTAACATTACGCTTATGGAGTGAAACACGTTTTTTGCGATTTTTGAGAAAACTACTGCACCGATTTTGGAAAAATTTAAATGAGGGATACTAGGCATACTTTAACGTGTTTTAAGCCAAAAAAAAATTTTAGAAATTTTTTTGGCCGGTAAGAAGCATTATGCTATAGCTCAATACAGTAACATTTATTCATATCATTATATTGTAATAGGGATAACATACATAACATAATAGTTAACATGTTCAGCATAATTACTTATGTTATTACAAAATAACAACATTTGTGCTCTACAATATAGCAAGTGTTCAATGTAGCAACATAATGTATGCTATATTGTACAGTGATTATACTGCATAACATAATAGTTAACATGTTCAGCATAATTACTTATGTTATTACAAAATAACAACATTTGTGCTCTACAATAATTAAAAAAAGACTGATAGTGATGAGCTATTTCTCTCTCTCTCTTCATCGTATTATGAACTATACCAAAGATTTTGCAATACCTTAAACCTTAAATTTTTATTTCAAATAAATTTTTATTTTATTATACTAATGTATGAAAAAGAAATATAATAAAAAATTTTTAATTAAAAAAAGTTAATATAATTTTATATTTAAATTATTAAAAAATTTATATTTTATTAAATTACGCAATACTTAGTGTTTTAATCATTATATATAAATTTAAAAATGTAAACTAAGTAATAAAGTTATTTATTTTAATATTTTACATTATATATTAATTTTTTTGGTATTAGAATTATTCAAAGGTTTAAAAATGCCTAATCTTTTTCTCACTTTGGTACAGTGTTAAATCCAGAGACCTTATAAAACAACATGTGCTTTTTAATGATGAAACACGAAATGGGATCTTCAAATATATTAACAATTTTTTACCAGGATCTTAATCGGGCTATAGCCCCTCGAGAGAGCGTGAAAAAGTTACAGGTTGCAATTTGCGTGGAAATTCATGTTTATGACGTCAGAAACATGCAAAAATTAATATGAAAATGTTGTGTTGGTTGCATAAATTGCATTTTCTGATCACTTCTACGAGGCTACTGTTGGGCTTTGAGACAAACTAATGTTATTTATGTAAATCCCATTAAGTGTTTTGAGATATAAATGCTTATGTTTTTCTCTGATATATTCCTTTAAGAGTTGAAGTTCCAAAACGAAGATGGAACTTTAAGAAATGATTAAGAGATGATAAATTTATCCTATAACTTGAATATACTATCAATAAATTACTAAAATTTAAGGTGTAATATTTAACATACAAACTCCCCTGCTTCAATAACATATAATACATATATTGTATATTTTCTTGGTTAAATTTTTTTAATTATAGGCTTAATGTAACCAAGTTGAGTTTTGAATACCTGAAAAATATATTAAAATAGGCACACGTCTTTTATCTGTAATATATGTGGAGAAAAAAAAAGAGGAATTTATATACAGTATACACACATACATACATTATATATATATATACTTTATTTTGGTTTAATGCTTCTTACCGGCGTTGACGTAGCATCAATCAGAGGTGCGCTAGAAAAAGGTGTAAGCTACGCTTATTGGGAGATTTTTTTTTTTTTTCTTTACAAGTTTTGAGAAAACTACTGCAACAGTTCCGGAAAAAAGATTAAATAAGGCATACTTAACGTGTTTTAAGCTAGTACAGTAATAAAAAAAAATCATCGCCTGTAAGAGACGAATTGTAAATTTTGTGACGTGTGAAACGAAATATTTCTTCAAGAGAGTGGGAGAGAGAGAGAGAGAGAGTACTATTATGTTAATAAAACGTAAATTTCATTAATAGGCGTTTACTTAATAGATAATGCAGTGTTAAAAAAGAAAACAACAATAATAATAAACAGATAGACAGAGAGAGCGATGCTGAGATAAAAATAGAATTTTCCATCACAAAATTGTTCTAGTGACCGAAATTAACGTTCTTGAATCACGGGGGGTCACAGAACAAACATATTGAGTCACTTAACATCTGTGTTTAATGTTGTTCAATTTTAGATCTTACGTGTTTACGTACATGCAGTCATTGTTAATTAAAAATACTTGCTCAAGTTTAATTAACATTTTTGTGAAGTATATTATTGTCACATTACATATACTTTGTTTATTTATTCATGAATTTAGCTCTTGAACGTATATATCAATATAATAAAGATGAAATTTTGTATTAAGCAACTTTTCGGATGACTCTCGCTCTCTGTCTCTGTCTCTGTCTCTGTCTCTGTCTCTGTCTCTGTCTCTGTCTCTGTCTCTGTCTCTGTCTCTGTCTCTGTCTCTGTCTCTGTCTCTGTCTCTGTCTCTGTCTCTGTCTCTGTCTCTGTCTCTATCTCTGTTTCTGTCTCTGTATCTCTCTCTCTCTCTTTCTCTCTCTCTCTTTCTCTTTCTCTCTCTCTCTCTCTCTCTCTCTCTCTCTCTCTCTCTCTCTCTCTCTCTCTCTCTCTCTCTCTCTCTCTCTCGCACGAGAAAAATTATCTTATAAAGTGACTATTTAGACTTTTTTTATATATTTATAATAAAGTTGTTATATACATACAAAGTTTTTTAAGATCTAACGAGCTAACTGTTTACCACTGAAGAAATTACGTTTATACTAATGAATTACCGTTTAAAATTTTTTTTTCAAACAAGTTATTGGTTTGTACTGAAGAGTTACACCATTCTTTATTATATGGTTACACCTATATATGTATCTAAAAAAATTCTTAAATTTATGTTTTCTGTGAGTGTTTCATTGTGTTTTAAAGTATTTTGCACTGTATGAATTATAAAATAAATGTAATATAATCTGACTGTAAATGAGTAGAATTCATGAACTTCGAATTATAATGTCAATCTTATTTCAATAATGCCACATTGATATGGGCACAAGTTCATGTAGACCAACATATGAAATGAAGTTAAAAATGAAACTTGAAAGAATTTCTTTTTTTCTAGGTTTCAGTCAGTCATTTAGAAATTGGAGAAAAATATTTTACAATCCAAACATTATATTTTTAAGTTAAAAAAAAAAAAAAAAAAAAAAAAAAAAAGTTGGTTTCTTTTGTAATAAAAAATGGCATCCTATAGCGCAAGTATATATGAAAGAGATCGTACCAATACTAATAGTATATTAAATACTCGTATGTAAGGTGCATGGGCGTGACGTCATACTGAATGCGTTGTGACGCCATACTGGAGCAGTGAATAACATTGCTCAGCACAGGACAAACGTTGTTTTTTGCTATTTTTTATAAACTTTTTTTTCTAATTACTATTATATTTTTCTCACATACTTGAAAACTTAAGTCAATCTATTAACAACATCAATTCTCACAAAAATATTGGTGAGTGTATTTTTAAACTTGTAAAATTGTCATTTTACCATACCGGCCCATGTTATTTAGTGCTCACATATGGCGTCAACTTTTATATGAATGAAAACACCCTATACTGTAAAGTACCTACATTTTGGTTACTGTAATTTTAAAAGTTTTATTTTCTGCGTTGATAAAATAAATATCGGACTATATAGGATCAATTTCGAAACTTATGGTCCCAATTTCATGATACATACCGAAAATAAAATGTAATCCAAATGCTTGTTGTCACTAGAAATGCACTCTCAAAACTGAGAGGAAAATAATAAAATTTTCTGGCGTTTCAAATAAAAACAAAGAACTAAGAAAAAAAAAAAAGATTAAAATTATTTTTTAATATGTTTCTGAAAAATCTACAAGAAAACTGGATTTCTAAAACTTAAAAGTGGGAGATTTGAGGAAATTAATTTTGTGTACAAATTTCACAGAAATAATTTTATCTTATAGTTTTTAATTTTAGAATTTAATTTTTAATTAATTGATACATTTTTATAGTAAAAATTTACTATATAATATCATCGAAATTAAAGGTGGTGAAAAATTCTTAATTTTTATTTTTAATCTAACACACGTAGATTTGTTTCTAGTATCCCTTATTTAAATAATTTTGGCCATATTTCAGCAGTCTTCTAAAAAATCTCTAAAAACATGATTCTGCTATGCTATACGATAGGATGCGAAATTAGGGTACCTTATAAGCTTTTTCCGTGCTCATCGCCGTTTTTTTTTTTTTTTTTTTTTTTTTATTTATTTTTTTTTTAGCACAGGACAGGATAGTTTGCACGATTTAAATTTTTTAATTTGCAAAATTTTATTTTCATGCAATATTTATTGAAATTTAAAGCTACATATGTTTGGAAATAATGAAGTAAAAGTTAGAATAAAATAAAAGTTTTTTATTTATTTATTTATTTTTATTTTTTCACAGAATACTGAAACGGATGAAAGACAACTCCAAGTCCAGATATTTTATATAAAAAAAATTGATAATCTTAATAATTAGCACCTTTTTTTTTTACTGGGAAATATGTATATATCAAACCTCTAAATACAACCTACCGGACCACTTGCAATGCACGAACTTTTTAAGATAATTTGAAATATTCTTAATGCATTTCTTATGGAAAAATTATTTTCACTTGTACGTGTTGCAAAAAATAAAAACATTTCATTGCAAGTGTTCTACCTTTTTTTCTTTCCTTCGTTAACTACAGCACCAATTATATATTATTAATAATTAATTTCATATTTTTGGAACACTGTTCATTTTACATATCTTAATGATATTTCTCATGGCTGAATTTTAATAGAAAAGTTAAATAGTTTTAAAAACCATTAATCTCTATTGGAAGTGTTTTTTTATAATTTCTTTTAGTTAATATTGCAAAAAAAAAAAAAAAAAAAAAAAAAAAAAAGACCCTTATTTTTATTACATGGCACTCCGATATTATGAGACGATACTCAAATTTAGTTTACTGTCACTCTCCTCTCTCTCTCTCTCTCTCTCTCTCTCTCTCTCTCTCTCTCTCTCTCTCTCTCTCTCTCTCTCTGACTCCAACCTGAGTAGAAACTAATGCGCTAAACAAGGTTGAATGAAAAAGTTAGTTTGATTGACTCACGCAAACATTTGCTATATCGGCAAACAACAAAGACCGCACATCAAGACAAAAGTAAAAACCACATTTCACATCAAAACTTTTCTCTCAACACAATTCTCATTGACGTATACACTTTTGATTACGTTTCACAGCAGACGAGGAAGTTACAACGAAATATTTTTTATATTTTCTACACTTTATATTTTTACACGTATTTGTAAAAAAAAAATATATATTTTTTAAAATTTTATAAATATATAATTTTTAAATATTATATTATGTATTTTTATAAATATTTTGTTATTTATTAATTTGTATTGTTTAAGGTTTAATTTTTTAAATTAATAAAAAATGTTATTTATTATATATTTAAACATTTCAGAATTAAAGCACTTATAAATGCAATGCATGGGTAAATGATATAGGCAACATTAGAGCATATAATATTAGAGTTGAAGAACACAACATTAAGGGTTGTCTTTAGTTGGCTTGTATCTCAAAATCTAAAAAGAAAATCTTCCAATTTTTTTACGTCACCTAAAACTTAATGATAACAGCTACCCATGATAAAATTTCAGTACCCGTAACTATCAGATAACAGAGAAAATAATTTCTGAAATTTACTAAAATTAACATGGCCTCTTATCAGACAAAAACTTCAAAAAATCATAATTCAAAATCTACCGTGGTGACTCCCCAAAATTTTTACATTTTTTTAAGTTGCCTTAACCTAATGTATCACCATGCAAAATTTCAGATTTTTCCTTCTTTACGACTTTTTAGTCAAATCCTGTAGTAGCTGATTTCCCGCCTTAATAGAAATAGCATACATACAAAAATTAAAATTGTTATATTTTTGTTTTTTTTTTGGATATCGGTTAATACTAGTGCATAATAGATTTGAGAAACTTTTGCGATGAAATATCTTTGTACTTGAACAAACTTAATACGCTTAATGGTTATATATAGATGGCTTTTATCTCAAAATCTAAAAGGAAAACTTTGAAACTTTATGATGATATTTGAAAGTTAATAGTAACAGCTACATGATGAAATTTTCAGAACCCATGACCATCAGATAAGAGAGAAAACAATTATTGAAATTAACATGGGCTCTTATGGGACTAACATGTCAAAAAATCTTAATGTAAAATCTAGCATTTTTTTTTTTTTTTTTTTTTTTTTTTTTTTTTAAACGAATGAGGCCCCACGCACGCCGCATTCAGTAACGGACATCCATTACAATAGTTCAACAATATTCACTAGTTTTAATGTACATATGAAACTATATGCATGACCACATGCATATACCTACATATATATTTACATTGCCCTGGTCCGTCTCCTTTTTTTTTTTTTTTTTTTTTTTTTTTTTTTTTTTTTGTTGTTGTTGATACATACACATATAGGCCTATATATTAATTAAAAATACTTGTTATATAATATATACTCTTTTTGAAAAGTCAGCCCGATTGCAGGTCTTGCCTGGCTACACAAAACTGACTCTTCTTACAAACGCATTTATTATTCTTATTTTTAAATTTCAATCACTGTTAAACATATTAATAAAAAAAGAAAAACAAAGGACAATATGCTGTAGTTCAATTTATGGGTCATCTGACCTATTTAGGTATTCAGTACACCCCCTCCTGAACTCAGCCACACCTATGTATTCTTACTCTGAATATTTTACTAAAATCGCTACCTATACACAGACCTATATATGCATATACACATACATATATTTTTACATTTTTTGGTATTTTGTATATTTAGTTTATTAATTTGCGCATTCAGCAAAGCTTTCAATTTAAGGAGTCGGTCTCATTGCAGGACTTGCCTGCGTAATATAAAACCGACCCCCCTTTTTTTTTATTACATCATTCTAATATTACATTTAGATGTTCCTTCAAATAACCGAATATTTTCTTTTTATTTCTATTATACTTCCATTTTTGTGTAATAAAATGTTTAAAAGTTTCTAGTGAATAATTTTTGGTTTCACCCATAAGACAATTTACAGTATTGCCTAGCAACCACACCATTGAATTATGCACTTCCGGCGGCCTAAGTTCATGGAGATCACAGTATATCAAGTGCCATGGTTCAATTGTATAATTATTCTTTAAAATGATATTAGTTTTATACTTAACCCAATCAAAAATTTCTTTGGTATTTTTACATGATTTTAATCTGTGTATTAGAGTATCTGTTTGTAAGCAGATTTTACACTGATCGGTTCTTGATATGCCTATTTTCTTTTTTCTTATTTCCGTATCAATCAGATTATGGGCAACTTTTATCCATGTTGATTTTACATTCTTATCTAAAAACTTTGAATCAATGCAGTTGTATACCTCTTTCCAATTTACATTTATTTCTCTATCAAATATTGAAGTTGGTTCTTTGCATGGTGCGTCGATTCCATATCCTAAGTTTTCCATCAGTATTTTGTACATTGTTCTTGCTTTTATTTTTTCTTCTTCGTTAACTTCACTGTTGTATAAGATAAGTCCTAATATATGTTCTATTATTTTATTTCTGTTTGCTACATTTTTATTATATGGTAGCGTTCTACCGTGTATTGCTATGTAGTGTTGGAGCATCTCTCCCATTACTGATGATCCTTCATTTTGCAACGCTCTTAACGCCGATACCAATATCATGGCATCACTTTTTACACGGGTGTGTACCAAATTTATTCCACCATTTTTTAATTGATGGTAGCACTTTTCTCTTGCAATTTTAAACGTTTCTCCGTACCATAAAAAATAGTTTACATTTTTGTTGATTTTTTTTTCTGCTGCATTTGTCAGAGGAATAACGCTGGCTACATGCCATATTTTTGAAAGAGCATATGCGTGTATAAAATCTACTTTTTCCAACAAAGATATGTTTCTCCACTTGTTTTCAAATAATATATTTGATATTTTGGTCGTTACAATGTTCCATGATTTAGTCATTGTTTGAACTATGCTTTTACATATGATAAGTCCTAATATTTTTAGTTGTTGCTTCTCAACTAGCCAATTACATGATAAGTTGGAACTAGTTTTACCTAATATTAAAATTTCACATTTGTTTTTATTAGTTTCAATACCTACACACTTTTCAAAAACATTTAAACCTTTTTCAAGCGTTTGAATGTCTTCTTTACCAGTAATTACTGCTGTTACATCGTCTGCATATGCCGCTAATGTAAAAACTGTATTTAATTTTATTTGTACACCTTTAAGATTCCTGTGTAAAAATGTTAGCAGTGGTTGTAAAACCATACAAAAAAGTGTCATAGATAGCGGACAGCCTTGTCTCACCGATCTTTCAATTTTAAATTTATCTGTTAATTCTCCATTAACACATATTAATGATTCTGCATTAGCATACATATATTTTATTGCTTTAATGAATCTTTTATCAAAATTATATTCGTCCATTAGAGACCAAAGAAAATTTAAGTTTACACTGTCAAAAGCCCCTTTAAAGTCTATTGCTGCTATTGCATAATCATCTTTATTTTCAACAACATTTTGTATTGTTAATAATATATTATGTAATGCATCTGAGATTCTTCTCCCTGGTACAGCACAGGTTTGTGAAGAGTCAATAACATATTTTAATAATGGTTTTAGGCGAAGAGCCAAACAAATCGCATAAATTTTATAATCTGTATTGA
The DNA here is from genome assembly GCA_949318235.1 of Ecdyonurus torrentis. Lineage (NCBI taxonomy): Eukaryota > Metazoa > Arthropoda > Insecta > Ephemeroptera > Heptageniidae > Ecdyonurus > Ecdyonurus torrentis. The sequence goes on along the minus strand of OX439133.1, from coordinate 3,442,831 downwards.
GTAGCGTTATAGGACGCACATCAGTAATATATTTAGGGTTACTACATTTTGGTATTAATTTAATAAGTCCTAAAACTTGCTCTTCGTCAAAACCATTCTGCATTATTTCATTGTATAGACAGACCATTTCGTTATTTAATTTACTCCAGATAATTTTATACAATTCAATTGGCAGACCATCCATTCCTGGAGACTTATTAATTTTTATTTGTTCTATGGCATGAAATATTTCATTTTTGGTTAACGGTTTACCGAGATTTAATAATACTTCTTTTATTTCATCCGGAAAATTTAATTTATTTTCTTTTATAAATTCCAAAGAATCAAAGGGAGATTCTGATTTGTTTCCATCAGAAAACTTTAGTTTAAAATGTTTATAAAATTCTTGTTTAATACCTTCTGTATTTTTAATTGTCGGTAAATTGTTGATTTTTAATTCAGTTATTTTTTTTGCTTGCAAATATTTTTGCTGATTCATAACATGCCATATTCCTATTTTTTCTGCCGTAATATTAGAATCAATTTTACATTGTATTTTAATTGAGTCTAACGCATTCTCTTGAATTTTAATAATTTCATTTTTTACTTCTTTTATTTCGTTTAAAAATTTTACATCTCTATTTTTATTATACTCAATTATTAACTCTCCAAGGACCTGATTATAATAACCAGAAGTGGATTTGTTCCAATTACAAATACTTGTACTCTCTATTTTAAGTGCTTTAGTTAAGGTTGGTTTTACCTTTTTCACCCACCAATCAGTATAATTTTTAAATTTAAATTTTTCTTTTATTAAAGTTTCACAAATAACATATATTTTTTGGATTATTTCATCTTTTAATAAAATATTTGTATTTAGTTTCCAATTTTTAACACTTTTATTAATTTCAAGAGAACAATTAAAATTTTTTAGCAATATCGAATATCCTATATGATCTGATATCGCAATCGGATCAAAGGAGTATGTATCAATCTCTATTTCTTTTGATATATAGATTCTATCTAATCTTGAGCAAAAGTTTTTAGCTTGAAAGGTATAAAATATGCCATTGGGACATTTTATTCTATATGAATCTTTTAATTTTAGCCCATTTACTAATTTTTCCAGTGCCTGTGATTTATTATAACCTGGCTTTTGATCCAATTTTTGAATCACACAATTAAAATCTCCAATTATTATTACATTGTTATATTGAGTATTAAAAAGTGGTGCTATAGTTTCTTTAAAGAACACTTCTCTTTCTTTACGATTTTTGCTACCAGAAGGTGCGTATAAATTTAAAAATAGGGTATGTCCTACCTTAAAAGATATACCTCTGCCATTAACAATATTTTCTACAACAAGTACGTTTACAGACTTATTCCAAAATACTGCTACTCCAACTCCATTTGTACCTAAATTTATAGAGTAATTGTACTGGGAGAACCAAGCTGAACATTCATGTGTTGCTATTTCTTGTACACAAAATATATGTGGTTTTACTAAATTAAGCCAGTTTTGCAATATTTTTACTTTATTTGTTTTTTTTATTCTATTTAGGTTTAAAGTTGATATTTTTATGTTACAAGTTGACATCTTTTTTTATATATATTATTATTGTTATTATTTTTTAAATATATATTGTATTTCACAAAACAGAGACAAAAAAAAAACTGATTTGAAAAGAAAATGTCAAAGTCTAACAAAAAAAATTTTGTTTATTAATTACTTTTTTTTCTATTATTATATTTATTTTTTATACATATACCAAGATAAAAAAAATATTACCTGAATACATTTTATTTTTTTCAAAGACGTTTCTATAAAACATGTTTATATAGACTCCAACTTACTACTTTTTTTGATGCAAACATTCCATCAGTAAAACCCTGCAAGTAAGACGCTGAAAACATGACGAATAACAACCATACACATACATGCAACATATAGTCTTTTGTATATACTTTTTTTTTTTTCTATATTATTATTTAGATTTATAGATGAAGCAGAAAAATGTATATATATCAATAAATACATATAAATCTTTTTTTTTTTTTTTTTTTTATTATATATACATATATATATATACATATATACACACATACTTTTTTTTTTTTTTTTTTTTTTAAATTTCTTATTTGATAATTTATAGCATGGTGACCCCCCATTTTTTTTTTTTTTTTTTTTTTTTACATTTTTGAAGATAACACATCCTAATATATTACTGTGAAAAATTGTAGATTTTTCATTCTTTACAATTTTTTTTAGTCAAATCCCGCAGTATCTAATTTCGCCCCTTAACCCGGATTTTGATTTTTTTTTTTTTTTTTTTTGCAACGTAAATTATTTTATTTTAAGGGAGTAGGGTACCGATCTTATATCTCAAAAACTAGAAATGTTTTGGGTCTAAATGTGGTATCATTGTGTAGCTAAGGGTCACACCTAGCCATGATAAAAATTTCAAGAAGTTTTACTTTCCCGAAAAAAAGAAAAAAATTATTGTTAATTAACATTGGGCCTTATGGGTTTAAAAATTTCAAAAAATCATATAAAATTATTTTGCACGGTGACACCCCAAAATTTTTATATATTTGAAATTATCTCAAGCTTAAGTATCATTGTGCAAAATTTCAGACTTTTTTGACGAGAAAAGTTTGAGTCTAATGGCCGACCTCGGTCACCTACTCCCTTAATGAATAATTTGTAATTTTTTACTCTAGAAATATTATTGTAAACTATAGACTTTAGAATTGACCTGTGTAAGCCTCTATGGGGATTGAAAAAGAAGAAGTTATAAGTTTCCTTGCGATGATCTATATTAGCCTAGAGCAAGGTAAAGTAGCGTGTCGGTAAAACAACATCAATCTCATAATAAGCAACATTAATTGACCACAACACACAATCATATCAACAACTACACGGGGAAAAGTATTATAAAAAATTATTTCTAATATAACTGAAACTTTTTTTCTAATATTATACACGGATAAAAAATAAATACGTAATTTATTTTCAGCACATTAGTACAGCATTATCTATATAATAACTATTTTACATTGCATAAATATTATGTTTTGCAGCATAATTATTTATGCATGTAAATAATAAATTACGTAATTTATGCTGCATTACTATAGGGTGTGTACGCATGATGTCATTCTGAGTGCTTTTCGATGCTCTTCTTGAGCAATGAATAACATTGCTCAGCATAGGACAAACGTAGTTTTTGGCTATTTTCTTTGAAAAATTAGCTATCTTTTGGTCATTATTATTTTTCTTGTATACTTGAGGTATTAATTCAACCTGTTAACAGCATTAATGCTCTGAAAAAAATTGTCAGGTATTTTTAAACTGTCAAAATGTGTCATTTTCCTATATCGGTCAATGTTATATAGTACTCACTTATGACGTTGACTTTAACATGAATGAAACCGCCCTTCTAGTTGCTTTTTCTTTATTTGTTTTGTATTATTAAATTCAGGGTTTATGTATTACCAATTATTGTATTTTAATTTAAGTTTCACAAGTGACCAATGCTTGTTGTAACACGTATAATTAATTTGAAATTAAAAATTCATTGATGTTTTCTGTTAGGGTTAGGTGTAAGAGTGGGCCAGACATATATTCAGGCTCAAACCTCGCCCTATCAAAAATTGTATTTTCATTTATGTTTTTTTTTTTGTTTTTTTTAATAAAGACCATTATTTATTTATAATGTTGCTAATAACTGACTGGGCCAATAAAAATATTATTAATTTCTAGAGTAAAAATGTTGCTATTTTGTAATTAGTAATTATGCTGAACATCTTAACTATTGCTATGTAGTATAGAAACTTTATAAAATATAGTAAAAAATGTGATGGTATGCATAAATGTTGCTGCATTGAGCTAGCATAAATTTTTATGCATTTTTTTTTTTTTTTTTTAACCTTGTGTTGTTTTATTTTGTTGTTATTTTTGAATTTATCATTTAAACCTTTACAATGCTCTTTTCAGATGAGAATTCTTATTTACTGCATAGTTTGCATTTACTCATCACAATAATAGTAAGTTTGAAATGTCATAACATAATGATCACTAACGAAAGTTTGTTGATTTAAAACAAATAAAGAATTATATAATTATAAATTATTTTTTATTTATTAATAAAAAATTTAATAAAATTTATATTTTATAAACATATATTTTCTTGATTAAACAAAATTTTCTCTCAATATTTTTAAATATTTTGTAATATAATTGATGTTCAATTTAACTAAAAAAATAAAAAATAAAAATAAAAAAATGAAAGCAAAAGTTGTTGCTGAGACTTTTTAAACATTTGCAGGTGTTTGTAATTTTAAGTTTATAATATTTAACATTACATTTGCAAAAGAAATACATTTTAAGAAAAAATACAAAATAAAGCAATTTTCGTTTTAAAAGATTTTTCTTAGATTTCTGACATTTAGGATAAACTCTAGAGATGTTTAAATGAGGAATATCATTAGACAATTTTTTACGTGTTTTCAAACAAATATTTTAAGTTTTTTTTTATAAACTGATGATAACCTTCAATTTTAAAATTTGTAATTACGCACAAATAATTTTACCTAAAAATTAAAACAATTATTAATTTTAATTTAAAAAAATAAATATAACAAAGTTTCGCTATAGTTTAGTTAGGTGGCTCCATATTCGCTATACGTGTATTCAATATTGGGAAATCTCTTTCGTCTAACAAATACAGACAAACACAAAAACGTGGACAAATTTCTTGAAAACTTGAGTAAAGTTTCCTTGTATATCTGACGGTCAGTGAGAACGGGGTTAACTACCGTTCTCTCCGCCACACTCGCTAATTACATCAGGTGATTAGTCGGACGGAGTCACGCAGTTGTCCAACTATCAACTTTTTATTTTTTTTTTCTCAATAATATCGCATGATGTATACACGGGAAGAAAATTACTATAGCTGGTAAAGTCGTTTTACTAAAATGTTGAATTCTACTGGCATATGGTAATAACATGTCAATCTTGTTGCGTAAAAAGGCGTATCTCGTATTTTTTCAGGGGCAGCAAAAGGCCTATCTCGTTTTTTGTCAGTGGAAGTAAAAGGCCTATCTCGTTCCTGAACGTTATGGAGATAGCGCTCGAGATAGACCTTTTGCTTCCCCTGACAAAATACGAGATAGGCCTTTTTTTTGCAACAAGATCTATGTATGTAAATGTAGTTTGGCGTCAACTGAAATCTCTTTCCGATTCCATTGTATGGCCATAAGCATTTTTTTTTTTTTTTTAGTAAAAACGACTGTACACATGATTGCAATATATTTTACCTTTTAAATTCTTTTAAAATTTACTTCTATAAATGGGGAAAATAATATATGTATACCACACACTTAAATTTAGAACATTTTACTGACTAAATTTTGACATTTTGCATAAAACATTGTTAATTGTTATGAAAGATAAGATTATTGAAAATGAACTTAAATTAATGCAGATGTATAAATGTATTTTATAATGACTAGACCAACGCGTGTGCCATGTTGTAACAACCCATGTTACTATCAACTGTCTGGGTCAATTATATTATATATTATAATATATTATATGTTTTTTCTATAATTTCTTATAATAAGTACACCAATCTTGTAATGAGAAAGACTTAAAAAAATAACAATAAAAAATAGGGGGCAATTTTATTTCATATTCTAAAACACCATTGTCCTGAATCAATAGATATTTTTAAATTTTTATTGATTAATTAATTTTTAAAAGTCCCGAAATAACCTCACGGTCGGTAAATTATTTTTCTATGCCCATATGTATAAGTTGCCACCCGTGACTTTAATTTTCGATTTTCAAAGATTAATGAAAGGCGTAGAACATCTTGAACAAAAAAGTTGCGTAATATCATAACAAACCTGAAAATCAGCGTTGATTTAGCCGGAGTCATTGATTTCTAATTTATTTTCCATTCACAAAATGACACTGGCGGTCACTGACGTCACAGCTCGCCCGGTTTGAGATATAAATACAAAATTGGACCAAAAAATGTCCCTGAATTTATGCAATTTTTGAAGTTATTTTGAGCATTCTAGAGTGGGTAGGGGGGTCAGCAAAAGTAAGAAAGCATTTTTTTAAACACATTTATTATTGCTAAACCTTCATTATAATATGTTTTGTTGTTTTACATCAAACTGAAATATAGAGTAATTATTTCAAAATTCACAATACTAGTGATTATATTTTTTTTAATGTTTTTTACTTACTACATAATTAAATTTAAATAATATATTTCTAATAATTTTTTTGTAAGTTATTCTAATATAATAATAAAAAATGATTTTTTTTTTGTAGTTATAAAAAAAAAATATATAAATTTTATAAAAGCAATAAACAATGTTTGCTGTATACGAAGTATTTCACTTAATGATTGTATGACTTTGTTCACGCGTAATATTTAATATTAAATCACTTAAGAGAATCGGGGAAAAGACGAAAAGGGATATCGGACTGTTCATGTGTATAAAATTATGTCGAAACGGCTAGAGCCTTGAAAATAAACGTACTTAAGGGAGTAGAGTACCGACGTCGGCCATTATTCTCGTCAGAAAAATCTGAAATTTTACACAATGATACTTCAGCTTAAGAAAATTTCAAATATATAAAAATTTTGGGGGGTCACTGTGCAAATTAATTTTATATGATTTTTTGAAATTTTAAGCCCATAAGGCCCAGTGTAAATTTCAATAACTTTTTTTTTTCTTTTTTTCGAGACTGTCAAACATCATGAAATTTTTATCACGGCTAGGTGTGACCCTTAGCTACACAATGACATCAAATTTAGACCCAAAACAATTTTAGTTTCTGAGATATAAGGCCAGTACCCTACTCCCTTAAAGAGCCCCTGGTCTCAAAAGCAAATTTGCTCTCAATGATAAATCATGAGATATGACTATTATAAATACACATATTTTGTGCCTTAACCCTTCAGTACTTTACAAAATAGAGAGAAAACTTCTAAACTAAGCAAACCGCACTACAATTTCTATTGTAGACCCTGAATTGATTACGTCATGAATTCCTAAAGTTGCCTACTTTACAGTTTTTCAACCCTAATTTGTGAGGCTACAGAAGGGTTGAAGGATGTAATATATGTATTAATAATACTCCTATCTCATGATTTTTGTATTTTTGGTGTAATTTTTTGACGCCATGTGCCCTTTAAGGCGGGAAATCAGGTACTGCAGATTTGAATAAAAAAATTGCAAGGAAAGAAAAATCTGAAATTTTGCACAGTAATGCATAAGGATATAAGCTATTTTCAAAAATGTAAAAAAATTAGGGAGTCACCATGCTAGATTTTAAATTATGATTTTTTGAAGTTTTAGTCTCATAAGAGCCCATGTTAACTTCAATAGCTATTTTCTCTCTTATCTGATGGTCCCGGGTTCTGAAATTTTAATCATAGGTAGCTGTTACTGTTAACTTTCAAATAGCATCATAAAGTTTTGAAGTTTTCTTTTTTGAGATATAAGCTATCTGTATACAACGTAAAAACTTTTAGTATGTGTATGAAGTAACGAAATAGTTGCATTACTTCAAAGTCACTGATTTAAAAAAATTATAATATACAAAGATATATACATATTATATATATAATATATATATTATATATATATATATATATATATATATATATATATATATATATATATATATATATATATATATATATATATATATATATATATATATATATATATATATATATATATAGTGTATAATTACATATATATGAAATGATGATAGGTAATGAGGTTCAATTAGTAATTATTCTAATAATTATACGTACACGGAACGAAAAATCTCCCAACTCCAGGTATAAAGCTACACGGAAAAAAATGATGTGTTAAATCCAAGTACACAAGTATACTAACTCAAATAAACCCGCGCTCTAGTACATGCGCGCCGTGCCCTAGTACAGGTGCACAAGAGCTGAGTAACCTGTTTCTCTAGCATAAGTGACGCTGAATCCCTAGCGCTGGATTTTATGCCACCTGCGATCTCGAAGGAGCATTACCTAGCGTCAGTATAGTTTTTATGTCACCTGAGATCTAGGAGGTGCGGCACCTGACTGCCAGCGCGGGCTGTACTACATCTGCCGCGTGCTTCAATTCAGTTTTACGGGGGGAAAATGGCCACGACCAATAGCATGCAATTTTCACTGAAATGGCTATTCTTTGTGATATTGTCGGAGGCAAAGTAATAAACAATTTTATTTAAAGTATCAGTTTTACAGCATTGCTTTTATTCTTTAACGTAACAAATCTATCATTAAAAATTGTTAAATAAAAAAAAATTATGCAAAAAAGAAAAATGAAATAATCGCATCCAAGGATAGACCTCAAAATAGCTAGGCTCAGTAAATAATTCATGTGTTTAATTAAAAATTTTACATCGACCATCCGAGATCTGCAGCAACAGCCACACAATATTATGATCCCAAGTTCCCGCTATAATTATGTATTTATCATTATCAATAGTATTCAAAATTACTAATATTATAATATTAATTAAAGCGCTACATTTATTTGCCTAAAATAAATTATATTATTGATGCTTTAATAAAATAATTATTTAATATTTGGCGTTGAACGATAAAAGAAAGCAACAAAAACAATTTATATCTTTCAAAAAAAAAATTATAATTTTATTTAACGCCTTTTACGCCATTTTGCGGTTAAAAACTAAATCTAAGTATTATAGTGCTTGCCTCTTTACTTTTTGTGAGGATACAATTCCACCCGATCGGGAGTCTACACCTCCTTACCTTTAGTTTATTCCTCCTTACACCAGGTAGGCGCGAGGTTAGTATAGCGACCTGCTAGATACAGGTAAGAATTGTACCTATTGCAAAACACAGGATAGTTATACTAGCTTTATACCTGGAGTTGGGAGATTTTTCGTTCCGTGTAGTATAACTATCCTGTGTTTTGCAATAGGTACAATTCTTACCTGTATCTAGCAGGTCGCTATACTAACCTCGCGCCTACCTGGTGTAAGGAGGAATAAACTAAAGGTAAGGAGGTTTAGACTCCCGATCGGGTGGAATTGTATCCTCACAAAAAGTATAGAGGCAAGCACTATAATACTTAGATTTAGTTTTTAACCGCAAAATGGCGTAAAAGGCGTTAAATAAAATTATAATTTTTTTTTTGAAAGATATAAATTGTTTTTGTTGCTTTCTTTTATCGTTCAACGCCAAATATTAAATAATTATTTTATTAAAGCATCAATAATATAATTTATTTTAGGCAAATAAATGTAGCGCTTTAATTAATATTATAATATTAGTAATTTTGAATACTATTGATAATGATAAATACATAATTATAGCGGGAACTTGGGATCATAATATTGTGTGGCTGTTGCTGCAGATCTCGGATGGTCGATGTAAAATTTTTAATTAAACACATGAATTATTTACTGAGCCTAGCTATTTTGAGGTCTATCCTTGGATGCGATTATTTCATTTTTCTTTTTTGCATAATTTTTTTTTATTTAACAATTTTTAATGATAGATTTGTTACGTTAAAGAATAAAAGCAATGCTGTAAAACTGATACTTTAAATAAAATTGTTTATTACTTTGCCTCCGACAATATCACAAAGAATAGCCATTTCAGTGAAAATTGCATGCTATTGGTCGTGGCCATTTTCCCCCCGTAAAACTGAATTGAAGCACGCGGCAGATGTAGTACAGCCCGCGCTGGCAGTCAGGTGCCGCACCTCCTAGATCTCAGGTGACATAAAAACTATACTGACGCTAGGTAATGCTCCTTCGAGATCGCAGGTGGCATAAAATCCAGCGCTAGGGATTCAGCGTCACTTATGCTAGAGAAACAGGTTACTCAGCTCTTGTGCACCTGTACTAGGGCACGGCGCGCATGTACTAGAGCGCGGGTTTATTTGAGTTAGTATACTTGTGTACTTGGATTTAACACATCATTTTTTTCCGTGTACATACAGCTTGTGAAAGTCAATTAGTAATTCTCAGTGTCAAATACATAATATATATACAATCAACCAAACACCTGCACCTATCTATACTACTTTTCCACATAAAATACATAAAATTGAATCATTTTATTGCCCATAGGTATTTCAATATTGTTCATCAAGAAACCCCTAATTTGATATCATTTAACATTGTAGGCGTTGGTACTGCTCCTCCTAGATCTCAGGTGGAAAAAAAAAAACTACACCCCGAGTCCTTTTACTTTACCACTAGTCAACTTCCGGTTACCTGTTAACATCAGGTTAAGGCCTTAACTTTTACACTGTTAAATGAGTAAGCTGTAGGCATATTAAGCGAGTAGGTGATCGGCTGATATCTGACAAACTGAACGGTCATAAAATAAACTTATATAAGTTTAGAATTTTGTTTTTCCGTGCATTTGATTTTCTAAAGACAATAGAAAAAATGACGTTTGGCGGATGCTGAGCAATGTTATTAATTACTCCTGTACCTACACGAAAAGTATAACTTGCGTAATTTATGCTGTATTTATGTCATTATAGCATAATGTTGCTAAATTTAAAAAGCATAAATAACAAAATGCTGTAAAACAAAATATTTTGCTTTGTTAAAATTGTTATTATGCAGTATAGCACCGGTATAGCAAAGATTATGCTATATTCAATAAAATATGCTAAAAATGTGATAGCATAATTACTACTTTTGTACGTTTCAGCGATCGTAGAACATTCCCACAATTTTAATATCAAACATTCTACGATTGTGTGTTATAAGGACTATGTTTAAGAATTATTAAAGGGTATTGTTAACCATTTCCAAAAATTGTTAAAAAAATACTTTTTAACAGAACGAAGCTCTACCTATTCTATAACCACCTATATGACTTGATTATTGTTATTTACTGCTTTTGTAAAAGATAGTTATTTATTAATATTTTTTTAAAATATTTATTAAATATAAAGAAATAATAATAAAAAATAATAATATATACATTCATAAATATTAATAGTAACTTTTGTTATATAAAATTTATTTAATTAAATAATGTTTAATTTACAAGTATAACATACTTTGAAATTCCGCTAAAGTGCATTCATAGATTCATATTTTTTTTTTTTTTTTTTTTTTAGTTTTGGCTTAAAAAAAACGCGTGAAAGTTTGCATATAGTATTCCTCATTTAAATATAACCGAAATAGATACAGGTACAGTAGTTTTTATCAAAAATCGAAAAACATGTGATTCTATCCATTAGCAAAATGTTAAATTAAGAAACTCTTAGTTATACCCAAGGAGCTTGAGGTCATATTTAATGAGCTTCGACGCAATACTGGAGTAATAACTAACATTGTGCAGCATAGGACAAACTTCGTTTTTGGTTATTTTCTTTGAAAATCCATTACTTTTTTGTTATTATAATTTTTCTTTAATACTAATTCAACCTATTAACATTATCAATGCTCTAAATAATATTGCGTACGAGTTAAAATTTTTAAACCATCAAAATGAGTTATTTTACTATGCTGCTCATGTTATAGAGTGATCCAATATGGCGTCGACTTTAACATGGATGCATACACCCTATAGGGTGTATCCGCATGACATCATATTTGATATGCTGCGAGGCCATTTTTAAGTAGTGAATAACATTGCTGGGCATAGAACAAACTTCGTTTTAGGCAATTTTCTATGGGAAATCAATTAAATTTTTGTTATTGCTATTTTCTCACACTTGAGATACTAATTCCACATATTATCAGCATCAATGCTCTCAAAAATATTGCGTAATGTTTTTAAACTATAATAAAATGAGTCACTTTCCTATCCATGTTAAAGAGTGATCCATAATGGCATCGACTTTAACATGAATGCATGCACCCTATAGCATCAATATAGCACAGCATAAATAGCAATTATATTGTAAAACATAATATTTATTCATTGTTACATAGTTACTATATAGTATAGCATACATTATGCTATATTAAATAAAATATGCTAAAAATGTGAGCTTAATTATTACGTTTGTCCGTTTAAGCTTTCGTAGCACATTGCCACACTTTTACGTCTACACAATCTATATCGTACTGTATGTGCACATGACGTCATTATGAAATCTTTATGATGCTCTTCTTGAGCAATGAATACCATTGCTTAGCATAGGACAAACTTTGTTTTTGGCTATTTTCTTTAGAAAATAATTTAATTTTTTGTTATTTTTCACACACACTTGAGATAATTCAACCTATTAACAACATCAATGCTCTCCAAAATATATCGAAGTATTTTAAAACTGGCAAATTGAGTGATTTTCATATACTGACCGATGTTATTTAGCGCTCACTTATGGAGTCTACTTTAACATATTACAATAATGAAACCAGAATAGTTAGGTTGAAGGACTATGTTTAAGAATAATTATTAGGGTATTTTCATAACCTATTCCAAAAATTTTCTTGGCATATTACGATAAACTACCTATAATGGATTACGTGACCAAGGTATTTGTGAACTAATACATTCCTTACACTATTGAAGATAGGTTTTATTAATATTTTTTTTAATATTTATTTAAAGAAAAGAAATTATAAGTATATATACAATCATAAAAAATGAAAGCAATATTTGTTAAATTAAATTTATTTTATTAAACAAAAATTTATAACAAAAGATTATTATTTTAATTTATAATAAAAAATATATTTACAAAACAAAACGTGTAAATATAACTATATTATAATATTATATTAGTACACATATTTCATATTTGTATAAAATGTAATTTTATTGTAAAAGCAGTAAATAACAACAATCAAGTTATATAGATGGTTATAGAATAGTTTCTTATAACCAAATATATTATCTTAAGAATTACTAACATGCTATTTTTGATAATCAGCCTATAGGTTATATGTTATATATTTTAAGTCAACGCCATGTTGGATCACTCAATAATACGGGCGTTATAAGAAATTAACTCATTTTAGCAGTTTAAAAATACTAAGCAATATTTTCGAGAGAATTGATGTTGTAAATAGGTTAAATTAGTATCCCAAATATGTGAGAAAAATAATAATAACCAAAAAATTAACTGATTTCGCAAAGAAAATGGCCATAAGCGAAGTTTGTCCTATGCTGAGCAATGTTATTCATTACTCCAGTATGGCGTCTAAGCGCATTAAATATGACGTCATGCGGGTACACGGAAAAAAATGGTTACTTTTTAGAACTTTTTTATAATAAATTTGTTAAGATATATATACAAAGTCTTATACAAGATATAAAGAACTAACTATTTACTTTATTTATTTACTAATTTATTTATATAACGTACTTATATTGTAAAAATATAACTTATAATATTACCTTTGTATATATATTTTAATAAAATGTAATTTTAATGTATGTATTGAGTTCTTATGCTAAATAACCACATAATATTATATTATTTTATGAATTCCTAACATGCTATTTTTGATAATCAGCCTATAGGGTGTATCATGCATTCATGTTGAAGTCAACACCATGTTGGTTCACACAATAACATGAGTGGCATTGGAAAATAACTGATTTTGCCAGTTTAAAAATACTAACGTAAGCAATATTTTCGAGAGCATTGATGTTGTAAATAGGTTAAATTAGTAAGTATGTGAGAAAAATAATAATAACCAAAAAATTAACTGATTTTGCAAAAAAAATAGCTAAAAGCGAAGTTCGTCCTATGCTGAGCAATATGTTATTCATTACTCCAGTATGGCGACCAAGCGCATTAAATATGACTTCATGCGGGTACTCGGAAAAAAAGGAACTAAAAATTTACTTTTTAGACATTTTTTAATAAATTTGATAGATAATACAAAGTTTTTTAAGATGTAATGAGCTAACTATTTATCTAGAGGAAATTACGTTTATACTAACGAGTTCCTGTTTAAATTTTTTTTCAACCAAGTTATTGGTTTGTACTGAAAAGTTGCATCTACGTAACTAAATAATTTATGAAATTTATGTTTAACATGCACCCTATAAAATTCTGTCGAAGTCCGTCGTGTATATTGTTAAAGCGCATTGGAGGCTATCAGTTTGAAAAATTCTAAAAAGTTTTCTATCTTAAAAAACACGTTAAAGTTTGTTTATAGTAATCCTCATTTAAATATCTCCGAAATCAGTGTAGCAGTTTTCTCCAAAATACTAAAATAATAATAATAAAAAAATAATTATAAAGAATTCTTTCCATTAGCGTATTATTTAATTAGGGAGATTTAGTTTTTCTCTTGCGCCAAACAGAATGATACAGGTAAATACCATTCTATTCCATCACACGTTGGGGAACTATGTTTAATTAATATTATAGGGTATTCGCGAATACGCGAAACCCTATCCAAAAATTTGATACTAGACGCAAGCTGATATTGCTAATATCATTTATATAATTAGAGTAACTTAAATGGCGTTTTAGATAGTTATATATTTTTATTTTTTAAACATAATTATAAAAAAATTAAACAATAATAAATATAAATTAAATATTAAAAGAAAATTCCGTTATTTTAAATTTATTTTATTAAATATATTATACTATAATAATATTGAACTATATACTATGGTCTTAATTTATGAATATTAAGTACTGTACTGATATTAAATGTATGTAAATTTTTTATTTTATTTAGACTAATAAAGGAACTGTTTGAGGATGAATATTAGTGGTTTCGCTCACATCCACTTCCGTTTCGACGTACTGCGCATGCGTAGTAAGTAGAAACGGAAGCGGATGTGACTGAAATCGCTTTAAGTCGACTTCAGAGCAGTTGTTCCTTTATTAGTCCTTTTCTTTTTATACGTATTTATTATATGATTTATTATTATTATTATTTATATCATAGCAATTTTCCAGATATTATCTAATGTGTTCTTTCTTTTTTTGTAATGTTTTCTATTTCTCAAAATTATATTTTTTTAGGTAAATAAATCACTTAAAAATGTCTCATTTATAATAGCCTTTTCTCAATACAGTAGTTATTTCAAAATATGCAAAGAGCATAAAATATTCTTTCCACGGTTGATACCAAAAAAATTTAAGCAAAATTTCTCTTTCCCCCTCAAATATACACAATGTTAATCGTATGCAAATTTTATCTCATAATATACATAATTATCCAGTCTTGGGTTCGATTATCATAAATAAGATAACGATACTATAACGATATTCGATTATCGAAACGTTATAGATTAACAGTTTTATAAAAGTTATCGTTATAGGTTAACAAAAATTGAAGATATTATCATCGCATAACGATACTTTTTGCTCCAAAAATAAGAGAAAATACACACAATAGTAAGAAAGGTGCGCAGAAAATAAGAAGATATTACCAAAAATTTATTTCAATAGAAAATTGCATTATGATTTATAAGTTATCGTTATCGAAAAACTATCACTATCGTGGGTGACGTTTTTAAAAGTAACGATATCGTTACCGTTATTAGTGTGGTGCTAAAATATAGTATCGTTATATAAATTTTGGGTATCGAACCCAAGACTATAATTATCACACCACTGATCTCTTTGGAAACTTGAAAATGGTTGTAACTGTAGCTCTGATATCATCCCTTTTCTTTTTCCCCTAACCGTCAAGATGCATCCATATATTTAATTATTTATTGTAACTTTGAACACTATTACCATTTAAAACAATGTTATTTAATAATTTTAATGCGAAAAGGTACTACATTTACACTACAAGAAAAAAATAATAATACCATTTCCATTTAAAAAAATAATAATTAAAAATTATCGGTATAGCGCGCGCGGGAAAAGCAAATGGAAAGAACACGTTTTTTTTGCGATTTTTGGAGAAAAAAACTGCACCGATTCTGAAGTTATTTAAATGAGGAATACTCTTAAGGGAGTAGGGGACCGACGTCGGCCATTTGACTGAAACTTTTCTCGTCAAACAAATCTGAAATTTTGCATGATACTCCAGCTTGAGACAATTTCAAATATATAAAAATTTTGGGGGGTCACCTTGCAAATTAATTTTATATGGTTTTTTAAAATTTTAAGCCCATAAGGCCCAATGTTAATTTCAATAATTTTTTTCCTTTTTTTCGGGACGGTCAAACCTCATGAAACTTTTATCACGGCTAGGTGTGACTTTTAGCTACAGAATGACACCAAATTTAGACCCAAAATACATTTAGTTTTTTTCATATAAGGTCGGTACCCTTCTCCCTGAAGTGTTTTGCGAAATTGAAAATTTTTATCATTAATATTTTTTCTAACTTGGTTTGCTCTCACGCTTTAGATTGAGGACTTTGGTTTCTTGTTACAACAAGGGTTAAATATCATTAACCCTTTCCAAAAATTGATGCTATGTAGTAACAAAGTAGCTCCCACCGTGCTTCGTCTTCTTCTATCTTGCCTTTACTAATCAAAGAATGTAAAAATTATAAATAAAATAAATAGTAATAATAAGTAATTAACAAAATAATAAAAGAAAATTATCATTGCATTATTGTATTTAAAATATATTTTTATTATTATTTTCATAATCTACACTTAAAACAAAACTAAATATATTGTAAACAAAATAATTAAATTATATCATTCAACCTAAGATAGTAATATTGATTTTTTTTTTTTTTGTTTTTTTTTTAAGTTCTTACATCTTCTAAAATATTTTACTATCTGAATATTTGTACTTTAAATTTGCAACTATGATGCAGTAGAAAACTCTAAAATAGCTAAAATCATTATGAATTATGAGTAATGAATAACATTGCTCAGCATTGGACAAACGTAGTTTTTTTTGTTTTTTTTTAGAAATTGGTCAATTTTTTATTATTATTATTTTTCTCACATACTCTAGATACTAATTCAACATATTAACAGCATCAATGGTCTCAAAAATATTGTTTAGTAAACTTAGTATATTTAAACTAACCAAATGTGTCATTTCCCTATACCGGTCCATGTTATTGAAAGATCCAGCATGGCGTCAACTTTGACATGAATGAATACACTCTTAGAGTCATAGACAACATGAAAACATTATCATTTACATCACAAAACACTTGATGGGACTAACATTGGTCTCAAAACCCAACTGTATCGCCGTAGCAGTGATCAGAAAATTTCGATTTATGCAACCCGCACAACTTTTTTATACCAATTTGTGCCTGTTTCTGACGTCAGAAACAGAAATATTCACGCAAATGGTATACTTTACAGTTTTTGCATACTCTCTTGTGGGGCCACATTAACATTCTGATAAAAACTATCATCAGTTTTTTAGATCCCATTTAGTGTTTAATTATTGAAAAGAACATGTTATTTCATGTTTTTTATGCCTTTAAGAGACTTCAACTATTGAAATGCTACTTATAGAAAACACTATTTATTTGCTTATTTATTTACCTTATATGAGATAAAAAAGTTATTTTTAAATATTTGTAGTTCAAATTGACACCGACAAAATCAGAGAATGAGATGAAACTTGCTGATGAGTTAGTGCTAATTAGTGGCCCGGGAAATGAATTATATGAAATAAAAAAAATTCTCGTGCAATACCAAATTAGCAATAACATTTGAAAAAATTATAATAATAATAATAAAGCACTAAGAGCATTAAGCTATTTTAAGCATTAAGCCGATTTTATTACAATTTGGTAATAATGTGGTATGCCTGAATATGACCCAAAAAAAAGAGAGTTAAAAATTGATATAAAAAAGTTTGTTATTATTATTATTATTTTTTTTTTTTGGTGCCAAATTGATGTCATCTTAGCACTGATGAAATGATGATTCAAAAATCAAAAAGGGAGGAGGGGGCACAAAAAAGGGTATTTTTTTAGTTTAATTTTAAAGATTTGCGAAAATTATATTGTTTCAATGGACCACTTGCAAAAAAATGTTTTTAATTGTTGCAGCAAGTAAGTGAAAACGATTTTTACATAAGAAATGCATTAAGAATTATTCAAATTATTTTAAAAAGTTTGTTCATTGCAAGTGGTCAATCATATAGACCATAATTTCACATTAATACACCGTGGCCAAAACGAGATTAGAGATTTTTTCAACCGGATTAACCCCTTTTAAATCAAACAATTTTCCTCAGATAAACACCAAAATTTGACAGTTGATCAATTTAATCTGTTCAATATTAATACATGTTAAATTTTTGTTTTTATAACTGTTAAAAGTCTGAGAAATGTGATAGCTTCCGATTGATATAACGTCTCATTTTTGTTTTGACAATGGTTTTATACGCAGTTTAAATTTTTAATTTTTTACATTGACTTATAAAGAAACAACAACTGTTTTAAAGCTGACTACTGTATAAGCAATTTTGTTCACTGCCGCTTCCGTTTCTACTTACTGCGCATGCGTAGTAAGTAAAAACGGAAGTGGATGTGAGCAAAATCGCTTAAAGTCAGCTTTAAAAAACAGTTGTTCCTTTATTAGTCATACTCATTTTTAAGTAATATTTTAATTATACAGGCTAAGTTAATGAAAATTGCAAAATTGACAGCAATAATGTGCAGCAAGGATAAATAACATAATTAATTGATCCGATTTAATTATGTAAATTTAATATTATTAGCATATTGACTAATAAAGGAACACGCGTTTTGAGGCTCACTATAAGTGATTTTGCTCACCTCTGCTTCCGTTTTGACGTTCTGCGCATGCGTAGTAAGTAGAAACGGAAGCGGATGTGACCGAAATCACTTATAGTTGGCCTCAAAACAGTTTCTCCTTTATTGGTCAATAGTTTCAATTTTATTATTAAAATTTCTTAGTCTTATCGAAATGTCAGTAAATGATCACAAAGTAAAGAGTACTGCACCAATCTTGAAGATATTTAATTGAAGAATACTTTTGCATGTATTCTGAAAAATTTTCAGAATGGATATCTGGTATAATTAATTCCAACTTGGTCTGCACTCACTTTTTTTAAGGACTTTTGTTTATTGTAATTATAAGGGTTCACCGGTTCAATATCATAAACCCATTCCAAAATTGACATTTGTCTAATGTAAGACGACTCCGCATACCATTTGTCTTCTAGAATCAACGATGTGAAATAATGTTTAAATAAATAGCAATATTAAATAATTAAAAATATATATAAAAAAAATATATGTGTAATACATTTGTATTTAAAACTTATTTTTAATATTAAGTTTATAATATATACTTAAAATAAAATAAAATTAAAAACAACAAATTTTTTATATTGTTTACAAAAACCTTAAAAAATATCATTTAAGGGAGTAGGGGACCGACGGCGGCCATTAGACTTAAACTTTTCTCGTCAAAAAATCTGAAAATTTGCACAATCATGCACAATGATGCTTCAGCTTGAGACAATTTGAAATATATAAAAATTTTGGGGGGTCACCGTGCAAATTTATTTTATATGCTTTTTTGACATTTTAAGCCCATAAGACCCAATGTAAATTTCAATATTGTTTTTCTTTTTTTCGGGACGGTCAAACATTGAAATTTTTATCACGGCTATAGGTGTGACCCTAAGCTACATAATGACATCAAATTTAAACCCAAAACACTTCTAGTTTTTGAGATATAAGGTCGGTACCCTACTCCCTTTACCTAATAATAGTAATATTTTATATAATAATTTTTGTTTGTTTTATATGTTATTAATTATAAAATGTATCAATAAGAATATTTTATATTTGTACTTTATATTTGCTTTGATGCAGTAGAAAACTCTAAAATCGCTAAAATCATTATGAGTAATTAATATCATTGCTCAACATACGACAAACGTAGTTTTTGACTATTTTTTGTGTGAAATTGGGTAATTTTTTGTAATTATTTTTTTAATATTATTATACTCGTGATACTAATTCAACATATTAACAACATCAATGCTCTCAAAAATATTGATTCGTATTTTTAAACAGGCAAAATAAGTAAGTTTGCTATGCAGCCCATGTTTTAATGAAAGATCCAGCTTTGGCGTCGACTTTAACATGAATGCACTCTTAAGAGACTTCAACTATCGCAATGCTATTTAGAAAAACACTATACATACTTTATTACCTATTTATTTACTTCATTATTTTGCATTTTATTTACAAGAGATAAAAAAGTGATTTTTTAATATTTATTATTCAAATTGAAACCGACAAAATTAGAGAATGAGACAAAACTTGCTGATGAACTAGTGCTAATTAGTGTTTGATAGGATACAATTAGTGCTTGCGCTTTGTATAATGTATATATAAGTCAAGAAAAAAATGTCAGTGGAGATATCAAGTTAGCACCAACATTTCCACACACACTAAAAAAAAAAAAAAAAAAAAAAAAACTAATATATATCAGCATTAATTTAGTGCTTTATCAGTGCAGCCTGAATATGATTAAAAAAGTATTTTAAAAAATGTTTAAAAAAAAAGCTTTTATATTGGTGCAAAAGTGATCAGAAATTGATAACTCAGCACTGATAATTCAAAAAACGAAAAAAGGAAGGTTTATGGTTTAAATTTTAAGATTTGCGAAAATTGTATTTTTCAATAACGTAGACCATAATGCACATAAATATATAAACCTTGACGAAAACAAGATCACACATTTTTTTAACCAGATGCACAGCTCTAGACAAAAGTTCTTGAACGGGGTAGTGCCGCTGTGTTTTTTTTTTTTTTTTTTTTTTTTTTTTTAATAAAGATAGCATATGTGCTTGCGGGTTACCTATATACAAATAGTTCGGGAACTTTTATCCATAATTCTTTTTCTCAAATAATTTTTAACAAACAAACACCAAAATTTGACAGTTGATTAATTTAATATTAAAAATACATTGTTAATTTTTGTTTTTATAACTTTGTTAAAAGTGTAAGAAATTGGGTAGCTTTCGATTGAAATAACCTCTCATTTTGTTGTGATAATGGTTTTATACGCAATTTTAATTTTTTATATTGACTTAAGGAATAACTGTTTTGAAGCCGACAATAAGCGATTTTGGTCACATCCGCTTCCGTTTCAACCTACTGCGCATGCGTAGCAAGTAGAAACGGAAGCGGATGTGAGCAATATCGCTTATAGCCAGCCTCAAAACAGTTGTTACTTTATTAGTCATACTCATTTTTAAGTTATATTATAATTTTACAGGCTAAGTTTAAGAAAGTAGCAAAATTGACAGCAATAATGTGCAGCAAGAATAAATATAATCATTAATTGATCCAATGTATTTATGTAAATTTAATATTGTTGGCACAGTTTTTAATTTTAATAGTTATAGTTCCTTTTCTTATCTAAACGTATGTAAAAGATCCCATAGTAAATAAACGCAATACTAGCGCAAGTTTAAAGTATTTTTTTAACTCTTTTGAAATATTACAATTGCAATCAAATTGAATTGATCATTCTATTTATTATATAAAAAATATATTTGTTTATTATATTATTAAAAATATTTTTATTTATATAACATTTATAATAAAAATGCTAATAAAAATATATTAATAAAATATTTTCAAAAAAAAAAAAATTATGTAAATATAGTATATTTATTATTCTAGCACCATCGCTGCCAAATTTAATTTATCTTCGATGTTAGCACTAAATATTATAGTTATATTTTTTCTTTTTATTTTAATTCAAAACAAACTGTTTCCTAATGCTTTTCAAGGCAGGAAATGAGGATTGCACTAAAAAGTTGTAAAGACTTATAAACCTGAATATTTGTATAATAGATAAGTTGCCTGCAAAAATGTAAAAAAAAAAAAAAAAAAAAAAAAAAAAATCACACCATGCTGGATTTTAAGTTCTGATTTCTTGAAGTTTTAATTCCATAAGATCCCATGTTAATTTCAATAATTATTTTCTCTTTTGTCTGATGGTCACGGGTTCTGAAATTTGTATCAATTGGTATAACTGTTAAGGTTTAGGCGGTAAAACAGTTACTACGGGATTTTGACTAATAAAAAGTTGTAAAAGAAAGAAAATTCTGAAATTTTGCACAGTGATACATTAGGTTAAGTTATCTTCAAAAATCAAAAATGTAAAAAAAAAAAATTGGAGATTCACCATTCTAGATTTTAAATTATGATTTTTTTTCTTTTTTTTTCTGTTGACATTTTAGTCTCTTAAGGGACCATGTTAACATTAATTATTTTCTCTCGTATCTGATGGTCATGAGTTCTAAAATTTTTTATTATAGGTTTTCATATGACATCATAAAGTTTAAAAGATAACATTTTCTATCTAAATACAACCCTTAACTTTCAAATTACATCTTTTAAAGTTTGGAAATATCCTTTATAATTATATTTTGATTCAAACTATTTGACTACAACCCTTAAAACGACTAAATTTTCCCTAGTAAAGGCTTACGATATTCCTTGGTTCACTATCACTGCATGGGAAGGACTTTGTTTTCTTAGTTATCAAAGGTTAAACGTCTTTAACCCTTTTCAAAAATTTGGTTGCTTTAGCCGTTAGCTAATATCATTAAGGCCTTAATGTGTTTCGCTTAAGCTTAAGCATATTTCTATTTCTATTTCTTTGATTTTAAGACAATAGACATTTAAATTTATAAATAATAATAAACAAAAATCTAAAATATTTATTATTACTTATTTTATATTTAAAAATTTATTGTTATAAAAATTTAATATTTTATTTTCAATATTTTATGTTTAAATTTTTATAAATATATTTTAAGACACATTTAAAAAACTTTAATTAAAAAAAAAATAGTCGAGATGAATTTTATATTAAATTTTTAGTGCTTTTTCTATAACAAGGAAAGTATGTTAAATGCAGTATCTAGTTTTTTAAATATTCTACTTTTGTTTTATTGAAGTTTTCTATTACGGCGAGAAATGAGCGATATCAAGCATAATCACTTTTTTTTTTCTTTCTTTCAAACGTTGAGTTGCATATATATTTAGCTTTGTTTTAAAGTTGCATACAAAAATGCTTATTTTCCATTAAATTAATGTTATTTAACAATTAACTGAGTACAGATAACACAGTTAAACATGTAAATGCATCATAAAAAAAATATAGACTAACGAAATTTCCCTGTTTAAGTCTAATGGAGGTTATCGGCTTAAAAAATTGTTAATTTTTCTCTTTTTTAAAACTATTTTTACAAAAAAAATGTATATCTATCGACTATGAAAATAAAATGTAGGAGTTTTGCGTCAACTCAAATCTCTATCTGATTCCATTATACGGCCAAAAGCCAATAGAAATAATTTTTCATTAAAAAGACTACAAATATGTCTATAGTATTCCTTATTTAAATATCTACGCAATCAGAGTGCTGTAGTTTTCTATCAAATCGCAAGAAACGTGTTTTGCTCCCCATAATCGTAATTGCTTTTGCCGCGAAATTAACTGATTTCCAATAGAAAATAGCCTTAAACAAAGTTTGTCGTATACTGAGCAATGTCAAACATTACTCTATATTAAATATATCCATATTAAATATGACGTCATGCGCATATATCCTATAGGGTGTGTGCGCATGACGTCATACTAAATGCGCTTTGATGCCATAATTGAGCAACAAAGAACATTGCTTAGCAAAAGACAAACGTAAGATTTCGCTAATTTTTTTGGAAAATAAGTAATTTTTTGGCCTTTATTATTTTTCTCGCATACTTGAAAACATAATTTAACTTATCAGCATTAATGCTCTCAAAAAACTGGACAATTGAGTCATTTTTCCTATACCTGCCTATATAGGTTTTTTTATTATTCACTTATGGCGTTGACTTGAATATGAATGCAACTACCCTATAGACCGGTTGCACTCATTTTTAAGAGCGGCCATTTTGCTGGTTATGAATACATAGGCCAGCATAGGAAAAACGTCATTTTTATTTTTTTTAATAGCAATAGAATTTTCAAACCTCAATCACTTATTTCCAGCTCCTAATAAACTCGTAAAATACGAGAAAAGGTTGTTCAGTTGAAATAGACTCTTTTTAAGTGAAAAATTGGGAGAAATGACGTTTCTACTATTCTGGACAATGCATTAGGCACCACAAACATGGCGACAAAGCGCATAAGTATGTGCAAGGGGTCTATACTAATACGCTCCATTAAGTCGAGTGGTCTGCACTCACTGCAAGGGAAGGACTTTGTTTTATGTAATAAGGGTTAACTATTTATAACCCTTTCCAAAAATTCATATCATATAACCTTGGGGTCCCCTGTGCATGTACTTATATACCTTGTACACTAACCTGATGCCGGTGTCAATTAAATTTAAAGATAAAACTAGTAATAATAAATTAATAAAAATATAAAAAATATTACTTATTATATTATTTAAATCATAATATATATTATAAAAATTATTATTAATTTTTTAACTTTTAATATTATAAACCTGTATAGGGTGTATGCGGATGACGTCATATTTATTGCGCTTGGAGATCATACTGGAGTAATGCATAACATTGCTCAGCATAGGACAAACTTCATTTGAGCCAATTTTCTTTGGGAAATTGGTTAATTTTTTTTTATTATTATTTTTCTCACGTATACTTTAGATACTAATTCAATATATTTACAGCATCAATGCTCTCAAAAATATTGCATATTGTTTTTAAAGTGGCAAAATGAGTTATTTTTCTATGCCACCCATGTTATTGAGTTATCCAACATGGCGTCGACTTTAACATGAATACATAGACCCTATACATAATTTTTTTTTTATAGATAAACATATTTTAAACCGTACTGTACATTAAAAAAAATTAACGATTAAGTATACGTAGATGATTTGTGTCTCAAAATTTAAAACTTGCAAACTTTATGTTGCCATTTGAAAGTTAATAGTACTAGCTTCCTATGATAAAATTTTTAGAACACGTGACTATCAGATAAGAGAGAAATTAATTATAGAAATTAGCAGGAGCTATTATGAGACTAAAACTTCAAAAAAATCTTCATTTAAAATCTACCATGGAAACTATAGATTCCCCCCCTCCCCTAACATTTCTGAAAGTGATACTTTAATGTATCCCTGTTTAAAATTTCAGATTTTTCTTCGTCTGCAAATTTTTGGTCAAGTCCTGCAGAATAGATTCTTTCCCACTTTAATTTATATGGCAATAATATAAAAACTCTAAAAACGTGGTTCTAATATATATTTTTTTTTTTAAACAGGTTATCCATCCATGGTTCTGCGATGCTAAAGGATGGCTGAATAGGTGTTTCCTGCTGTAAAAACTTACGTCATCACCGGTAAGTACTATTGGAAGTGAACATATTTTCCATGCTATATGATGAGAGCGAGAAAATCAAGTCGGTGACACATTGACCACGTGAAAATAACTGACATATCGAGACAAAAGTTACAGGAAAATGAATATAATATATCGAGCTGGTATGGCCGAGTGGTGAAGGCAGCTGACTCCAGATTTTTTTCTTTCTCTCCGAGTATAGGTTCGAGTCACTGCTGGGTGCGTACGTGAACCCTTAATGCTTAACCCTTTCCGATAATAGAAATAATAAATTTAGCATATTTTGTCATTTTTCCATACAAGCCCATAAAATTTTGTACTCACATATGGTGTTACCTGTTAAAATAATGCAACCATCCTATATAGTTATACAGCTAATATAGGGTGTATGCATTTATGTTTAAGTCGACACCATGTTGGATCACTCAATGACATGGGCCGCACAGAAAAATAACTCATTTTGCCAGTTTAAAAATACTAACAAAGCAAATTTTTCGAGACCATTGATGCTATTAATAGGATGAATTTTAGTTTCACAAGTATATGTGAGAAAAATAAGAACAAAAATTGAACCATACTAAAACTTTTAGCATGAATGCATAGACTCTGGGCATACATGTTTGGTTTACATAGGACTTTAATTAAAAATAATAATAAAAATAGACTTTATTATTTTTATTGAAGTTTAATTTTTATAATTATATATAATATATTATATTTTATAAAATTGCTTTATTTTGACGCAAAATTCTGTAAATAATAAAACTATTATTATTTATTATATTTAAAAATAAATTTTATAAATAATTGTTGCACGCATTGACGCATTGTTAAGAATCAAAAGCTTGCATTACGGAAACAAAATATATGGAATGCGTAATTAAATTTTTTAGGGGGTTATCAATGCTTAATTAACCTTTCAATAATAACAAAAAAAAAAAAAAAAAAGAAAAAAAAAATCGAAAAGCAGTAAACAAAGTCCTCTAGAAAATTTAAACTAACTACAAATAAAATTGTATTTGAATAACGTTTTATTAAATTAAATATTCAAGTGTAAAAAGCGTAACGTTAGCTAGTGGCATCTGTATGAATATTATGACACTACATTACGCAACTTTTAAAATTTAAATAAAGTTCCATTGTATTCTGTATAGGATGTTTGCATTCATAGAAAAGTCGACGCCATATGTGAGCACTAAATAACATGAACTGTTATAGAAAAATTACATATTTTGCTAGAAATACTTAGCAGTTTTTTTAAGAGCAATGATGCTGTTTACAGATTGAATTAGGTTTTCAAATAAGCGAGAAAAATAATTTAATACATAATTATAAACATTATTTTCCAAAGCAACAAACCACAGTTGTCCTATGAGGAGCAATGATATGCATTACTCCAATATGGCGTTAAAGCGTATTTAGTATGACGTCATGCGAATACACCCTACAGTATATGTAAATTATACAAAATTAATTGCTGCATTTTTTTCACGGTCTGAATTTTTAAATAATTTTACTGTAATATTATTATGTACCTTATACTACTTGTTTAGAAAAACTTTATTTTTATAAATATTTTGATTAATGATGTATCAATAAAGATTTAAATTTTTAAATGCATATATATAATAATATTAAAAAAATATGATGCTGTATCGAATCAGTATGTATAATATATTCAAAAAAAAAAACTTGCAATGATATTTTGGTCGTTATTTGTATTCTTTTGGAACTTTGAATAACACTCACACATTTTTATAAATAATAATATTACACATAAAAGTTTTATCATATTGTAATATAAGGGTTCAAAGTAAGTTACTGTAATATAATATTCTTTATTTACTTATTTATTTTTTATTATTATTTTTTTCTATATATTATATTATCCAAACTATTTATCAAATAATTAAAAATATTTTTTTTTTTTAGAAGCTTAAAGGGAAGGGAGCACCATGAATAGCAATTTACGACTTTAAAACACTGGTTGCAATTCCAATAATTTTCTTCTCTCATATATCTAATCATCACGGATCTTTAATTGTTCACCCTACTGTACACCGTGCAAAATAATACCATAATTAAATATTTTTTTTTCCTCAAGTAACAAAAAGCTACAATAAGAGACTTGGAGTTCTGATCTATCAAAGCACTACTTGTCATACGATAAAAAAAAAAAAAAAAAAAAAAAAAAAAAAACTAGATTTACTGTGTGAATTCTGTAAATTGCACTGGTGGAATAGGGTGCATTCATTCATGTTAAAGTCGACGTCATGTTGGATCAATCAACAACATGGGTTGCATAGGAAAATGACACATTTTGCCAGTTTAAAAATACAAAGCAATATTTTTGAGAGCATATAGATCTTGTTAATAGGTTAAATTATCTCAAGTATGCGAGAATAATAATAACCAAAAATTAACCGATTTCCCAAAGAAAATATCTAAAAACGAAGTTTATCCTATATGCTGAGCAATGTTATTCATTGATCCAGTATGGCGTCGAAGCGTAATAAATATGACGTCATACGGATACACCCTATGATTTATGTTACGAAAGATAAGTTATGCAGTATGATATAAATTATGTTATATAGTAATAACAATAATAAAGCATAATTATTACATATTTAATTTTGTCAGTTTTTATTATATATAAAAAAAATCTTTCATTTCGATAGGTTTAACAATCGATATTAGTTCGATATTGCCGGGTCATTGTTATATCTCGGATATAGAGATGAAATTTTTTTATAGTTCATCATTATAAGAGTGGACCAATCAAACTTGTTTACAGTGATTTGCATCGCTTGGTCAGTTTACACCGGACCTTAGTCGCCATCTTTACATTGGCTTCTATTAGTTTTGTTTGAAATTTTATTTACATGTAGAAAAACAACTTTTGTAGTCATGGAAAAGAAGGATTTATGCTGCATTATCTATTATATAGCATAATTGGTAGTAAATTGAACCATAAATTCATAATTATGAAACTAGAAATTTAAATAGTAAATTACCATCAGTATATTGTAGAACTGAAATGTATAAAAACGGCCCGTTTTGTATTTGTTTAAATATATATAATAAATTACCATTAGAGATAAGACTTATTAGAGATTTCAATGTCTATAAAAAGAAATTGTTCTTATTAAATAATTCATTTTACAACTTACAAGAATTTTACGATTTTTAAATGATAATGTATAATATTAATATATATAAAAAAAAAAAAAAAAAAAAAAAGGTTGACAAAGTCAGGGCCCTAGAGTTAGCCCACAGCTATGTTTTTATTATTTTTATGTTTTTATTGATTTAATATAAATATGCATGTAAAAGTAGCACCAATTGTGCATATAGTATGTAAGTGTTTCGACTTTTTCTGTCTGTTTTTTAACTTTTACGAATACGATGTATGTTGTATACGATTGAAGGAAAGAGAGAAATAAAGAAATTTTGAATTAAATAATAATAAATATAATTCAGTATATTTATATTTGTACATTGCTAAATAACTAAATTCAACCTTATTTTTAAAGAAAATTTATGCTACTTAACATAACTTAGCATATTATAGGATTAATAAATATGTTGCAATTAGATAGTTTTAAAAATGAGAGAACATAGTTATTTTTAGTAGTTATTTTTATAGCAGTTAATATTAGGAAGTATTGAAATATGCTTTATAGTTTGGCATAAATATTTGAATTACTATGCATTCATTAAAAAATATATATTAAAACGTATTATTCAACACGGAAAAAATGGATTTCATAATTTATGCTGCATTTACGTCATTCGAGCATAATTAATGTTTAATTGGAACAACATATTTATGCTGTATTGAACTCATTGTCCTAAAAATAAGCTAGCATAAATTGTTACGTAGTTATTTTTGTCCATGAGCAGTAATTAGTTATATTTTTTAATGTTATTGATGTAGAACATGGCTATATTTCTTTATTGGTGCAAAATAGCTTTGCTATCTTGCAATATATATAGTTGAGCCAATAAGTATTTATTAATTTTACTTGACTTTTACTGAATATAATATTGTAATTATGCAATGAATAAACATTTCAACTCATCCTTTTATTCGATTAAAATATATTTCGCTCATTGAATAGTCGAAAAAATACAATTTACTAATTGAAACAACTTCGTTATATCTGTATACAGTAACAACTGCCAAGAATTATTTTTATATTTTATATGATCAATTAAAATTTAACTAGATTCAATAATTTATATAAAAAACTAACTTATTAAATATTTAATCATTTAATATTTTATATATATATACGTAACAATATAATTTTAAAATAATAACAATTTATTATTATAAATAAATATAATAAATAATATTTTAAATAATATTATTATTTTTTTTTTAATTTAGTAAATAATTTTTTTTAAATGTATAAAATATTGTTATTTTTATATGTCACTAATTAATTCACTATAATACTTCACACTTAAAAATAAATAGAAAAATAACTAAATGAATGCTTCATTGAAATAAATTAAAAAAAAAACGCATTTTTATCTTCATTAATACTTCTTATAGTTGGTGACTTAGAACCAATCAGGGCCGTGCTAGAATTTTTTAATTAATTTTACCACTTCACTTATGGGGAGAATCACGTTTTTATTATTTTAATTTTTAAGAAAACTACTGAACTGATTCCGTAAATATTTAATGAGGGATGCTAGGCATATTTTTACGTGTTTTAAGACAATATTACATAATAATAATAATATAATTTTAAATTTTCATTGCCGTTATAAAAAGCATTATATCTATTTATTAATAATAATAAAAAATTGCAAACTCAATTTTCTAAGCTAAAATAATGAGTACTGTACATAATTTCCAGGCGTAAAATTATATAATTTTGTAGTGTTAAAAAAAAAAAGGTTGAATTGAACGCCTCTATTAATCAAAGGCCAATTAATCAGATGTGAGGCTACATATTTCACGCCGTACTAGCAGTAGATAACAACCGAACAATCAATTCAATGTTCAATTCCTGGAAATTTAGCCGCCCGCTCTTTGAATGTCCAAGATGATTCTTATTATTATAAACATTTTTTTTTATTTATTTCTAGCGGCATCAAGTAGGCAGGAGAGTGAACTTTTTTTCTTTTTTTAATCAGCTGTTCTTTTACTTTTAGTCTCACTTTAACTTTGAATTTCTTTTTCAATGTTTTTCCCCCCTTAAAAATGAAGTAAAAATTGATTTAAAATATGTATACCAATAAGTATTTTACTATATTTACTAACAAAAATAAATACATAATAATTATACTAGCTCATTTTCAGCACAATTTGTTCAGTACAGTATAATTTATGCTATATTGGATAATAACTATGTTATATAGCATAAATATTATGTTATACAGCATAATTATTTATGTGGTTCTAACTTAGCATAATTTATGCTATAATGACATAAATGCAGCAGCACAAATTACGTATATATTATTTCCATGTTGATAAGCTATTTATAACTTACTATTTATTTGTTTATTTAAAAATTATTATAAATTTATCCATAGAAGCATAAACAAAATGACACGTAAAAAATAATTTTTTTTTTTTTTTTTTTTTTTTTTTTTAGTGTGTGTCTATCATAATCTTTTACTACGTATATTTGGATATCAAATTTTGTATGGGCTTTGCCTTTTTTGATCTCCTGTTGAGAAACCTCCTTTGACTATATGTGCAATGTTTATTGTATTGTAATAATTTGCTCAATAAAATATTTATTATTATTATTATAATTATTATTATTAATTATTATTATTATTGTGCGTTGAATTTTTCCTATCTTGTAGAGCACAAATGTTATTTTATAATAACATAAATAATTAGGCTGAATATCTTAATAATTTTGTTATGTGGTAATCCCTATATGTATATATATATATATATATATATATATATATATATATATATATATATATATATATATATATATATATATATATATATATATATATATATATATATATATATATATATATATATATATATATATATATATATATATATATATATATATATATATATATATATATATATATATATATAATGTAAATTATATTTTTACGTTGCTGCATTGATTTATAATAATTACGTTACAGGGGTAGTATACGTTGAACAAAAAAAAAAAAAAAAAAAAATGTCTATAATATCCTAACATATTATCTAAATATCAACATTAATTTGGCCGGAGTCATCGATTTCTTATTTATTTTTCATTCAAAAAATGTCAGATGCATGTTTTTGACGTCACAGCTCCCCTGGTTCATGTGTGGAAACAAGCGAGCTGTGACGTCACAAACCCGCATCTGGCATTTTGTAAATGGAAAATAAATAAGAAATCAATGACTCCAAATTAATGTTGATATTTAAGTATGTTAGGATATTAGACATGTGTTTTGTTCAAGGTGTTCTACATACGTACGTCTTCTCGTATTTGTTTTTATACATGTAAGGAAAAAAAACATATAATTTATATGCATTTAACTGCATAAACTGCGGTAGAACGTAATGTTTATGCACAAGACAGCATAAATAATATTGTAATGAATAAATGATGCTGAAATTCAGTTAGCGTAATTTTCCTTTTTTTTTTTTCTTTTTTCATAGATTAATAGATATTATTATTTATATAAAATATTATACAATACATTATGATTCAAAATAACATCATATAATGTTTTGATATAAAATTGGTCAGATAGAAAATGATATGAAGATAAATGGATATATAATCTGAAATGCGATGCAGACGCCGCTTTTTAATATTTCTTGGAATCAAATTCTCAACGCCGGTCGTAAAGGTGACAAAAAATATGATAGGAAAATTAGAGCAGAACGGAAAGCAAACATAAAAAAAAAAAAAAAAAAATGTTAAGTATGTTTTATTTATAATTATACAAATAAACCCCTAAGCAAAATGTTTTTAAAATTGCACAGTTTTTTGACATTTTCCTTAAGTTTTAAAAATATAGGACTTCTATTTATTGCTGCTTTCTATGAGCAACTTATTTTTTAGTTTCCAATGATCGGAATGCAATTTAAAAAAGAAAAATAATAAATTTGGCCAAGATTCGTTAAGATCGTGAAAATTAAATAATATAATAATGTAAAAAAAAAAAAAAAAAAAAAAAAAGAGCAAAGATAAAGTTAAAACTATAGGAGTCATTGTTTTGTCAAAATTAAAGTCTTCTGCATAAAGATGGATATTAAAATATTTTTATGTTTTCTTGCATTATATCACTTTATTATTATTTATTTGGTATTTACTTCTTTTACATATTATTACGACTAAAATTGTACACTAATCAATTTGATACAAAAATTTTCTGTGCCGAATATTATATGCATGCAAAATTAATATTGCTTTGTGAACAGGAAAAATAAATTTTTTCAAATTTCATCTTCAAATTTCAAATTTATAATTTTTTAAAGTATCCAAAAAACTAATTAAATTATGTCCATGTCTATTTATTTGTTTTGTATTTGTTAGTTTGAGTTTTACTCAGACATTTATTTGTTATTCTTTCTTGCTATTTACTTCAGAAATCCAATAATAATCTTACAGTAATTGTCTAAAAAAGCCAAATAATTCTCCAAATTTGAAACGAACGTGTACTTTTAATGTTTATCATGAACAAGGTCATTAAATAAATAAGGTAGTAAATAGCTTATATATGACACATGTAAAACATGGTTTATAAGGTATGTTAATAAGGTATAAGAAGATAGATTGTTTTTACATAGCTCGGCCACATGCTTCTTCTTCAACTCTCACTCTCTTTTTCATGTCTTTTCTCTTTTGGCATGTCATCGCAGTTCTCAGAATTTCAAGCATAAAAATATCTATCGAAATAAAAATATATATATAAAAAAAAATAAGATTGAAAGATCGATGGACCGAACAACAATTTATTATTGTTAATAAATATTATGTATGATAGAGAATAATCAGTTACTATATTTTATAACAGTTTGAAATTATTTAATATAGAAATTGAGAGGAATGGTACACTTGCACTATTTTAAAATAAATTTGAATATTCTTAATGCATTTCTTATGAAAAAAATTTTTTAATTACATATTGCGACAATTAAAAACAATACATTTTGCAAGTGGTCTATTAAAAAATATTAATATAAAAAAAAAATTTAAGTGCAAATTTTATAATTATAATTTTTGCATTTTTTTATTTTTATTTTAATTTTTTTTATTTATTATTATTTTTTTTTAAGGATTATATTTTTTAATAAATAGCTTTGTTTTGATTATTATAAGAGAGTTCTCTACTAATTTCTGTTTGATTGACATCTAATATGTCTGGTTACGATTTTAGTATATTATGGTTTAATTAAGACAAGAAAAAAATTACTGATAAAAATAAATAAGTGCGTCAAGGTAGCATGATAAAAATTTCAGGACCCATTATCAGCAGATAAGAGAAAAATTATTTAAATTAAAATGAGTTCTATAAGGTGCTTTCATTAATGTTAAAGTTGCACCATAATCGAGCGCTAAATAACATGCGCTGGTATAGGAAAATGACTCATTTTTCCAGTTAAAAATACTTCGCAAATAATTTTGAGAGAATTGATGTTGTTTTTCAAGTATGCCAGAAAAATAATAATAAGCAAAATATATCTAAATTGTCCAAAGAAAACAGCCACAAACTATGATTGTCCTGATGCTGAGCAATGTTATTCATTACTCAAGAAGAGCATCAAAAAGCATTGAAAAGCACTCAAAATGACATTATGCGCACACACCATATAGAAATAAATTATTATAAATTTATAAGTTTGAAAAGTGTTTTTTTTTTTTTTCATTATCGAAGACAATCTGATCCTTAAGCATTTTTTTTTGCCATCTTGTGTTATATAATGTATATTATTTATGTTATATTATATTTACATGGATAAATAACGGGTACACATACGTTAATACGTATCATACGGCTGTTTCACTCACGGTACAATAAATTAAAATACTGTACTGTACATATGAAATGTAATGCTTTAAAGTATGTAATCTCAGATTTAGTATTTTTACTGAAAATAATACTCTTTATATTGCATGACCTCCGACCATGCAGGTACAGTATGTACTTAAATATTTTACTTCTTTTTTTTTTTTTTTTTTCTTCATCTATAAGAGGCAGTTTTACTTTTTCAATGGAGGTTCTATATAGGTTTGGCGCGCGGGGAGACGCGGGGAAAGCTAAGGGTCCCCTAATTTAACATTACGCTTAAGGGGAAAAACACGTTTTTTTTTTTTTTTTTTTTTGATTTTTGCGATTTTTGAGAAAACTACTCAACCGATTTTGAAGAAGTTTTAATAAGAAATAATAGACATACTTTTACGTGTTTTAAGCAGTGGACATTTTTTAAGAATTTTTTAAACCGACAACCTCCATTCATTATTGGTGGTACGCACTACTACAGAAGCAAATTGCAAAATTATTAAACAGTGTGTGCGAAAATCGGTTATTAATGTCATTTCAATTATTATTATTATTATTATTATTTGCATACTTAAAACCTAATTCAATCTATTAACAGTATCAATGTTCTCAAAATTATTGCTAATTTTTTTTAAATTGCAAAAAGGGTCATTGACTCATACCAGCCCAAAAATCCTAGGATCACATTTATTTATGGAACGGCATATTTTTAAACGTACATTACAATACAAGAATTGTAAGAATAAACGCTTATAGAACTTATAACGAGACTGACTTGGACCGGAAACCGCTAAAAGAAGAACTATATTGCCACAGTAATTTTTTGGCACATTATTTGATTATTTATTTCCAACAAAATAAATACAATAATTTTCAAATAATATCGAGTAAAGTAAAAGAACAACTTTTTGGTCGTAAAAAAGTTTAATGATATTTTTAATTTAATAAAATTTTCTAAGATGACTAAAATTTACATAATGATTGTGTTTTCACATATTTGACGTAACAAAGCATTAACGTAATTTTACTAATTTTAACATTTTTCTATAACAACGCGGTTAATAGTCAACATTGTTTTTAGTAACACAAACAAAATTATTTGCTAATTTAACAGTTATCACTTTACACATTTTTATATTTTAAATAACTTTATTTTTATATATTATAAAATAAAATCTTTTATTAATAATTAAATATTTGTAAAATATTTATTAATGTAATTTAATAAAATAATTTAAAGAAAAGTTTAAATAAAATTAATAATTTTAAATAATAACAAAAAAAGGTGTAAAAATAGTAATAAATAAATTTAAAAGTTTATAATTAAATTAAAGTATAAAGTTAGTTGAATGGTCAATAAATGAAAAGTGTTATATATTATTGAAGCGTGAGAAATATTTAAAAAGTTAAATAATTTTTATTGTATCAATAATTCTTAGAATTGATAAATAATAAAAAAGAAGAACATCACCCTGATTTTTATACTGACGCCATCTTGTATTTTTTTTTTCTTATTTATATGAGTGGGTGCCGCGAGAGCGTTGTTCTATTGTTATCCAATATTTTGATATCGAAAAGTCATGCAGTGATGCGCTGCTGCCGAAGCAAACTCCAATAATATACTTTGTACAAATATCAGCCTTTTTTTTTTTTTTTTTTTTATATATATAAGCAAATTTATAGTGATGAAGATATAAATTTTGCTATGATTTTTTTTTTTTTGTATTTTTAATTAAATTTTCTGCATTTTTGCTACATTTTTTAGGCTTTTTCTATACATCAATGCACAGACAAAAATTAATTCGTAATAATTATGCTATTAGCTCAATATAGCAATATAATGTATGCTATATTGTACAGTGATTATACTACATAACATAATAATTAACATGTTCAGCATAATAACTTATTTTATTACAAAATAGCAACATTTGTGCTCTACAATATAGGAAGTGTTCAATGTAGCAACATAATGTATGCTATATTGTACAGTGATTATACTACATAACAGCATAGTTAACATGTTCAGCATAATTACTTATGTTATTACAAAATAACAATATTTGTGCTCTACAATATAGCAAGTGTTCAATGTAGCAACATAATGTGTGCTATATTGTACAGTGATTATACTACATAACATAATAGTTAACATGTTCAGCATAATTACTTATGTTATTACAAAATAGCAACATCTATGCTCTACAATATAGCAATATACAAATGCAGAGTAAATTACGTAATTTTTTTTATTGGGCATGATCACCGACAGAATAAATTACGTATAATTTATGCTGTAGCATAAATATTGCTACATTAGGAGAGCATAATCATTTATGCTATAAATTAATTATTTAAGTTATATTTAAAATTAGTTAATATTTTTCAGAATAGCATAATTTTTAACTATCATCAAATGCTGCTGAAAATTTGCTAGCATATTTTGTAATTTATTAATCAGTGTATTTTATTTGCTAAGAAATTGTGTCTTCATTTTATTCATTAATTTTAATACTTAATTTTTTTTAATGTATATATTTTTTATTAGTATTATTTTTCATTATAATGATACAAATATAATTTCTTTAAAAATTTGCTAACATTTATCCTGCACTGCGAGTTTTTGTTTATTTTTTTATTATAATATATAAACATTTAAACATTTATTGTAAATAAAAAAATAATAAAAAAAAAAAATGTACATAATTTTGATTATATTATTAATTTTTAATCGTCAACACCTAATATTCTATGAATATTTTCAAATAGCCAAGTTGCCCTACTAATTTCAATTAAAACTGACTATAGAAATATTTGAAAGTGAAAAGATATTTTTTAATGTAACGTTTCATTATTTTTGTATTGTATATCTTTCTCTTCAATCGATAAAATAAAAATTACTTATGCATCTCTATGTTTATTGAAACAACCAATTCTGAGAATTGAAATAAATGCAGCATAACCTTCTCTAACAGCTTATTTTCTTATAATAACCTGCGCTACGCTTTGTACACTGGATATACAAACTACTACTCACTATAGACATTGTCGCTGCACATTCATGTTTATACATCGCACTGTAATACATAGTGAGTAGCTTTATTAAAATTGACATGATACTAGAAATTAAATATTTAAAATAGCAAAAAAAAACAAAAAAACAAAAAAAAACAAAAAAAAAAAAAAAAAAAACATTGTGGGCACACTTAATAAAATGAATGGGTTACTATGAAATGTGGTACAGAGCATGCACTTATGTTTAGCTATAGTAGCATGCATATATCACTGTTATGATCCGATAAAAGTGAAGCTCGTTCTGTAAAGTAAAGTGAATCTCAATAACAGTAATTGACTGACAAACAAATAAGACACGTTCATTGGTTGATCTTTTTTTTTTTTTTTTTTTTTTTTTTTTTTTGAGCCGATATAAGTGAGTTGCATATTGAGACTGGAACTTTGTTCGGAAAGTTCCTTTCATTCTTATCACGTTCAAAAGTTCTAAAAAGAAGAAATAACTGGAATGGACCACTTGCAATAAAATGTTTTTAATTGTTGCAGCAAGTAAGTGAAAACGATTTTTACATAAGAAATGCATTAAGAATTATTCAAAATATTTTAAAAAGTTCGTTCATTGCAAGTGGTCAATTAACAATGATCGACCATAATATGTATAAACGTGTAGTAAACAGGTAACTAATACGTCATAATCAGCTGTTTATGACAAAGGAACATTTTCGAAGCTGGCTCAATATTTGTGTGCAGTTTATAGAAAGAGCTTACATAAGGCAACATGTGCATTTTAATGAATAAATACGAAATGGGATCTTCAAAATTAATAACAATTTTTACCAGAATGCTAATATAGCCCCACGAGTATGCAATTTGTGTGACTATTCATGTTTATGACGTCAGAAACATGCAAAAATTAGCAATAAAAGTTGTGCGGGTTGCATAAATTGAAATTTTCTGATCACTGCTACGGAGCTAATGCTGGTTTTTGAGGCAAACTAAAGTTATTTATGTAAGTCCCAACAAGTGTTTTCTTCTGGTCTTTGCCAGTTTGTATATTCTAGGGATCTTTCTTTGAAATTCCACAACATAATAAAGATTAATATAATTTATGGATGAACGTCTACTGCTTTACTATGCACTGACTTTGCACCGGAGCATTATTTTGCTAGTGCTGGTGACTAATAATTTGGCTATTATTTTTTTAATAAACTGAAAATCATGAAAAAAGTCCAATTGAAAATACATTTAATATTTAAAAAAATGGGCTAAAAAAAATGTTAAGTGTATCAGCAACTTCTAGTATTCCTAATTTACAAGAAAAATTGTTATGAGGGTTGCAAAAAATTTTAGTTTTTAAATTATTAGTTTTTAAATTATTGCGTCAAATTTTCAATTTTATTTTTTTATTATTATTATTATTTTTTTTTTTTTCCTACGACGATCAACTAATAGTTTTTAAATGGTTTTGCTCATTTTTGATGCAATAGAACAGGGTTTATGAACATCATTAATATAATAGTCACCATTATAATAATTCGCAAAATACACAGGGAGTTTAAATTAAATGACAAAAAATAAAAATAAGATATACATTTATTTAATCCAGTGCGTACAACGGAGTTCAGTACCTGATTCGATTAATATGATATAATTTGAGTTAATTTTTTTTATAGTTTTTATTTATGTGTGACAAAAGTATTGTAAAAAAGATTAAAAATTATTGTTTATATATTTTTTATAACTTATAATATTATAATGGAAATTTATAAAGTTTTAATATAAATAATATTTTTATTTAAAAATATTATGTTTATTTATTTTAATTAAAATACATTTTTATTTATTGAAATGTATAAAAACTTAATTGTGAAATTGTTTACAGCAATTAATAACTTTCAGCACCGAAGCCGTAAGAGCTGTTCCGAAGCAGCTCAAATGTATGAAATACTTGTGTAGCGAACATTGAATGAAGATATGAAAATTATCAGGCAGTTATTCATGAACACTATTTATAGAAATGTTGACCCTCTCGTGGTGATTTTGAAACTACAATCTGGCCACACTGGTATTGTATCATGTGAATAGCTCATAATTTTTATGATATTATTTCTGTCTGTAAATATTATTATGGTCGAAATTTTGTAAATATTACAAATTTCACTGCATTCATGCTATATATATATTTTTTTTTATTTTTTTTTTAACAATGACAAAGTCCGAAGACAATAAATTTTTACTCAGCTGTTTTTTGTTCTTGAAAATTTTTTAATATAAAATTGTGTGTCCATTGAAAAATGACATGTATACTTGTTAGAGCATGACTTCATACTTAATGCACTTCGACGCCATACTGGAGCAATGAATAACTTTTGCTTAGCATAAGACAAACTTGATTTTCGACTTCGACTCTTTTCTTTGGAAAAGTAACTAATTTTTTTTATTATAATTTGTATACTTGAAAACCTAATTCAACCTCTTAACAGCATGAATGCACTCAAAAATATTGCTAAGTATTTTTAAATTGGCAAAATGTGTCGTTTTCAGACACCATCTCATGTTATTTAGTGCTTACATATGACGTCAACTGTTATATAAATGCGACAACCCTATAATTTAGATGCGATATGAAATTTTAATATGGTTTTTACCTATTAGAAAAAATACGCATATTATGAGGTTTTAGGTTGATAAATTTATTTGTTATATTTTTGAGATGAGAGAGCAGAGATGAAGATGTGAGAAGATGGCGGTCAAGCTGTACAATAGATGACCATGAAAGTGATTGCTATTACTTGATGCTATAGTCAGCATAGCTGATCGGTTATTGCCATTGGAGATTGGGGGAGAGTGTGAGTGTGAGTGTGAGTGAGAGAGAGAGAGAGAGAGAGAGAGAGAGAGAGAGAGAGAGAGAGAGAGAGAGAGAGAGAGAGAGAGAGAGAGAGAGAGAGAGAGAGAGAGAGAGATTGAAACTTTTAGTACAACTTGCACCGTATACAATTTTTAATTCTCTTCAATAGAGGTTATCAGCGATGAAAAATGATTATAATTTTTTTAATACAGTTTATCGGTTTAAAAGAAATGGTTAAAAAAATGTCTATAGCTTAAAACACATAAAAGTATATCTCATTTAAATTTCTCCGAAATCGGTGGAGTAGTTATATTTCAAACCTCGCAGAAAACGTGTTTTTCCCCTCCCCATAAACGTAATGTTAAATTAGGGGACCCTTATTAGCTTTCTTCGCGCGCTAAACCGATAAGTTCTACTATCTAAAAAAAAAAAAAAAAAAAAAAAAAAAAAAAAAAAAAAGCGAAAGTATGTCTGGTTTCTCTGTTATTCCCTGTCTTGGTGCAAAATATTTTTAAGTTTTTTTTTATTTATATAAAATAAAAATTCATAAGATGATTAATTTAGGCTTTTAAATTTAAAAATGTCATAACTGTAATAACCTATTTGATAATTAATATAAGTTTCTTTAAAAGTTTAGCTTTTAATTGTAATTAACAATTTACTTTCTTTTATCTTCAGCAAATAGATCAGTAACTGCATTGGCAAAACGAGATTAATTCTTCTTAGTTTTAATTGAAATATCAAATTTTCCCCCTATAACATAATAGATTTCCACTAAGAATAAAGATAACGTTAATATAAGTCAGAAATATTAATGTAATAACTTAAAATAAATAAATACGCGACGCGTATAGAATTCTTGTCGGATGCAAAATTTGAAATAAAACCAACATTTTTGTTGTTATTTATTATTCGGGCTTAAGAGTAGTATATATAGGGTGTATGCATTCAAGTTAAAGTCTATTCCATATGTACGTGCTCACTCAATAACATGGCTAATTGCATAGGAAAATTACCCATTATGCCAGTTTTAAAATACTTCTAAATATTTATTGAGAGCTTCGATGCTGTTAATAGGTTTCATTAGTATCTCAAGTACGTGAGAAAAATAATAATTATACACAAATTTATCGATTTCTCAAAGAAAATAGCCCAAACCGAAGTTATTTTGTCCTATGCTGAGCAATGTTATTCATTATTACAGTATGGCCTCCAAGCGCAATAAATATGTATATATATACCTTTTGTAGGGTAAAGTTTTTTTTTGTTATTGTCTATATAAATTTTAATTTTTATCATTTATGCCTTATAATTTAAGAGTAAGAGTAATTTTATGTATTTAAGATACGCACTACGTATCTTTTCAACAAAATAGAATATATATATATATATATATATATATATATATATATATATATATATATATATATATATATATATATATATATATATACATATACATATATATATATATATATATATATATATATATATATATATATATATATATATATATATATATATATATATATATATATATATATACATATATATATATATATACAAACATAATGCTATATCAAATGTTACATAAAGAAAATTTTGAATCGTGTTACGAGTGTAATATATTAACGTAAACGAATAAAGTTTAGATGTTCTTGTAGTTAAGTGGATATTAGTCAGATTGTTTTTAAATAATACTACCTTGCAAAAGTCAAATTTTCAAGTAAAGAATAAACTTATCTGTCCAAGTTATTAGATTTAATTTTTGCTATTTTCACATTTCAGTGTTTAGCAAATTAATAAATAATTTAATATAATTTAAATAGTTATAAAATATTAAATTTTGTCTATTTGTAAATAATGTTTTAAGCTAAATATTTTTCTAAATAATTCAATATTAAATGAATAAAAAATATATAATATTTTTACAATAAAAATTTATTTAAAGAAAAAAGTACTTTTTTATATTATCTAAAAATAGTTTTTAATTTGGTATGTATTTTGAGAATTCAATTTTAAGTCCATAAACTTCTATATATCATTGTTTTTTTAACAATACATAATTAATTAAGTATACCACACGTTTCATGATAAACAACCATTTTAATTTCATTAAAATAAACAACAAACTTTTTCTATAAAGCTCTATATGAGAAACATGATTGAAAATTTAAATATAGAAACAATTAAAAATACAATTTCAACTTTATGCTTAATCAAACCATATCAGTGGCTTAGCACATCTAATAATTAAGTTAAGTTTACGGAAAAAAAAAAAAAAAAAAAAAAAAAAAAAAGTAAATAAAAGCTTAAATAATTTTATTGAGCTCGACCTTGTCTGTCCGATATCTATTTTTTCTTTTACTGCGTGCGAACATTATATTATCAATAAGTTTAATTTTACTCACACACAAATTGTTTATATAATCTACAAGCCCTTGTCGGCTTGTTCAATTATGGCTAATAACACGCAGTATTATTATTATTATTTTAATTAATAGAAAATTTAATTCTTAATTAAATATGATATACATATAGCAGTTTTGTAGAGTATAAAAAAACTGCAAACAAAATTATTGAGTATAAAATGAAAACTAAAAATACTTAAAGCCATAGACCGTATAAAGCAACATGTGATTTTTAATGAATAAACACGGAATGGGATCTTCAAAACTGTAAACAACTTTTACCAGAATGTTAATGTGGTACCCCCGGTAGTACCCCACGAGAGAGCGTGAAAATACTGTAAAGTATGCAATTTGCGTTACTATGATTATGACGTCAGAAACGTGCAAAAATTAGTATGAAAATATTATGCTTGTTGCATAAATTGAAATTTATGATCACTGCTACGGAGCTACAGTTGGGTTTTGAGACAAACTAATGTTATTTATGTAAATCCCATCAAGTGTTTTGTGATATAAATGCTTATATTATGTTTTTCTCTGGTCTATTCCTTTAAGAACTAAAAATTGAAAAAATAATGTAAATTGCATTTTGCATAGTTTATTGTAGATTTTTGTACAGTATTTGGTGTGTGTTTTCTCTCTTTCGTTGAAATACCAATATACTCAAGCGGCTCAAGCCTCTTATAATAGGGTGTATGGTGCGCATGACATCATACTGAATGCGCTTTGACACCATACTGGATCCATGAATAACATTGCTCAGCAGAGGACAAACGTGAGTTTTTGGTTATGTTATGGCATAATTATCTTCAATTTTTACGCTATGTTTTCAAATTCAGTAAATATTGATTTAAAATAACAATAATAATAAAGAACTCGTCATTAGCAAAAGTCAATTAAAATTGTAAAAATTTTGACTGCAATAAAATTTAAGTTCTCCACGTGCGTGACAATGTGGTGCCAGTTGGTGACAGTCTGCTCAGCAGTTAAATAGATAGTCGTCGCATTCACATTTTGAATATAATTTTATCATAAAAAAAAAAAAAAAAAAGAAAAAAAGCACGAGCAAATTTTCATTAAAATATTTTACGATATAAGTGAGAATCACAGTTTTTTTTCTTTTTTTTTTTTCTTAAATTTTATTATACATGGACAAAAATTCATCAAGATTATTCTAGCCTAATTGCAGCACAGCATAATTTTTTAGCAATATTGCATGTAAATTATGCTACTCAAGATAATGAAGTATTGTAAGTTATCATCACAACTCACAACCATTTCAGAAATTCCAAAAACATATTTATTCTGTATAACAAATTGTACAGGGATAAAAATAAATACGTAAAAATTATGTTAGCATATTTTTAGCAACACATAACATATTTCATAATAGCTATCTATGTTACTCACTCAGTATAATTATTTATGTTATTTCAACATAGCAACATTACTGAGCTATTGTCATAACTTTTGTATTTATTTATTTATTTATTTATTTATTTATTTATTTATTTATTTATTTATTTATTTATTTATTTATTTATTTATTTATTTATACTTACTTACTTACTTACTTACTTACTTACTTACTTACTTACTTACTTACTTACTTACTTACTTACTTACTTACTTACTTACTTACTTACTTACTTACTTACTTACTTACTTACTTACTTACTTACTTACTTACTTACTTACTTACTTACTTACTTACTTACTTACTTACTTACTTACTTACTTACTATCTTACTAACTCACTCACTTACATATTAAATTACATTGACCCCTAAGAATACTATACAAACTAACCTTTCATACAAGTTGTATAATTTACTTTGACAGTAAAAATAATTGTCTAACATCACGCAATATAAATTATGTCAACCCGATAAAGTAATTAGTATGATTTAATAATTACAATTTACATTTATCATGCAAGAATTGAATACTAATTCACTTAAGTACATAAAAGAACATTTTTCATTAACTCTCCTAGCTATATAGTATAGACTAGACGACGCCAAGTAAAGCTTGCAAATATATTGACCGATTTTACACTATATTACACTGTAGTTTTTCTCATTCACTTTTAAAGGAGTATACCGTATACGCAGGCATAGTATTTTGTTGGTCAGGAATACATAATCCAGTATAGGAAAAATGTCATTTTTATATTTTTAATATAGCAAAAAGAGCTTCAAACCTCAATCATAGCCTTATTTCTAGCTCCTAATAAGTTCGAAGAATATGAGAAAATTTTCGTTAAGGAATAAACTTTTTTTATGTGACAAATTAGGAGAAATGATGTTTCCCCTATGCTGGACAATGCATTAGGCACCACAAACATGGTGACAAAGCGCAAGGATGCACAAGGGGTCTATTGCTATTACAAGTGAAATTACCCAGAAAGACTAAAATAGCTAATTTTCCAAAGAAAATAGCCAAAAATCACGTTTGT
Organism: Ecdyonurus torrentis; assembly: GCA_949318235.1. NCBI lineage: Eukaryota > Metazoa > Arthropoda > Insecta > Ephemeroptera > Heptageniidae > Ecdyonurus > Ecdyonurus torrentis. The sequence goes on along the minus strand of OX439133.1, from coordinate 3,397,858 downwards.
CCTATGCTGAGTAATGTTATTTCATTGCTCAAGAAGAGCATCGAAAAGCATTCAGAATGACTTCATGCGCACACACCGATTGGGAAACATAAATAATGTGTATGTATGTATTACGTATACAAATATATTAAAGGCATAGAACACATTGAACAAAAAGATTTGTCTAATATCCTAATTTACTATAATATCAACATTGATTTGGTCGGAGTAATTGATTTCTAATTTATTTTCTATTCATACTTTCTTTTCTATTCTGTGGGTTACGTACAGCTCACTAGTCCACGTGCAGGGGAGCGAGCTGTGACGTCATAAACCTGCAATTGCCGTTTTGTGAATAGAAAATAAACTAGAAATCAATGACTCCTGCCAAATCAACGTTGATAAAGTATGTTAGAATATTAGACATGTTATTTGTTCAATGTGTTCTATGCCTTTAACTTATAATCTTTATTTTAGATGTAATATATCATATTTTTAAAATTTTCTTCTAATGTGTTATATTTAATAGTAAATACTAATAAAAAAAATAATATAAATAGTATTCTTTTAATTGGCATGTAAGTTTACATACTGGGTTATGATTGGCGTGTTTTTGCAATCATGCAACTAATTATTATAACATAATAAAAAATAAATAATCAATTTTATTCGAAATATTACCGTGAAAACTTAAAGCCAATCGTTTTTTATAGTAATGCTCAAAACAAAATCATAAATTGCGTTTTTTTTATTATTATTTTTAAATTATTATTATATTTTTTATTTTATTATTGCAGATTTAGTGATCATTGATCAAATTGTTTTCTTGTAAAAATAATTGTTTCTTCAACGTGTTTATGTGTGACTGATTATAATTAAAATTATTATTAGTCAGTGTAATTTTATTGGTCTGTAGTCTGTAGATGATAAAATAAATAATTTGTATCATTTTTTGTTTGCAAAAAGAAAAAAAGAAAAAATTAACATTAATAATAAATAAATATTAATAAAAAAAAATGAAAATGCAATGCACTTAATAAAACAAATTTTTGGACCCATTTTTTTGCATTTGATGAAAAATAATATGCACCGACATTTCCCTCTACATTGGTTTTATTCATGTTCAAGTCGACGTCATAAGTGAGCACTAAATAGCATTGGCCAGTATAGGAAAATGACACATTTTGGCAGTTTAAAAATACTTTGCTATATTTTTGAGAGCATTGATGCTGTTAACAAGTTGAATTAGTTTGTCAAGTATGCAAGAAAAATAGTAATGACTAAAAAGTAGCTAGTTTTTTAAAGAAAATAGACAAAAACTACGTTTGTCCTTCGGAAGAGCATTCAGAATGACGTCATGCGCACACAGCGTATAGTAATGAAAAATATTGAGAGTATAATATTATTATGAACTATAAAATTCATGTTTCATCTTACGGTATATAAAAGTAAACTTGATTGTCCGTTATAAATAAAAACATGAATCTTTATGGATTGTTTTGAATTGTATAATATATACCTGATGCGCTCTCTTGCTCTCGCGTTGCACTTTTTTCTCAGAAACATGAGTAGCCAACAAAGTGCATCTGTAACAATGTATCAGCTGATTTCTATTGTCATGCTGGTATTAGGCATCAATATCTATCTTATTATCAACTTTTATTATTTCTAGCCTGTCTGCCGTTTGTTACTAAGAAAAATATAGTGCATGGCAATTTGAATAAAAAAAAAATAATAATAATACAATAGTAATCTTTTAGGGGTTGATTGTATTTTCTTAAATATAGAACCATTAATGTAGTTTAATTTTTTTTAAATACCGAAAGCATATAGGCCCCTTGCACATCCTTGCGCTTTGTTGCCATGTTTGTGGTGCGTAATGCGTTGTCCAGCATAGGGGAAACATCATTTCTCCTAATTTTTTTTTACATAAAAAGAGTTTATTTCAACTAAATAAATTTTTCTTAAATTCTTCGAACTTATTAGGAGCTAGAAATAAGGCTTTGATTGAGGTTTGAAGCTTTTTTTTTTTTTTTTTTTTTTTTTTTTTGCAATTAAAAAAAATAAAAATGACGTTTTTCCTACGCTGGCCTATGTATTCCTGACCAACAAAATGTTGGCTCTTAAATATGAGTGTAACCGGTCTATATTATGTATAGTTTATACTGTATTTTTATTATTATATTATAATTAATAATAATTTAGAATCAATGACATATTATTATATGCTTTGTTGCATAGTTGCTATAAATTATAAAATACTGATTATGCTAATATAGATTATGCTGTATTGAACAAATTCTGCTAAAAATTAACTAGTATAATTATTATAAATTAACCTAGCTCGATTCATGGCTAGATGCTCTTATCATTACACTCTGTAATTACGGAATGCGAGATAAATATTTATGAAACGTTAAATGTATGTGTATCTCTTTATATAGTGTGTATGCATTCATGTCAAAGTCGACGCCATGTTGGATCACTCAATAACATGGGCTTTATAGGAAATTGTCTCATTTTTCAAGTTAAAAATTATAAGGCAATATTTTTGAGAGCATTAATGTTGTTAACAGGTTGAATTAATATCTCAAGTATGTGCAAAAAATAATTAGAACAAAAATTTAATCAATTTTTCAAAGAAAATAGTCAAAAACGATGTTTGTCCTATGCTGAGCAATGTTATTTATTACTCCAGTATGGCGTCCAAGCGCACTAAATATGACGTCAAGCTTATGCAACTCTTATAGTGTAAAAATTATAAATATTATCATTTTTTTTACATCACGTTAAAATATTACAATTTTTTAACAATAATTATAAAATATTTATATGTAAGAAATATTTTAATAACATTAAAAATATTTAATTAAATAGTTTTATTTAAAAGTATTTACAAAATTTAAAATTATATAACAAAAAAGTTATAAATAAAATACAATCTTGATTATCTGTTTATGGTTGAAATAAATCTATTTTGTCTCTGAATATGTGATAAGTTCATTTCTTATTATATTTAAACAAATGATAAATGATTTGATAATATAAGAAATTGGTACTTATCAAGTAACTGGCTGATATCTGGAATATAAAATAAATAAGGCTAGAAAAGAGGTTCTGCGGGATTTGACTCTACAGCTTTATGCTATAAAATTTAAAAGAAAGAAATTTTCTCAGTGTTACATAGGATAATATCGTCATAAATGTAAAAAAAAATTTAGGAAGTCACAATACTAGATTTAAAATTATAATTTTTTGAAGTTTTAGCCTCATAACAGCCCATGTTAATTTCAATAATTATTTTATCTAATAGTCAAGGGTTCTAAAAAAAATATCCTAGGTAGCATGTTACTATATATTCACTTTCAAATGGCATCATAAAGTTTCGAAGTTTTTTTTTTTTTTTTTTTTTTTTTTCTTTTTTTTTCTATCAAACCTCAAGGCAACCCTTAAAAGTTTGGTTATAATATATGTCTAACACATGCAAACACTAGTAAATATTATGTTCTTACACTTAAAAGATAAAATGTGAAAATACAAATTTCAACTCCAATTATTAAGTCAAATTATAGAAACTTTTTTTAATTAAAAATATTATTATAATTCTTTCAAAAAAAAAATTTTTTTTTAATTCATTAAATTGCATTTCAAAAAATTAGTTTCTTTTGTTTGATATAAATAAAGAAAAAACAGGTATATGTCAATTCTTTTATTACTACAGTATTATAGTGCGATGATACTTGACAAAGTTTACAATAAAAAAATTATAAAATATTAAATACCATATATTTAAAAAAATTTTAATTAGTATTTTTATTTACTATTATTAAAATATAGTATTTTTATTTGCAATTATTTAAAAAAATATATAAAAAAATTAAAATAAATTGAAATAGATTTTTCATCAATTATACATTGTAATTTCTAATGATATAAATATCAGATCAGATTTTCTGTTAAAGAGTTAATCAGTTAGTGTTCTCACCAGTTGGATTGTAGAAATTAATGTATTTAAAACGTTTATTTTCACCTGAATGAAATTTTTTTAGATTGAATACGAAATGTACTTTGACGGCGTCAAATCACGTGCATACTCATAACATGAGCAATGTTACTCACTACTCCAGTATGGCCTCCAAGCGCATTAAATATGACGTCATGCGGATACATGCACCCTATAGCTTCCACCGTTGTGGGATGACTTAAGCTAGCTTTTGAAAACTATATTTATATACTCGATCTGTCAAACTCATAAAACGTGAAAAAACAACAAAGATAGTGCAAAAATCAAACTTTAATTAAATAGTTTTTTTTTTTTTTTTTTTTAACGTTTCTATGAGCATTAGTTAACGGAGTAGGGGACCGACGTCGGCCATTAGACTCAAACTTTTCTCGTCAAAAAAAATCTGAAATTTTGAACAATGCAGCTTCAGCTTGAGACAATTTCAAATATATACAAATTTTGGGGGGTCACCGTGCAAATTAGTTTTATATGATTTTTTGAAATTTAAAGTCCATAAGGCCCAATGTTAATTTCAATAAATTTTTTCTTTTTTTCGGGACGGTCAAACATCCTGAAATTTTTATCACGGCTACGTGTGACCGTTAGCTACACAATGACAACAAATTTAGACCCAAAACACTTCTAGTTTTTGAGATATAAGGTTGGTACCCTACTCCCTTAAGGCGTAAATAATATTTGAAAATGTGGCTACAGTCACCTCACTTGTCAGTACTGCTTTATATTCTCACTTTTTCAGTCCATTAACCACATAAATATTTTAACGATAAATTAAAAAAATAAATAGAAAACCCTTAAAAAAAAAAAAAAAAAAAAAAAAGAATTTTCATATACAGTAGGTATCTTTAATTAAGTAATTTAAATGCTCTTAGTCTATCTCTCTCTCTCTCTCTCCCCACTACTACAAAATCACTATACACAAAGTCACGTGCAACTATTTCTATATCTAAAAATCGATGTTTTGCTTCCCTGACGAAGCGACTTCAATCCAATATTTGAGGGCGGGGGCGGTGAGCTCAGATCATGAGAAGGCTTACAAATGATTTTTGTGCGTGTTTTTCTATACAGAGCGAAATATAATAAAGTTTTTGATGATAAGAACCAAGGTTAAAGTGTGTTTATTATTAGCATTTTACACTCAAATATTGACCAAATTTTGGTAAATTGATATTAGTTTTATTTAAAATTGCAATTTTAACGGTTCTACTAATGTAGATTTGGACTTAGAAATATCTGATTGATGTTTATCGCTTTTTATTCATACAATGCTAATTTATAAGAAAATAATAAAATTTAAAAATACAGTTTTCTGCAAAAGTATAATGCATTATTTAGCAAATATGTTTCCTTAAATTAGAAATACCTAATACAACTTAATTTTAATTTCTAGACTTTAATAATTGTGCAAAGTACTTCTAAATCCTATAATCCTTAAACATTGAAAGACCATTATTAAAAAAAAAAAAAAAAAATTAAAAAAAAATGCAATTAGAAATAGAAGTTTTAAACGAAGAAATACTACAGACCATTTTGAGTGTTGAAGAGAGCAGGAAAAAAAAAAATAATAAATTTAAAGCTTAAAGAATCCCTATACCACCCAAACTAATATATTTGTCTCAAAAACAAAACATTAAAACATGGATCTCCTATATAACACTTTTTTTTCTTTTTAAAGAATAAGATATTATTTAGAAGGCTAGAAGTATACCCTTGATACCGAGTTTTTTTTTAATGCACTTTTGCATATTATTAAATATTACATATTAATGTATCGATCTTTTATAATTTAATTCTTTTTGTTATATTTGCTATTATTTTATTATTATTATTATTTTTTGAACATGTTTACATCAGTTTTATTTGAATTTATGATCGCAAAAGATCGAAACAAGACAAAAAAAAAAGTCTTTCATATCGTAAATACATTTTTATAAAAAATAAAATTTCAGTTTATAATTTTACAAGCTTAAGTTTACATTATTATAATTATTAATTTATAACAATAGTGAATAGTTAATGATTACTTGATCTTGAGGCTTTACATTTCATAAATAAATAAATAAATAAATAAATAAATAAATAAATAAATAAATAAATAAATAAATAATTAAGTAAATAAATAAATAGATAAATAATTAAGTAAATAAATAAATAGATAGATAAATAAATAAATAAATAAATAAATAAATAAATAAATAAATAAATAAATAAATAAATAAATAAATAAATAAATAAATAAATAAATATGTAATTAAATAAGTAAATAAATAAATGAACATACAAATAAATAAAATAATTAAACAGCTAAAGATACCTAAAAAAATGCAAGACAAATATAATTATGCTTACAATATTAAAATGAGTGACACCAAATTAATTTGCATAATAAACAAAGTTATAGCGGCATATAGAAGACAGTGACGTCATCACAATGTGACGTCACATGTTCCCCCTCAATATTTCTCCTCACTTGGAAATGTGTAGAAGTCTCTGTTCTTCTGTTTTGTGAACTTCACATTTTATGTGAAATAAAAGTTCGCGTGCAAGCTTTTATATTTCCAATCCAGAGTAATATTAACCAAAATCTACATTTAGGTAAGTAAATGCATGGGTATTTTCATTGATTTCTAAGTATTTTACTATCAATTCAAAAGAAATTTATTTTTATAATATGTTGTTATATTTACGTATTAACAGCCAATGAAATACTACCATTGAATGTGTATATATAAAAAATATTGCTTGAGGCGTTTCGTTGTATTACTTTTTTTTTTATATATATAAATACGATACCGTTCATTCAAACTTTAATTTATATACTTTTTAGTATTTGTTTTTATATGTTTTATTACACGTGTAACTTATTACTATTATATATAATTAATTATACTGAATTATTTTATTATTTAAATTTATTTGTTATGTTTTAGCGTATACAAAATGTTAACAATAAAATACATTTATTGATTGAAATTTCAAAAATAATTACAGAATTATTGCTTGTGATTTTTTATTTTATTTTTTATTTTATATTTTTTTATTTTGGCATAGGAATTATGAAGATATTTATTTTTAGATATTCCATCAATAGGTTCATTCAGAAATTATATTCCATGTGCGTCATTTTTTATTGATGATTGTTCTATGATTTTAATATTTAAAAAAATAATTTTAAGAGAGTTTATTGTGTATGAAAAATTATTTCAAAAATTTGTTATCTTATAACACATAATAGTGTATTCTAAATATTTTCTAGCCTTGCTGCACTAGTTTGAAAAAAAAAAAAAAATAATAATAATAATAAATTTTAGGAGTTGGAAATTAGGGGATCCGATAAACTTTTCCCTCACACTTCTTTGATAATCTCTACACTGCTGTATATGTTTTTTTTTTTTTTTTTTTTTTTTTTTTTTTTTTTTTTTTTTTTTTAATAATTTGACCATTTTTGGGTTTAGGAGAGTTAAACAAGTATTTTTTTTTTTTCTTTTCAGGTCTATTAAAGACCTGTTACACGGTTACTTATTAGGTAAAATACACTAAATAACGTATTAATTAATCTTTTTAATTTTCAGTTTTATTTGAAATGTATATGTTAATATTGTCTTCAAGATACAAAATAATAATAACAAATAAATCTTCAGTTAATGTTTAAATAATTAATTTGAAAGCATTTGATTTTTACAATGTATAATCTTAAAAAGTACGTCAGGGATTATATTAATTTTTCATTGTAACATTTTAAATAAAAGCTGTAATTGGTTTGTTGGTAAATATATAATATATATATATTTATATATTTTTTAAATTATAAATATAAATAGAGTTGCTATGAAAAGATTAATACAAAAATTAAAGCATAAATAAGAAATATATTTACAAAATATAGAACATTTATTTATTTCAATTTAATCAATATGAATGTGTAGACAGTAGAGTAAGAAAAAAAAAAAAAGATATTGGAAAAATCTTATTGTAAAGGTTTAATTTTTCTAAAAAACTATTTGATTTTTTACAGATACTTTTAAGTTGTACAACTTAAAATTATGTTAAATTTTGGAACAGTAACCATGCAACATTTTTGAATAATGCATTCATGAAATTTTAAGTAAAACTACTATAAAAGTTAATTGAATATAAGACCGTATATATATAAGTTCCAATGCAATTTTCAATATTTATTTCTCTCTCATATAACACTGATGGATGGCTATTTATATTTTATCTCTTATAGGAATATTGCCTTTAAATGACAAAAAGTTGGGGCCAGCTTATTAATTTTAGAAAAAATAAGCCCCCTAAAAAGTGTTCTAATATTATGTGATCTATTTAGAATTTTATATTCTAGAATAAATTTTACAACTAAAAATTTTGAAGCCTTTTTTATAATATTTAGCCACACTCAAAAACTTGCAAAAAAAAAAAAAAAAAAAAAAAAAAAAAAAAAAAAATATATATATATATATATATATATATATATATATATATATATATATATATATATATATTTATATATATATATATAAATTCCACATAATTGGAGTTCCCTTTTAATTATTAATGTGCAGATATATTGTTCGTGCTCACTAATCATTCATTAGTGCAAATTTCAGTTAAAACACCTTTAATCTATAAGAATTTGTTTGATGTATTGTAGTTTTCTCCACATTTTGTTATAGCTCATATAATGAGACTCAAAATTTATTATTAAAAAAAAAAAAAAAGTATTAAAGGAAATATAGACCAGAGAAAAAAAAAAGCATTTATATCACAAAACACTTGATGGGATTTACATAAGTAACTTTAGTTTGTCTCAAAACCAAATAGTAGCCCCCTAGCAGTGATCAGAAAATTAGATTTATGCAACCCACACAACATTTTCATACTATTTTTTGCATGTTTCTGACGTCATAAACATAAATTTTTACGCATAAATTGCATACTTTACAGTATTTTCAAGTTCTCTCATGGGGCTACATTATTATTCTGATAAAAATTGTTATCAGTTTTGAAGATTCCATTTTCGTGTTTATTCATTAAAAAGCACATGTTGTTTTATGTGGTCTATGGCTTTAAAAAAACCTTGAGGTAAATTTTTATTCCCACGTTCAAAAGTATTATCCAATGGAACCTAAAATAAAGTATAAAAATATATTATCAAAATAACTGATAGTATGTAACCTCAAAAAAAATTACAAAATCTGATGTCCTCATCTAAACTTTACAGATCTTATTTAGCCGCGACTTTGGCAAAGAAATACAAATGATAAAATCCAACTTGGCGACGTTTCTTTGATGCAGACACACGTAGACAAAATTATATCTAACAAAAGTATTTTCAAGATCGTAGCAAACGTATAATTTAGAGTGAACTTTTAGAGACACGTTTTTTCATAATTCCATGCACAATTCTTTAAACGCAAGTATACAGAAAAGGTGGAAAAAATAAAGAAAAAAATTATAAATCATTAACATAAAATAATATAAAAAAATACTAACATACATTTTTATTTATTATAATTAATTAAACTTTAAAATTTATTTGCTGTTTACTTTATAAAATTAAATTAGTCTTCTTGTTATAATTTCTAAAAATTATTTATTAACTTGTAAATATTTTTATTAGTAAAATTACAAATCTAGAACTTCTAATATGTATAAATAAATTTTTAATATATTTAAATCTTCATCAATTTTATTATAAGAAAGTTTAAACTTCATTTTAAGTTTGAGATTCCAAGTTGAGTAGGTTGAAACTACAGCCTTACTAAAACAAAGTATAATATAAGTTGCAATGTTGATACAAAAATAGTAGAAGTATAATAAATAAATATATGTGAGGCATGAGGATAATAGCTCGTTCTATAGACTACACACACAGTACACACAAATATTGAGCCAGCTTCGAAAATGTTCCTTTGTTAAAAACAGCTGGTTATGACGTTGTTACCTGTTTACTACGTTTATACATATGGTCGATCATTGTTATTTCTTCTTTTACAACTTTGAACTTGATAAGAATGAAAGAAACTTCCCAAAAAAAAGTTCCAATCTCAATATGCGACTCACTTTTATCAGCTCAAAAAACAAGATCAACCAATGAATGTGTCTTATTTTGTTGGTCAGCCAATCACTGTTATTGAGATTCACTTTACAGAACGAGCTATTGTAAATACTCGATAGTTTAGATTAAAATCAAACAGATCTCAAAGTAAAATATAGGGTGTGACGTCATGCTAAAATATACTTTAACGCCATTCTGGAGTAATGAATAACATTGCTCAGCATAAGACAAAATTCGTTATTGCCTATTTTCTTGGAGAAATCGCTTAGTTTTTTAATATTTTTCTCACATACAATATACTTGAGATACTAATTCAACCTATTAACAACATCAATGCTCTAAAAAATATTGCTTTGTAACTTTAATATGGCAAAATGAGTCTTTTTACTATGCCACCCATGTTATTTATTGAGTGATCCATCATGGCGTCTACTTTAATATGAATACATACACCATTTATACAGAAACGGTTAAAAAAGTATTATGAATAATAAAGATAATATAAAAATTAAAAAATAATTTAAATAAACAATGTTTAAAATATTATTTTTATGTTACAATTTATTTACAATAAGTTAATTTATTTTTTCTTTTTTAATATTTTAATATTTATTTAAAAACTATTTACTTATAATATTGTTAATATTTTTAGTTATACCATCTTATTCTCATAATTATTATTATTTATAAATTAAATGTTAATAAATATAATTCTTTGTTATGCACATTATTGGTTCAATTTACTAATGTTACACTACGAATAGGACTTCGTACTACTGCTTAAAATTTATGTTAAATGATGCTTCTGTACATTACAGTTACAAGATAAATACGAATAATGATCACTATGATCAGTGTTGCTAAGTGAGGTAACAGGTATCACTGCAATTTAAAGAAATGTCATAACTCAAAATAGGATAAGGATAAATTTTGATAAATGACTTAAAATTGCCGATAAAAAGAAAAACTACCCATTACGAAAAAGATTTTTCTCCAATAGTTTACCTCAGATAAACACACAAAAACAATCAATATAGTATTGAAGTTAATACGTGTTAAATTATATTCCTATAAATTAATTAAGGGAGTAGGGTACTGACCTTATATCTCAAAAACTAGAAGTGTTTTGGGTCTAAATTTGGTTTCATTGTCTAGCTAAGGGTCATACCTAGCCGTGATAAAAATTTCAAGACGTTTAACCGTCCCGAAAATAAGCAAAAAATTACTGAAATTAACATTGGGCCTTATGGGCTTAAAATTTCAAAAAGTCATATAAAATTAATTTGCACGGTGACCTCTAAAATTTTTATATATTTAAAATTGTCTCAAGCTGAAGTATCATTGTGCAAAATTTCAGCTTTTTGTGACGTTAAAAGTTTGAGTCTAATGGCCAACGTCGGTCCCCTACTCCCATAAATGCATAGAAAAAGAGCTGCTTACGGTTGAAATAAAATCCTATTTCGTTTTGGCAATAATGTATCGGGTATATGCATAGAGAGAGAGAGAGAGAGAGAGAGAGAGAGAGAGAGAGAGAGAGAGACTAGTTACTTCTCTATAATTCCCTCTAATTCTTTACCAAATAATTCCAGAATTGACATGTGCAATCTTTTAAATTAGCGAAAAGATATCCTTATTATTCTCAAAATTTATAATACAAGTAAATCCCCTAATTGTTCGAAGAGTAAAGTTTTCCTTATTGTTCAATAAATATTTATAAATGTACAGATATAGAAGAGATGTCGAGGTTACGTGATATGAGAGTTATACTATCAGTAAAGTAAATATAGCTAAATATAAAGTACACATTGACTTAGAGTGCACGATAACAACGAATACCAGACTGCACTGTGAAATATCTACACGGAGAAAAAGTTTATGTAATTACATCGTTTTCTCTGGGTGAAGTCATGATCAAAAAACATGAAAATTATTTAACGAAAAGGGGAATCGACTTTGGGTGGAAATAGGCAGAAGAGGAACACAATAATTCTACGTTATATTTATATCCCGCAAAACAAATATTCAAAGGAAATTGAATATTTTATAAAAATGATAACTACACGTGAAGTAGCTAGCCAGGTATAGTACAAAGGTAAATAAAGTTATGAAAAGATAATTACAGGTGAAGTAGCTAGCCAGGTAGTACAAAGGTAAATCTTATATAAAAATGATAACTATAGGTGAAGTAGCTAGCCAGGTATAGTACAAAGGTAAATAATGTTATGAAAATATAATTACAGGTGAAGTGGCAAGCCAGGTAGTACAAAGGTAAATCTTATATAAAAATGATAATTGATAACTATAGGTGAAGTAGCTAGTCAGGTATAGTACATAGGTAAATAAAGTTATGAAAAGATAATAACAGGCAAAGTGGCAAGACAGGTAGTACAAAGGTAAATCTTATATAAAAATGATAACTACAGGTGAAGTAGCTAGCCAGGTAGACCAAAGATTATATAATCTTATATAAATGATAGGTGAATTAGAAATTCAGGTGGTACATCAAATCAAACGTTCGCAGCAAGTTATTATTATTTAATTAAAAGTAATTATTATTTAGGTAAGAAATTATTTGAATGATACATCTTAAATTATATATTAAGTGCTTCCTCCGTTTTTATGAACTTAAGTTACATTAATTCACTTACGCATTGAGCATTGAACAAAAAATCCTGATATTTATTAAAATCTGAAATTACGAAAGATAAGATAAACCAGATCGTACGACTTTGATTTAGTGGTAAATTTTAAAAGGGTCATATAGAAGGATATATAGGTATCTTTATAATTGAAATGTTGTAGATTTTTAATGTAATTAGTAAATAACTGGTAACAGGTGATAAAAAATTTATACCAACGACTGTTAGATAAGGAATTTTTTATCCAAATAAACATATGGGCTTTTTAATTTTTTTTTTTTTTTTTTTTTTTTTCCAAAATTATATTTTACTAATTTGAATTCCTCTTATCCTCATACACCCACTATATGTATAATGTCAAATTTTGCTGCCTTTAAAACTCAATATTTTAAATTTTATTTTCAGTTTTTTTAAGAATATATTTTTGTAAAGAAATCTGTTCATATTTCTGCAATATTCAAAACGTCAATAATTTCCGAGACGTAGAATAAAACCGCATAATTGTGGGATATGCTTCACTGCAATGTAAAATTATCACCGTTGTTTTGATACCTTGAATCGCTTTAAAACAAATGCTAAAAGAAAAAGAAAAGAAGAAAAAAAAAAAAAAAAGCTGAAATACGGAATGACTTTAAAGAGCACAATCAGTGAGTGATAAGATGGAAAAAAATCTCGCAAATTATATTCTGTAGTTATGTATGACCAATACTAAAATATTACTTTATAGACGCGCGTAGATTACACGTTTCTGCAACATATTATTTTGCTATAATGTTTTGTGTATTGTTATTGTATTTTGTTACTGCTTTACTTTTTTGCATGGAGTGCCCTTGCAGTGAAGTTTTATTTCTTTACTATATGGTGAAAAGTTGAAAAGTTTGTAAGTTGTAAGTTGTAAAGTTGTAAGTTGAAAAGTTGAAAGGTGTACAGCATAACTGAAACAACTCTGCAATCTTTTTACATGTAAGAATAAAATACGATTACGATATTAATTTTGTGTAACTTATTATTAGGTTATCGAAGATGTAAAACTCTTTAATCTATCTACAAGAATAAAAAACTTTATATCTCATTAAATTTTTTTAAATATTTCTATCCTCATTACCTTAAGATTTTTACAATAACAATAACAAACGCTAAAAACTTGGTCCCGCGATAGGACCAGAAAGGATAAGTAATAGAGTAATTAGCTTTTCAATCGCATCACACCAAATAATTTCCAAGTACAATTTTAAATTTCACTCTTTCTTCTTGTAAATTTTAAATGTGTAGACCGTTCAGTATAATTATGAGATATCAGCGAGGTTATCGAACTCAATCTGTTTCAATAACTCTTAATAATAATTTACTTTCTTATCACCAATCCTTTCTATATCATTGCTTCATAATTGCTCTGCACTAAGCTATTACACCAAAGTTAAATTTTATTAAAAGCTAAATATAGATATTACTTGATAATTATATAATAATTTTTATTTTTATATTTAATTAATTTAAGTACATTATACAATAAAATTCTTATTATTATTATTATTATTTATTTTTTTTAATTTTAAGTTAATGAATTTATATACTTACATGTTATATAACTACTGCGACTAATAAAGGGTTGTTATTGTTATTTTTCTCACATACTTGAGATACTAAATCAACCTATTAACAGCATAAATGCTCTCAACAATATTGCTTAGTATTTTTAAGCTGGCAAAATGAGTTATTTTCCTATGCGGCCCATGTTATTGAGTTATCCAACTTGGCGTCGACTTTATCATGAATGTATACACCCTATAGAGTGGATGCATTCACATGCAAGTCAACACATCATATTAAGTAAGGAATAAATAACATTGGTCGTTATTGGAAAATGATACATTTTGCCAGTTTAATAATACTAACGTAAGCAATATTTTTTAGAGCATTGATGCTGGTAATTGATTGAATTGGGCTTTCTTAAAGAAAAATAATAAATATAAAAATTACCCGATTTCTCAAAAGAAAAGAGCCCACAAACTGTATCCTACACTGAGTTATCTCATTCATAGCTCCAGTTTGGCGCCAAAGTACATTCCTGTGCTTTATCATGCACACGCTGAATAAACTAAAAATAGTCCTAAATCTCATATCATGCATTTCTCTAATACAATCTATTTCGAGCTACATGCTTAAGTGTATATGATGATGAGGCACCGAGGTATTTAAAATGCAAGCAGACTAAATAGTAAGAGTTCCACCCATGCAAACTCTCATCGTCTTAGTGTGGGTTTAATGTTTAATTCTTACGGTTCATGACATGCTAACAAACCCACGACATAATATATATACAAATAGTTCATAGTAACCTAAGATGGTAAAGAATCTAATCTGCATGTAGGAAGTAACCTAAAACTGAAGGAAATATGAGATATTGCACTTGCTTTTCCACAGAATTTAAGTTTTTTTTTTTTTTTTTTTTTTTTTTTTTTTTTTTTTTTTTTTATGACCCAGACAGTTTATATTAAGAAGTTACAACAAGCGTTGGTTTCATTGTCATATTATGTAGATTAACATTAATTTCACATATTTTTACATATTTCATATTTAGATATTTTTCATAATCAAAATTAATTCTAACTTTTTTTTATGTACGACCCCTTTCACATTCTTGCGCTTTGTCGCCATGTTTGTGGTGCCCAATGCATTGTCCAGCATAGGGTAAACATCATTTCTCCTAATTTTTCACATAAAAAGATTTTATTTCAACTGAACAAATTTTTCTCATATTCTTTGAGCTTATTAGAAGCTAGAAATAAGTCTTTGATTGGTGTTTGAAGCTTCTTTTGCTATTAAAAAAAATAAAAATGACGTTTTTCCTATGCTGGCCTATGTATTCCTGACCAGCAAAACGGCGGCTCTTAAATATGAGTGCAACCGGACTTAATTAAAAGTTCTTTAAAAAAAAAAAAAAAAAAAAAAAAACTTTATAGCATAGCATTCCTCTCATATGATTATATTATATCTAACAACCGTGCCCTCGTTGAAGGTTTTTCAAAAAAATAAAAAAATAAAATGGAAAAAACAAAAACACAAATTACATAATCTACATAATAATAATCTACATAATTCTAATGCAAGTTGTGTATTATACAGAGAGAGAGAGAGAGAGAGAGAGAGAGAGAGAGAGAGAGAGAGAGAGAGAGAGAGAGAGAGAGAGAGAGAGAGAGAGAACCGAATTATTTTGAAAATAAAGTTCCAATTTTGATTATTTCTGCCCCAAGTCGGTCAACTACTGTCTCATGTTAAAGCCGATGCCATGTTGGATTACTCAATAATATGGGTAGCATATAAAAATAAATTATTTTGCCAGTTCAAAAACACTGCAATATTTTTGAGAGCATTGATGCTGTAAATATGTTGAATTAGTATCTCAAGTATGTGAGAAAAATAACAATAACCAAAAATTTACCTAGTTCCCGAAGAAAATTGGCCTAAATGAAGTTTGTCCTATGCTGAGCAATGTTATTCACTACTCCAGTATTGTCTCCAAGTGCAATTAATATGACGTCATCCGCATACACCTTTGAACTTGATAAATACAACCCATGGCTAAAATAAGAACATATATTTTTACAACCGGATGCACCCCTTTTTCTCGCACAATTTTACACAGATAAACTCCAAAATGTTACAGCTGATCAATATAATATTGAAGTCAATACATGTTAAATTTTATTTCTATAACTTGATTAGAATACGAGAAAAGGCGGGGGTGCATCCGATTGTAATATCCTCTCTTTTTATTTTGGTAATGGTACATGAACATTATTTATTTTCACTCGTATTACTCATTGTTACTATTTTAATATAATATAGCTAATGCTTCAACGTGAAAATAATTTGTATTCAATTTAAAATTATATTAAATACTTACTAATATAATATATCTAATTTAAATTCAGGGTAAACTATATTAAAAATTATTTTAAAACGACATATAAACTATAAAAATATATTTAACTTTTTCATAGAAGCTAGCATTCAAATGCATGTTAAATTTCAAATAAAACCAAAAATTTCTTCCAATTTTTTTCCCTTGATATTTCAAATTAAGAACGCATTTCTTAGAATTATAAACATAAAAACAATGAAATTTTAATATCTACTAAAAGCATTCACTCAACATAGTTTATTTTTTAAGTTATTTCTACCCTTAAGAGAAACTTTCGTGCCGGGCAAGCGAAATAAGAATAAAAAATATATATACTTTTGTTTTCCCTCCCTTTCCTTTTTTTTTTTTTTTTTTTTTTTTTTTACGTTAGCGTGTTTGAAATAGGTTTTTAATTCACTACGCTATACTTAACGTATTGAAAACTTTAGTTACACTTAAGGATCATAATTCTTAATTAAACCAATATAAATTGAACCTTTGTTTCAAATGTTATGCTTTAATAGTTAGTGTATTCTATTTTTGTACTATATTAGCGCGTGTTACACGCTTCATGTTTTTGTTTTTTTAATACATAATATTTTAATTATTATTTTAGTTGTTTTGCAAATATTTTTGTTGTAAAATAATTAATATTTAATTTTACAATAATTTTATTTATTTTAATAACTAATATTTTATTAAATATATTTTTATTAAAATAATTACGTATCCTACGTTATATCGTGTCAAACATTATGAATATTTTGGTAGAATGAGTGGGTATTAGTCAGAATATGTCTGTATCATATGATTAAATACGGATGATTGTTATTGTGATCAAAAATCTGTACATAATAAGTGAACAGTACTTGAATGGAATAATCAATTTCTAAATGATAATACAGATAATAGTTAACAATGAAAATGGATTAATTTTTGCAATATTTGGATGAATCAACCGCAAATAAGATAATATATTAAAAATTTACTGTTTACATAAACTAATTTATGACAATGTGCTCTTTTTTTTTTTTTTTTTTTTTTTTGTCTCCCTTATGTAATGGTCATCAATGGTTCTTACCGATGATGACGTAGCACTAATCAGAGTGGTGCTAGGAAAGGGCGTGAGACCTCTTGTATAACATTATGCTTTTAGGGAGATTTTTTTTTGTCTTTTTTCGATATATAAGAAAATTCCGTTATCGATTTCAAAAATTTTTAAATAAAGGATAGTAGGTTAGTCGATATATGTAGTGTTTTAATATTTAACAATTTTTTTTATTGCTGGTAAAAGACATTGTAAATTTTGTATCGTAAGTAGTTAATTATTAATTACTATTGACGCTCAAAGCTCAAATGATAGCAAAATAAGGATAGGGAGGGTCAATTTTTGAATTCCAGAGAAATGAGCTTTCTAAAGAACATAATATTTATATCCTGTAAAAAATTGATATACCAGATTTTTCTACTTTTCCCATCAAAATTGATTTATTTTTCAAATGTCCTGTTTCAGCTACCTCTTTTAAAACTAACAGAATAAGATCTCACCCGCCTCCACCTGTGATATAGCGCGATGTACCGGTAAACCCCATTATACAATTTTTATATAAAATATTTTTCCCTGTTAACTTTCCTAAAAAAAGCTGCAAACATAATCAGAACTTGCTTACGTAATAAACATGTTAACAATCAGCCAGTCATAATGATCGCAGACTTTTGCTATGTTGTATAAAATACTATTTTATGATTTAAATTTACAATATTATTACTCTTACACGCAACTGAAAATTTTTGAAATAATAATAAAAACACATCAGTATTTTAATTAAATAATTTTATATAATTTTTTTTTTGTATTAAATAAAATATTTAGAATTAAAAAAATATTGTATATATTATACTTTATTATTATTTTTTAACAATTATTTTATTTATAAATATTTGTGTAGTACAAATTTCATAATGTAAATATTAATTTGTAGAATTGCAGCAACTTGACCAGAAGTAGAGTAATTTATTGGATTCTGATTCCGTCCTTAGGGCGGGAAATGAGGTAAAGCGGAATTTGTAAAGAGAAGTAAAGAAAAAAAAAATTGTAATTTACACAGTGATACATCAGGATATGGTATATCTTCAAAAATATGACAAAATTGGTGGATCATAATCCTAGATTTTAGAATATGAAGTTTTAGTCCCATAAGAGCCCATGTTAATTTCAATAATAATTTTTTTTTATATGATGTTCACGGGTTCTGAAAATTTTATCAGAGGTATAGCCTTTAAATTTAAATGTTTTACAGTCAATTCATATCACAAACACATATTTGTGAATGAATAGAATTTTTATAATTTCAGGCAAATAAAAACATATATTTCAAAAAGTTAAACCTAATAAAAATATTCAGTTAAAGGGTGCTTGCATTCATGTTTAAATTAATGCCATATTGGATTACTCAATAACATGGGCCGCACAGGAAAATAATTCATTTTGCCAGTTTAAAAATTCTATGCTATAATGCTATAATGTATGTTGAATTAGTATCTCAAGATTATGAGAAAAATAATAATAATCAAAAACTTAACCGATTTTTAAAGAAAATAGCCAAAAACGAAGTTTATCTTATGCCGAGCAATTTTATTCATTGGTCCAGCATGGCGTCGAAGCGCATTCAGTATGACGTCATTCAGATACGCCATATAGCCGATTAATTAAGGATGCTAACGTTATACAAGATGTAGGGCCTTACCTGAGTTTCACAGGTAACCGGAAGTTGGCTAGTTGTAAAGTTAATCTAATAAGGGATTGATTTATTCTGTATATTAATGACACCTTAATTCGGGGATTTTTAAAAAAAAAATTTACATGCAAGTTCAAATATTACAAAAGTCAAAGTGAAAAAGTTACACCTCAAAAACACAAATCTAGCGTGTATACTTTTACTGAACAATGCAAGCCAAGGGATATTAATTATATCCGGTGAACGTTTGGTGTATTACCTGGCTAGCTACTTCAGCTGTAGTTATCATTTTTATATAAGATTTACCTTTTTACTTACCTGGCTAGTTACGTCACCTGTAGTTATTATTTATATATAAGATTTACCTTTGTACTACCTGGCTAGCTACTTCACCTGTAGTTATCATTTTGTCATTTTTATATAAGATTTACCTTTGTACTTACCTGGCTAGCTACTTCACCTGTAGTTATCATATTTATATATAATATTTACCTTTGTACTACCTGGCTAGCTACTTCACCTGTAGTTATCATATTTATATATAAGATTTACCTTTGTACTTACCTGGCTAGCTACTTCACCTGTAGTTATCATATTTATATATAATATTTACCTTTGTACTACCTGGCTAGCTACGTCACCTGTAGTTATCATTTTTATATAATATTTACCTTTGTACTACATGGCTAGCTACTTCACCTGTACTTTAGATTGTCACTACGTAATTCTTTTCTCGGTGTAGCAAACAGATAACTATTTTAATTTGCATAGTTTATCAAAGTGGCTACAAATAGAGATGTCTCACCCATGCACGCCTCATTAAATTAATTAACAAATCAGTATATAATTATAGAACACTATACAATATAATTAGCAAGTTAGTGACGTCACTGAGTCACGTGAGTAAGTGGGCGTGGCTTGTGAGGTCACAAACCACGTGACGTATAACCTGATGACAAGACAGCAAATCACGTTTATTACCTGAAAACAATTAAATGTGAATTAAAATAATCATGTACGGCTGGCGGATGATGTAAAAAAAAAAAAGTCGTCTGTGAGTTTGCTGTTTTAGTTTGAGTTTTATTTTGTTGAATTATTTTTGTTTTGTTTATTTATTTATTTAATTATTTATTTATTTATTTATTTATTTATTTATTTATTTATTTATTTATTTATTTATTTATTTATTTATTTATTTATTTATTTATTTATTTATTTATTTATTCATTCATTCATTCATTCATTCATTCATTCATTCATTCATTCATTCATTCATTCATTCATTCATTCATTCATTCATTCATTCATTCATTCATTCATTCATTCATTCATTCATTCATTCATTCATTCATTCATTCATTCATTCATTCATTCATTCATTCATTCATTCATTCATTCATTCATTCATTCATTCATTCATTCATTCATTCATTCATTCATTCATTCATTCATTCATTCATTCATTCATTCATTCATTCATTTATTTATTTATTTATTTACTTCATTCATTCATTCATTCATTCATTCATTCATTCATTCATTCATTCATTCATTCATTCATTCATTCATTCATTCATTCATTCATTCATTCATTCATTCATTCATTCATTCATTCATTCATTCATTCATTCATTCATTCATTCATTCATTCATTCATTCATTCATTCATTCATTCATTCATTCATTCATTCATTCATTCATTCATTCATTCATTCATTCATTCATTCATTCATTCATTCATTCATTCATTCATTCATTCATTCATTCATTCATTCATTCATTCATTCATTCATTCATTCATTCATTCATTCATTCATTCATTCATTCATTCATTCATTCATTCATTCATTCATTCATTCATTCATTCATTCATTCATTCATTCATTCATTCATTCATTCATTCATTCATTCATTCATTCATTCATTCATTCATTCATTTATTCATTCATTCATTCATTCATTCATTCATTCAGTCATTCATTCATTCATGCAGCTATTTAATTAATAATTACTAAATTATTACTTATATTCAGTTTCTTTATTGATCAAATTATACCAATTAGTACATATTATACAGAAAATAATACATAAGTTATATGAAATATGTTTATTTAATATGTATTTACAAACTTTATTTATTATTATAATTTATTATTATTATCATTTTTTGTAATAATAGGCAAACTACAGTTTTATAAAAATCGGGATGGTTTTCACCATGATATATCATGGTTTTCATGCAATCTCTGAGGCGTAAAAAAAAAAAAAAAAAAAAAAAAAAAAAAATTGTTGCTAGCAAAATCTGGATAAACAACCAAACTATACCAATAAGACAATAACTTGTCAAGTTATCATACAATAATATTTCAGTCTTATAATATAAAAAAGCAAAAAATATAAATAAATGTTAGATATCCATGCATGATGTTTAAAAACTTACAAGTCTACAACAAGTAGTATAAAATGTATATGACATGAGACATGCAAAAATTATAAAATAAATATAAAGTCTGTATTATATTTGTGAATGGTTGCACGCAATACTATATTATAAGCTATGATATTTCCATATATTATTTATCCTTACAAGTAATTCTATGTTTGAACGTGCAGTTAAAGGTTTTATTTACAATTTCAATTTCTACAAAGAGCAATAATGGCCTAGTATTATGCTGATCTATATATGATTAAAATATTAAAAATATGAAAGAAAAAATTATTATTCTATTTTTATTATTATAGGCTCTATTTAAATGCATGTTATTTCCATAATGCCAATAGAAATCATTTTTTTTAGTAAAAAAAACTTTTACTAAAATTCGCAAATTATTACACTTGCAATCTTCATAAACTTAATATCAAAGCAGATATATGTAAATTTTATGAAAATCGCAAGCCTAGTTTAGTCTTTTTACTTAAAAAAATTTATAGAATTTTGTTATGCATATAATATGCATAGTAAAAATAACATGCATTTAAATGAAGTTTTGCGTCAACTGATATCTCCATCTGATTGCATTGTATGGCCACAAGCCATAGAATTTACATTTTTAATAAAAAGTCTGCACACAAATCCAGCTGTAATTTGAAATAGGTAAATATTAACCTGACCCGGTCCCGGTATTGATATACTATACAGTATACAATGTCACCTAATGCAAGTGAAAATTTATATAATCTAGGTGAGACACAACTATATTGTAGTATGTTTTACCTGCATTAGGTATTATTGTGTAGTATATCAATACCTGCGGTCCAAGCTAATGTTTACCTATATTGTAATTTAAAGGATAATTTGGAATAGAGGAAATGTCTTGCTAGGAAAATGCATTTTTATAAAGGAAAAAAAGTCCGGAAAACATGTTTCAACTCAACATTCTATAATGTGCTAAAAAAAAAGTTTTTAAATTATTTTTAAAAGAAATTGTTAAATTGAGTCTAATGGAATTATGATATTAAATCAAAGCTATATGTAATTATAATTATAAATTAATCTATAAGTTAAATAAAAAAATATCATAGTTACACATAATTTATAATTTTTACTATTCATGGACAAATATAAAACATAATTGCTAGCTCAATGCAGCAAGCTGCAACATTGATGCATAACATAATTTATAGTGGTTATACTACATAGCATAATAGTTAACATGTTCAGTATAATTACTTATGTTATACCAAATAACAAATAACATTTGAGCTCTTTTTTGTGTGTATAACATTTTTGTTACATGAATAACGTAATTTTTTTCCAAATTACGAGTAAATACGAGTAAATAATAAAAATTAACAGTAATAGTAATAAATTTTCAGATTTCAAAATTTTTTATTTCATTTCTCTCTCCTATAATCAGTATACAAATGCAATGCATCTGCCAAGGTTGACATCTACAAAACATAGACATTTAGAAACAATCACTTACATCCTATTATTAATACTATACTATTTAATACTACGAGTATTATTTTTACTACTATTATTAATACTATTAAACGATTATCAGCTGATTACCTCCCCTTAATTCATGTTCAATTTAAAGTCCCACATGCAGTTATGAATAGAAATCAATTTGTCATTTTAATATAACATTGCCAAAAATAAACAGAAATTTTTGGCATCAATTTTAAGATTCGTGAATCTAAATGAATTCTAGTCAGGTTTCCGGAATTTCAAGTGCAAATTGCTTATAATTTACTTTGAATATTTGATTCAGGACACGATAACCGGGGAATCCCTTGTATATAAGAACATATGATTAACAATAAAGTCTATTTTTATATTTAATAATATATAATTATAGAACTTATTGATAGTTACAATTTTTTTTTCTAAAACTGTAATTTAATATCGGTCAAATAAATGGTGAGTAATACGAAGTGATATTTATTTTGGGGAATTTAATTGGCATTAACTTTTGATTGATTTCTGTATTTAAATGTATGGTGAATTATAATTTATTTTGTTTTGTATTGGATTTCTATTATGGCATTTCTATTTCTAATAATAGAGGGTTTTGGTTTTTCATTTCTTTCACTTTTTCATACGCTCGTTGAATTTTTGTTATTTATTATTTTAAACGTCTTTTATTACTTACTTTTGATATCAGCCAAAATACAACTATATCGGTTGATTTTCTGTACTGATTTCACAGCATTTGTTGACAACTCTATTTTACACATTTTTATATATAATAATATGTCTTTAACGATTTTATAACCCATGCATATGGCATGTTGTATGCATTCATTAACATTCATGTTAAATTCTAAGCCATGTTGGTTCACTCAATAACATGAGCTGCATAGGAAAATGACTCATTTTGCCAGTATAAAAATACTATAAGTAATATTTTTGAGAGCATTGAAGCTACCTTGAATTAGTATCTCGAAAATGTGAGAAAAATAATAAGAACAAAAAATGATCAAATTTCCTAAAGAAAATAATCAAAATCAAAGTTTGTACAATGCTGAGCAATTTTATTTATTACTCCAGTATGGCATCCGAAGTGTATTAAATATGACGTCATGCGCATACACCCTATATACGCATACGCATAGTATACGTATTATATTTATTATTATTTTTACTCAAAAACTTAGACTAATTGATAGTGATTTCGTAATTATAAAGATGATTATAGGGGTACGTACACTCCTGTTTTGAAGTATTGGAATTATTTTCACTAGAAATATATTTTTATATAAATTAAAAATGAAACAAGTATTTAATTATTTGAATTTGCCTGCCGATGCAAACCATCGCTTTCAAAAATAACTGTTAAAAATCCGTGAAAATAATTAAATTATCAATTATAGTAATGAAAAATTATATACTCTACATATATCTGAATATTCAATTAGGTTTCTTTAATTAGGACCTAATTTAAAGAGCAAGAAAATTTTATATGGTAAATTCGGTAAATCATAAAAAATAAGCCTGATTTTTTTCCTACTTTTAAAATTTAAAAGTCAAATCATTGCAAGAAAAGAATATAGATATAAAGTAATTTATGCTGTATTTATGTCATTATATAGCATAACTGTTGCTAAATTAGAAATATACCTATAAATAATTATGCTGTGTACAAAATAATCATAAATTATGCTATTTAACATAATTATTAAGCAACTCAGCATAAATTATGTTTTGTATTGAACAAACTGTGATTACAATGAACTAGCATAATTATTACGTATTTATTTTCATACGTACGCAACGCAGTACATTATATTTCATCTTTTGCGTAAAGTTTTTAGTTTTTTTTTTTTTTTTTTTTTTTTCAATCAATTCATTTTGTGAAATCAATGAAATCATAATAATAATAAAACTCAGCAAAACTAAAAGTGTGACTGTAAATATTTCCCACTTTTGTTATCATTTATCAGTGACTTCGTGACGTTTAGCTTTGTTCGTGTTAGATGTCACTGGCATCACGAAATAAACCCTTATTTCCTTATCAACCCTCACGTGACGTCACACTATAGTTCACGATTCTTACAAAATGTGGCGCTAGCAGTTCTAGCCGGCAAATTATTCATACACGTGCGCTTTTCCGCAAAATCACAAGAAAATGTTTTCATTCATGAAATATACGAATACGAAGAATTGGCTTCGTTTATATCTATAGTGTTATTTAGAATGGAAGAAATTATTTTTATTTCGATTTTGGAGAATTATTAATGAAAAAAAAAAAAAGCAAGAGAGAGAGAAATTATTGATTGATTTATAATTAGAAGACATATGTCTCATACAAAATGAATATAATATTGTATCTTGTATCATAACATAATTCAGAGTAAATTCAGTCCTCTTAATTTCATTTGGAATTCAGTGGTAATTTTTACGATTCTAAACTTTTATGCAATAATTTTATAACATTGATTTTAAATATAGTAATTAATATTAAATATACGTAAAATAATAAATAAAAATAAAGGCAATACCATTCCACAATATGGTATAATGAATTATTAAGAATATAGCAATAACGCAACAAACGAAACAAAATAAACATTTCCATAGTTCATGTTGCACTTTTTTTTTCCCTTCGAACAATATACTTTGATTAACTTTTTTATGATTATTATTTTCTTATCACTTAACAATTTTTTTGGCAGATAGACTGACAGACAGACAGGTAGACAGAAAATAATGAGGAGAAAGAAAGATAGGGAATACCCAAAAATAAAACAGAGAGAGAGAGAGAGAGAGAGAGAGAGCAAAGGCGAGATAAAAAATGTACCAATGCATCGTCATATTATATTACTAACAAAGTGCAATCAGGTGTCAACAATGTATACTTCCGGTAAGTAACGTCATAGAACGGAAGTGACGTCAGAGTAGAGTTGGGAAGTGCATAGTTGAACAAAGCTATACGTCATACATAATGCACACCTATATACAACACGTCATAATATCTCTATTGAGAGAGATGATTTTAGTCAACCAAAACTAAAAATATCGCACGGAAATTAATATATTTTTTTTATCTGTTTTGTTGGAAATGAACAAGGAATTCATTTTAAACTAAAATATGTTTATTTTAAAAGATGGTAATATTTTTATTTATATTTATTTTACGGGATTGCATTTAAAGATTTGACAAAATTAATTCCATATTCTTAAGAAATTGTATAAAAATAATTACATTTATTTATCAATAGTTACTTGAATGCTTAAATTTAATGTAATGGAGGTTACCGGCTTAACAAATTCTACGAAATTTCTATGGCCTAAAAAGTATGTGTAGTATTTCTTAAGGGTTGTATATAGATGGCTTGTATCTCAAAATCTAAAAAGAAAACTTCCAAATTTTATGATGCCATTTGAAAGTTAATAGTAACAGCTACCTATGATAAAATTTTCAGAACCCGTAACCATCAGATAAGAGAGAAATTAATTATTGAAATTAACATGGGCTCTTATGGGACTAAAACTTCAAAAAATCATAATTCAAAATCTAGCATGGTGACCCCCCAAATTTTTACATTTTTGAAGATACCTAATCCTAATGTATCACTGTACAAAATTTCAGATTTTTCTGTCTTTACAACTTTTTAGTCAAATCCCGCAGTAGCTGATTTCCCACGTTAATTTAAATTTCACCAGAATCGGTGGAGTAGTTTTCTCAAAAATCGTAAAAAAAAAAAAAAAAAAAAGAAAAGAAAAAGTGTTTTTCCGCATAAGCGTAATGTTAAATTAGGGGACCCTTAGCTTGCCTCGCGTTTCCCTGCTCTCTAAACCGATAATCTCCAAATCTCCACTGTGAATTAAAATAATTAAAATAATTAGTTTATTTATTTATTAAAAAAAGAAATACAAAAAAAAAAAAAAAAATCTCTGTTGAAATTTGTAATTCAAATATCTTTATTCGTTTGTTTCATCCCATGTTCATAACAAAATTAAAATGCATTAGCTTATATAGGTTTTTACCTTAAAATAAGACGAGCATGTGTAGAGAATATACAGTAGAAGGTGATCGTTAGTAAAATATTTACAGACAAATACATATACAACAACAGAAAATGATAATATGATAATAGAATAATTAATATTACATAATATGTTTTTTTTTTTTTTTTTAACAAGTTATTCATAAATTCAGCAAATATTATAAGTAATATCAAATAATAATGCTGTTCGTTAACCCTGTTCTCTTGCACCAAAAAAATGCGCATTCCATTTCAATAACCATAGGCGATCGTCATTTTTGGTGCAGAGAACAGGGTTTACGAACAGCTTTATTACAATTTAAATCACAAAATATATCATATTCATAATTTTAGTTTTATTTGTTAAAAGAAAAATTTTTTAGTGTATTACAAAACTAAAATAATAATTTTAAAAATTTAATAAATAATTTTTAGATATTTATTTTAAAATTTATATAATTTTTTATTATTATAATAGTTATTTTTTAATTTATGTAGTATTTTTTACTATTTATTAATTGTTCCTTTGATACATTTCAGCAGCAATTTATAAGTTAATAAGATTGTGTTTCAAATTGTCCGTGTCTAGATGGTCTAGATGCTAGCTTGATTCGATTAATATTAAAAAGAAAGCTAAAAAAAGATGTTAATAAATTAGGAATTAAGAATTTCATATCTTTTAAACTCCAGAATGTGGTATGATTATTATAATATAATATGTATATTAAAAATTTAGAAACCATGTAAATTCGAGAACATGCAATGGAGCCAATCAGTTTAGCAAGCGAGGAAAGCTAAGGGTCCCCTATAATTTAACATTACGTTTGTGAGGAAAAACACTTTTTTTTTTTTTTTTTTTTTTGAGAAGACTGCGCTGTATTGATTTTGGAAAAAATTTAAACGAGAAATACTAGACATAAATTTACGCGTTTTAAGCCATAACAAATTTTTAATTTTTTTTTTTTTAAACTGATAACCTCTCCATTATCATATAGATTTTAAGGAAAATAAGAATAAGATTTCTTTACTGAGGCAGGCAGTTGATAGTGACACAATGTTACACCAAGCATTTACAAATTTTTAATATATACAATAAATTATAATAAAAGATATAAAAAATAAAAAAACATTAATTGTCGATAAATATTCAAAAACAAAATAAGAATTGAAAAGAACATTTAAAATCACACACACATAATAACTAGAGAAGTGAAATAAAATATAGAAATTAATACAGTACAATCTGTATAAAACTGTGGATTTGAACGTGTAGTTTGCATCAGCAGATTGATGTGCTGAATCAGTACATCAATATAATCATCAATTTTAGAATTGGGATCATAAAATTCAGCTAAAGTGTAATATTCTTTAAATACAAATATTTTTTTCAAGAGGTTCCAGAATCAAGTGTCATTGTTAACTTTTCTAATTAAAGACGGTAGATTATCATAAATTTTAGCTGTCACATAATAAGGACTTCTTTCAAATAATTTTATTTATATTTTGGGACTGAAATTTTACTTTGGTGTCCAGTATTGTAATTATGGGTGAAATTAACAGGAGTTTGATGTATAACAAAAAAAAAATAATAAAAAAAATGTTATTCAGGGACCTTAAATTTGATTTATTATTAATATTTTATACATATTGATATTACCTTTAAAATTTCAATGTAAAAAAAAAAAAAAAAAAAAATCAACCCATTTTTACCTTCAATTAGTGACTAAATTCACTAAATATCAGCGACAAATTTAAAGGTTGATATTAAATTTCTTATTTTACGGTTCACCCATCTCTGATACTGTTTTTTTTTTTTTTTTTTTTTTTTTATATTATTATTATTTTTTTAATTTAATTTAAATATTTAGGTACAGGAAAACTAATAAAAAATTATTAATTCTATACTAATTTTGGTCTTCTGAACACGATTCTGCTATTTAAAAAGGTACCAAATTTAAAACCAATAAAGTTCAGGTCTAACTCAGGTCTAACTCAGGTTCAAAAAGGTCTAAAAGGTAAAATGGAAAAAGCTTAATATGTGTAAGTTAAATACCAAAATAAAGTATGAGGAAAGCATTACTTCTTTTTCAAAAGAGTGCCCTAAAAACCCTGATATGCGAATAAAATTAAAGAAGCATATTGGTCTTTCAAAAAAAAAAAAAAAAAAAAAAAAAAAAAAAAAAAAAAAAAAAAAAAAAAAAAAAAAAAGTAAACCTTATTGCTGTGCACATTATTTATCTGCACAAAAAGCAGATACGGCTACCTATATAACGTCTTTAACAAAAGGACCCTGCATGAGACTTCTATAACATAACTTTGATACATTTCTAAAAGTGGTCCCAATTTTTATTGGTTTAAAATTAAAAAACGTTAAAGTATTTTATTTTTAAACTCTTATAACTTATGAATTAGAATAATAGAGTAAAGGAAAAGTAATATAGCGTATGCACACCAAACACATCAAATGTGACTGTTATTTCAATTTACTGTTATTCAAGTACACGTTCATATAATTACGTAGTATCCCTCATCCCTCGTTAATTTTTTCCGGAATCGATGCTAGTGTTCTAAAAAATAAACAACAACAGAAATGTGTTTCAAAGAATAAACGTAATGTTAAATAAGGGGTCCCACATTTCCCCGGGGGACACCTAATCCTCCATCGAGGGTTGGAGGGGCTACATCTCCGCCGGTTAGAAGCGCATTTACTTGCTCTCAAATACATATGAGGAAAGAAATCACGCGTATAACTTTATGAGACTTAAAAAACCCTGCCATGTAAGGCAATGAACGATAATCTAAACACTTTTTATGTTTGTGCGTCAAAGAAAGACAAAAAAATGGAATATTTGCAATTGTGCAAATATCCTGCATGGAGTTGATTATCTCATGGAGGAGCGCTGTGACGTCATAACTCGTGACATCACACAAAACCTAGGACAATCTGTTTTCACACTCCACCCTCACTACTTGTCATGCCTGCTAGCACGTATTTCATGAAATGCATTTTTATTTAACTTCCTTCTACGATAAAATGATTTTAAAAATAAAATAACTTTTTAATTTAAGTGAAAAATTGTGAAAAAAACTATAATTGTAACACACTTAAGGCGGTGGGGAACCGACTTGGACCGGAAATCGCTTCAAGAAGAACTATGTTTTCGCAATAATTTTTTGTACATGATTTAATTCCAATAAAACAAACACTATAATTTTCAAATAAAATCAAGTAAATTTAAAACATATTTGTATATTACGAAAAAAAAAATTAAAGATATTTTTAATTGTAAAAAAGTTTCTAATTTGACTAAATTTTTCCGCTCAAATTTGAATTTCCACATTTACATGTTATCTTTAAAGTGTATATAATAACTTAAATATTTGATCGTGTTTTCACATGTTTGACATAACTAAATTTTTAAGTAACATTTCTTCTTTACTTTGTGTTATATTTATTATTATTCGCAACCGTCCTAGTTTGCGTGATATCAGTCGGTCACCTACCCCCTTAAGTCTGTCTGTCCGTCATATCCATTCATTTATTTCTCTTCTTCTGAATACATTATTATTTTTGCTTTTTAACACATTTTAAAATTTACATCAAGTATTTTAACATTATTTTCTTAAGATTTTATACGTAATAAAAAAAAAAGCTGTTACAATATAGGACATTTAAGTTGACTTTGAATTATGAACTTTGATATAAAAGAACAAAGTGACCTCAATAGCAACGATCACGTGATATCGGATATCCGGACAAGTGCATACCATACTGCGAGTACAGGTGTACATACAGTACATTCTACAATTAAGGCACGTTATTATGTAGTATGACACCGCGGGCAGGTATTGCATCACTTCTCGGACTACAGCGCACTTTTCGAACTGAAAAGTCACTTTTAGTTAGAATTATCGAATGTTTTCCAGCACACACAAAACAAATTACGAGTAATTTATATTACGTATATTTATAAGAAATTACGTAATTTATGCTACATTGAACACTTGCTATATTGTAGAGCAGAAATGTTGCTATTTTGTAATAAACATTACGCTGAACATCTTACACAGGCGTAGAAAACTTTTAAAAATATATATATATATATATATATATATATATATATATATATATATATATATATATATATATATATATATATATATATATATTCTAGGATACTTAAATATCAACATTAATTTGGCCGGAGTCATTGATTTGTAATTTTTTTTCCATTCATAAAATGTAAGTTGCTGGTTTATGACAGACATCACAGCTCACTTGTTACTGCGCGCGTGGACCAGCTAGGCGAGTTATTATACGTCATACACCCGCAACTGGCATTTGGTGAATGAAAAATAAATTAGAGATCAATGAATTTGGCCAAATTAGCCAAATATATTTTGTTAGGTTATTAAGCAAGTTTTTATTTTTATTTTATTATTTATTTTTTTGCTCCGCCTTTAACTATTATGTATAGTATCACGTAGTCTCTGTACAATGTACAATATAGCATAAATTATGATGTTATGGGTACAATTCTTATTTTACAACTTTATTAAAAATTGTGCTTTGCCACACGCAGCATAAATATAACATTGCTAAAATTATGTTTCTATATGGATAAATTTTGCTTATATTTATCTAGCAAAATAATAATGCTTTTATTTTATGCCGTACATTTTTTTATAATTGATACAAAGCTATAACAGTAATTTCCTAATTTTTTGTATTTACAATATTTTTGAGAAAATAATTTTTAAAAATAAAAAATTATTGTTACAATTTAAAGACGCATGCAAACCTTCTCTTTCTCTAAAGATGAGGCAACTAACAATTTTCAAAAAAAAAAAACAAAAATTATGTTTATTGTTAATGCAAATCTGTATATTATAGGGGATAGAATGGATTGAAAACAATAATATAGGTTTAGTATATAAGTCTAGATTTTATGTTTTAATTTTCTGCAGACTTGTGTATTGTGTTATATAGACAATTTAGCTTTATATTGCTTTAAAAAGAATAATAAAATTTTCCATGATACTTTATGCTGATTCAATTTTTTAAGACGTATGTCAAATCTTGGTCAAATCAAGATATAATTATTTTGTTAATAGTAATTTATATTAATAATCCACTAATATCAGTGATGCAGAAAAATATTTATAATAATATAAAAATAAAAATATCAAAATTTGATGTAATTTAGTAATAAAAATAAATTAACAAATATTAATTTATTCTTTATATTATAAATTATAATATTAAAATATAATTTGTTAGTATAAGGTATAATAATAATATATTTGTATTATGACAAATAATTATACTATAATTTTTTTGTAGTATATTTAATTTGTATAAAAACTTTTTTTTTTTAAACAATTAAAATAAAAATAAAAATAAACCAAAGTTCTTCTTAATCGTAGTAACCAAGGACTCCAGTTTCTATATAAACATATTGCTGTGTGAATCACTCGCGCTGGCTCGCGGCTTTCCTATGTGATTTACCTGTGCAGCTCCCGACTATACTAGCTACATGAAAAGTGAAAACTTGAATCGCCTCTCTCAATGTTTATGTAACAAGGAAAACTTTATTATCTCCGCGGCTTTCTCGTCTGTAGCTTCTAGGCTTCTCATTTGTTTCACCTTGTCTTAGCTAATTATCCAAACCTATACTCAGTTTTGATTTTTATTTATTATTATTATTATTGATTTTGTAATAATTAATGCTCTCTAAAGTTTTAGTGTTATAAGCTTAAAATTATAGGTATGGTTATTTTACTTTAAATTTTAAAAGCAACGTTTTAATTCTCTCTCTCTCTCTCTCTCTCTCTCTCTCTCTCTCTCTCTCTCTCTCTCTTTTGAGCGATACTTATGATAAGACGCTTGCAAAAATGAAAAATTATAAGAATGTAAATTTTTAATTCAGTTTTTATTTTTATTATTATTTTAATTACATAAAGAGAATTTTATCACACGAATAAATATCATTAAATTTTAAACGAAAAAAAAAAAAATTTGAAGGGATCATTTTTGAACTTTAGTATGCATTTATTATTTTTTTTTATTTTTTTTTTAAATTTTTTTTATTTATTATTATTATTTTTTTTTTGCTCTGTTTAAAAAAATATTATATATTATATTACTCTTCACCAAAAAAAGTGCCATTTTGTTGCTAAATTAAAATAATAATACATAATAAAAACTTCTCATCTGTTTTTTTTTTTTTTTTTTTTTTTTTTGCCGTAAAAGTACATTGGTAAATTTTTCCGTTTTTTTTTCTATCAGTTATATCAATAATGTTAGCATCAATATTATTGAATCATTAAATTATTTTTAAGTTGAAAACAGAAATAGATTTGCTCAAACAAAATTAACAAATTGCAATAAGTATTTCTTAAACATAAATATTTATTGTAATATAATTTTTACTCAATACCATTATTGATCTTAAATTTAAAATGTTGCCTGCATGGGACGGTGATATGAAGTATACTGATGAAATAAACAAACAAACAAATATATTAAAATATCTAATTTTTAACCCTTTGATAAATCAAATTTGAGGACGATGTTAAAATGAAGCATAACAATTAAAATTTTCTCCTCTAATTTCTCCTTTGATGTGAAGCGACAGGTTGAAAGCACGCAGGTGATAAACAGGTGCGGATCAACCCAGATATAAGTTTGATATAAAAAAATATATATATAATATTATATAAAGTGACCCCCCGCGAGAGAGAAAGAGGCGCGGGAGGATTGTTGACATGCAACCTTTCAATGGAAACCGCAAAAAAAAAAAAAAAAAAAAAAAAAAAAAGTGGAAAGAAAAGAAAAATGTTTTATATTTGTATAATAAAAATAGTTGAGATCATTCAGTTTTTTATATAATTTTTTTTTCTTTGACCACCAAAGTTTATTTCCCACAATGTTTAATATTTTCTTTAACAAAGAAAATCAAGTACGTAATTTATTATTGATTTATATTGTAGAACATAAATATTGCTAGTATTTCAGAACTGTTTTGCTGTGTAGCAGAATTATTATTCAAGTTTTTAAGAGTTGATTTCAGGGTAAGAAATTGTACCACACTCAGCACCTCTTGGCGCCTTTTCACTAAAAATCCGCTCGATATGCACCTTTTTCGTATATCCACATATTATAATAAGCTTTTAAAACTTAACATTAAATTGCTTTAAAAAATATATGGTAAAATGGGCAAAATAATGGGTGAATATGGTTAATTTGGGTGATTTGTACCTTTTTAAGCAATTGATTGTGCAGATAACTTTTTTTTCTCTCAACTTCATAAAATAGAACGTGAAAAGTAATGATTAAAAGAAAAGTTTAGTTTATTAAAAAAATAAATCAAATAATTCAAATAATAATTTTAATTTACGTATTTCGGACATTAGCGCTAAAGAGACAGCATTATTTATTTTTTTTATTGACTTCAATTCAGGAGTTGGATTGCAATAAAAAATTCCAATATTATCAAAAAATATAACACAATTATTAAAAAAAAAATTAATCTATTATGTTTTATAATTTTAAATTATTTTATAATAATATTAAATTATAATTTTTTAAATTTTATAATATTAAAATTTAATATAATTATATTTAATTTTTATTAATAATTCATTTCTTGCCCACGTATTATAAATTTTAAAAAGGTCTAATCCAAATAATCCTAGCAAATTAATGTGTATGTGTGATTAGAATAGAGATATTTAAGAGATATATACAAATAATTTACAATACAAATATAATTTTATAAGTGAGCTGCATCGAATTAAAAAACAAAAAGATATGAGAGAATTTGAAAGAAGGAAAAGTATTAGGTTAGTCACGTACAAATTTCAAATCACTTTTTTTTTTTATTCTTTAGTGTACCCAATGCTAGAATACTATAATTTAAATCAACTTATCATTCCCGGATATTAAATAATT
Organism: Ecdyonurus torrentis; assembly: GCA_949318235.1. Classification (NCBI taxonomy): domain Eukaryota; kingdom Metazoa; phylum Arthropoda; class Insecta; order Ephemeroptera; family Heptageniidae; genus Ecdyonurus; species Ecdyonurus torrentis. The sequence goes on along the minus strand of OX439133.1, from coordinate 3,362,627 downwards.
GAAAATTTGAATGATTCACACACAAAATGCAGCGTGTGATCGACAGGTATATGACGATTTTGAAGACAGGAAATCAAGAAATTATCTCATAGCTTGATTTTTTTTTTTTTTTTTTAGTGGTACAGAGATACTGGAGCCTTACCTTTTATATTGCAATAATACTCAGATAAAGAAAAAGCATTTTCTGTTAAAATTTTACTTTATAAATTATATCCTCATGCAAAACATTACGTAAATAACACGTAATTAATGTAAATATGATGTGCACACATGGGTATTCCATTCGGCACTAAATATACAGTTTATTTTTATTATTGATTTATTAAATAGTGTCCGTATTCATATAAAAGTTGACGCCATATGTGAGTACTAAATAACATGGGCAAATGACACATTGCATCAGTTTAAAAATACTTGGAAATATTTTTGTGAGCATTGATGCTGTTAACAAGTTAAATTAAGTTTTCACGTATATGCGAGTAAAATAATTATGTCTATGTGTTACCTAATTAAAAAAAAAAAAAAATCCATGTTTGTCCTATGCTGAATAATGTTATTCATAGCTTCAGTATGGCGTTGAAGCGCATTCACTATGACGTCATGCGCATACACCTAAATATATTTATTTTATATCTATACTTATTTATGTACACACTCAAGAAAAGTGTGCATTACTTCAGCTAAAAATACTTGAGATAAACACTAATGAGTCTTTATAAGCAGCTAAATAATGCATTTTTGCATTTTGAGTTTTTTTCAGTTATTTCAGCTATTTTAAGTTAAATTAGCTATTATTGTTTATAATTTACTAAAATGCATTATTTTAGCTACTCATAATAACTTAAAAGTGTTTATCTTAAATAAGTTAGGATTCGTAACTAAAGTAATGCACCCTTTTTTTGAGTGATATTTATTCATTTTAGTCATAATCTATCAGCCTATCAGTATATTTTTATGTTTGTCCTTATTTACTCATTATTTTTAATTATTGCCACACAATAAAAAAAATCTATTTTAAGAAGGAAAAGTAGATAAATTTAGTACAAGATTATAAAATATGATAAAAGCCATTGATAAAAATTAACTTATTTCTCGGAAATATAAATATAGCAAAAATTTCCTGTTTGAAGATCTATTTTCAAATTTAATTATGAATGAATAAACCGCACTCTTGTATATTGATATATATATAACCACAATAAACAGCAATAAAACATTTCATAAGGAAATTTAAATTTGTTATATTTTCTTGAAATTGAAATCCAAGTATCTAATTATATTACTGCTATAGTTTTAATTACTGAAAATTATCGCACTTATATAGCAATGAGAAATATAAATATTGTGGTTTGATCTGAATTACCATTTGTCTTAGTTCTGTAGAACTAATTAACCTTTTTTTTTTTTTTTTGCTGGTTTTATTTATAATTTGAACTTATTCTTTTTTTCGATAAATTAAACAGTAATTACTTTAACTTTCCAAAAATTACACGTATTGTTTTAATTAATGTATACAGTACATGCACTTTATTTTTATAAATTATTTATTTAATAGTATAAAGAATATGGAGCATTATTTTAATATAAGTAAATAGACTGGTAGAAGATGGGTAGAAAGCTGATAAAGAGAGTTTGTATATCTGCAAAGAAAATATTTTTTTTACATATCTTTGTTAATAAAAACAGATTTGAGTACCAAAATAAAAAAAAAAAAAAAAAAAAAAAAAAATTTCGTTTTTTACTAATAATTATTAAAAGGCGTAGAACACCTTGAACAAAAAACTAGTCTAATGTCTAAACATCAACGTCAATGTGGCATGTTTCATTAATTTATTATCTATTTACAAAATCGCAGATGCGGTTTTATGACGTCACCACACACTTGTTTCAGCGCGCGTAAATCAGCCACATAAAACCGTATCTGCCATTTTGTGAATAGAAAATAAATTAAAAATCAATGAAATAGGCCAAATCAACGTTAATATTTAGGTATTATTCAACGTGTTCTTTACGCCTTTAATGTCATACTAATATTTATAATTAGAGGTATCTACACACTAATGGTACCATCCTTATACTTCAAATATTTAATTATTAATTAGAATTTTTTTGGCAATTGAATCTAATTTTTCATATTATTGTTCGCTTAGATCTGAATTTATTCGGTGCATTGAAAGATTATAAATTGAATTAAAAATTATTTTTTTAATTTATAATACTTTATAGTATTAATCACAATATAATTTTATATAAAACTAGTAGTTATAAATATTTTTAAAATTAAAATTATATTATGTTACAAGTTAAATTTTATAATATGAAAAATAATGAAGAATTAGAAAAAAATGTAAATAATATATTTATTAATTTTATAACATTTTAAATATTGTATTTATAAATTTAATTCTTTAGCTTCAACTTTATAGTGGTTGCAAAATAAAGTGTTCATGTCGGGAAACGCTTTATTTTACGTCCACTATCTATAAATCCGCTTGCGCTTAGACACCATATTTGTGATACGTGTGTTGTGCATTAGCCAGCTTTGGACTTTGGAGTAATTTATCACACATTTTTTTGCATAAACAATTAAAAGATTATTACGCCTGAAAGAATTTTTCTGATATTCTTGTAGCTTGTTAAGACCTATAGTAATAGGGCTGATTGAGGTTTGAAGATTTGGTGGCTATTAAAAATAAATAAAATGTCATTTTTCCTATGTTGGTCTGTGTATTCCTGACCAACAAAATGGCAGCTCTTAAATATGAGTGGATATTTGTGATGAAAATTCAACTTTCGCATACATTAATAATGACAATTTGTGACGCTTTATGAATGTAATGTAATATACATACATTAATGGAAAACAAATTACATACTATATTATGTAGAATTTTTCATGGTTAAATACCGATATACAAATAAAAGAGGAAATTCTTTAATAGCAAAGTATTTACGTATTTAAATTTATTATAAAATTTCATTAATTTTCTTCTCGGTTTGAAGGCGTGAAATCAGTTAACTGATCGATTTGACTCAAAAAAGAAAAGAAATATCTCAAATTGTGCAAAGTGATATATTAGGATAAAGTATATTCAGAAATGTAACTAAAAATTACCCATGCTATATATTTAAAATTATAATTTTTTGAAGTTTTAGTCCCATAAGAGTCAATGTTAATTTCAATAATTATTTTTCTTACCTGATGATCACGAGTTGTAAAATTTTTATCATTATAGCTGTTACTATTAACTTTCAAATTTCATCATAAATATTATAAGTTTTCTTTTTAGATTTTGAGATACAAGCCATCTCTGAGGTAGTAAATAATTCAAAGTATATTCTTGTTAACAAGTTATCTTTATTTTCACCTGCTGAATGAAAAGATCAGTTTTAAGGGATGCTGTGTAAGATATCTCTTAGCCATGGACCACGCCAGGTGTAACACACGTGTCTAGATCAGGTGTCAATCTTGAATCATGTGACGTCACTATGTCTAATCAGAATGTCCTTTGTCACGTTCACACTTCACAGAATTGGAGTGTGGCCCAGACAGCTTGGCGCGGAGATAAAAAGTTTATCATTGTTATTTTTTTTAATGATAAAAGAGTATATTTGAAAACATGTTTAGTTATTATTATTATAATTTTTTTGTGATGAAAATTTTATTTATTTACTCAGACGTGTTGTTTTAATTATTTATTTATATAATTTTTTTTTTATTATATTATTTTTATAATTTATTATATATCAGATTTAGGCAAAAAAGTAATATATAATTTACCAATATAAGAATTCTGCAAAGAAATAAAGCAAAAATAGCTTTTTAATAATAAAGAGTTTCTTCTTCTTTTTTTTTTTTTTTTTTTTTTTATTTATTTATTATTTTTTTTGAGTTTATTATTACGAGCTAGTATAGGAAAATGACTTTCTTACCAGTTTAAAAATACTTGAGGAGTGAATTTTTAAGAGCATTGATGCTGTTAATAGGATGAATTGTATAGTATCTCAAGTATGTGAGAAAAAAATAATAATAACAAAAAATTAAGCGATTTCACTTAAAAAATAGTCAAAAACGAAGTTTGTGCAATGCTGAGCAATGTTATTCATTGATTCAGTATGGCATCGAAGCACAATAAATATGATGTCATGCGCATACACTCTACAGTTAAAAAAAAAAAAAAATGAAATGAAAAACTCTGTCAATTTCAGAACTACTGCATTATTCAATGTATACTGAATTCAATATTGATATTTCTAGTATTAAATGATCCCAATGGTAAATTACCGATTAGCATGAAAACTATTATATTGTGCAAGTTGTGCAACTAAATAAATCGAATATATATCTCGGTTTATAAAGAAATAAACTGAAATGTTGAAATATAATTGTAAGATGACTATTTACTGAATTCCCAACTAAATTATTCCCATCTTTTGTTTCAGATCGCAATTTGAACCGTGAACTTTCCATTCAGTTCTACCTGACTTCACAAGTCTCCACATCGCTAAGGTAAAGTGGATTTTATTTATTAACAAATTATAATCACATTTTTAGAACGGATTTTTATTCAGTCTTATAATCACAAAAGGGGTAAAAAAAATTTCATAAGAAAAATTATAATTTATTAAAAATATTTTGTATTTTCTAAGAATATTTTGAAGGTATTTTAGAATACATTAATTTAATAAGTATTATCAAAATATTGATTTATTGTTTATTGAAGTATGGAGTTAAATATTTAGGTACACTGAAAAAACTGATATCTAGCGTCATATTTATGCTGATTAATACATACAATTAATTGAGAGAGGATTTCTATACACTCAGATAACAAATTGGTAGTGAGTATACTATGTATAAAAGTGTATAATACATAAAAGTGAACTTCACTAAATAATATTGATGCTAAACATTCATGTGTATTGTTTATACAGTATATCAGTAATACAAAGAAATTAGCTATATTAGAAGCGCGTGGGGAGACGCGGGGAAAGCTATAAGGGTCCCCTAATTTAACATTATGCTTATGAGGGAAAACACGTTTTTTGCAATTTTTGAAAAAACTACTCCACCGATTTCGGGGAAAATTAAATGAGGAATACTAGACATACTTTTACGTGCACGGAAAAAAATTATCTAAAGAGTTCCTATATTTAGACTTTTTTTATAATAATTTTGTTAGATACATACTAAACTTTTGAGAATCTAAAGAGTTAACTATTTACCGCTAAAAAAATTACGTTTATATACTAACGAGATACTCTTTAAACTTTTTTCAAAGGAGTTATTGGTTTGTACTAATACAGAGTTACTTATATGTTTCTGAATAATTTCTTAAATTTATGTTTTCCGTGTGTTATAAACCATAGAAATTTTTTAGTATTTTGTTTTGTTTTTTTGTTAACACAATTTAAACAAAATCCAACCAAGGCATAGCCTTATCAGTTGGTTCATTATATTTTTACACAATGTATTAATAATTAAATTACTACTAAATTAATCATGAATTTAGTTTATATTTCAAAACAAATAAAAGTATTAACACAAAAACACGCCAAGTTATTTTCAAATTACAGAGAGATAATCATATAATGGAAGCCAAAATTAATAAATAACCGATAACCATCATTGACGATACTAAAAATTAAATATTTTAAATACATTGATACCAGTGAATGTTTACTCACAATACTATAGGTATAGTACTATAGTGAAATGTGGTACATATTAATATGATAGAATGATCATATACTTATGTTTAGGTATAATAACCATATATCACTCATCATTATCATACTTAACATCAACACAATAGCCCTCTATACCAGTTGAATGCTATAACATACTAAAAAAATTTAAATAAAGATTGTATAAATTTCATGATTTGGGTCTATCATGTAATCACATTATCCCCCTGAACTCTTCTCATACAAACTCGGGTTAAAAAAGTGTAAAGTGGGCAACCTTAAATTACTGATGAATTTCAGGTCTACAATAGAAATTGTAGAACGGATTTTCTATACTTTAAAAAATTTCTCCCCTTTTTATAAGGTTATAGGGTGGTTGCATTCATTTTAAAGTCAACACCATAAGTGAGTACTAAATAACATTGGCCGATATGAGAAAATGACACATTTTGCTAGTTTAGAAATACTTTGCAATATTTGTGACAGCATTGATGTTAACAGGTTGGATTAGTTTTTCAAGTATGCAAGAAAAATAATAGTAACAATAAAAAAATAGCTAATTTTCCATAGAAAATAGCCAAAAACTACGTGTGTCCTATACTGAGCAATGTTATTCATTGCTCAAGAAGAACATCGAAAAGCATTGAGAATGACGTCATGCGCACACACCCTATACAGAAGAGTAAAAGTACATAATACGCAAAAGTCACATCTCGTCATGAAGTCACAATTACAAAATTCAAATTTGTAAGAATTACCTTTGAACTCACATAGCCTTGATTAAGATTTAGCCTAAAAATGGTATTTCTCACTTTACGTAAATGTTTTTTCAGTGTAATCGCATATTAGACGTGTAATTTTCAATGTGTATATATAAAGTGTATTAAAAAAAGACCTCGATTTTTTGTGTATTTTCACTAATTATTATAAAAATTATTTACGACTTTCACTTCTGATATTATACCAAAATATTTAACAACTTTGTTTGATGTTTCTCCGAACAACAAAAACGGCGTACCCGCAAATTTCCTTGTAAACTATATTTTGATAATCAGTTTTCAACAATGAAGTAACGATATTGTTAAATATGAGTATAAAATATGATAAAAATTCATACATTACAAAAAAAAAAAAAAAAAAAAAAGTTTTAGGGACCGAAACAGAAAATTGCAATTCTAATGAATAGAATAATTTACCTAAATTTTGCATTATATGTCAATATTTCAATTTTTACACAGAGACTCTTATTATAGCATGAATAATGCTAAATTAAAACAACATAAATAATTATTATGCTATACAACATAATATTTATGCTTTGTAAAATAGTTGTTATGAAGTACAGCAAATTATGCTGTTTTGAACAAATTGTATTAAAAATAAGCTTAATTATTACGGAGTATATAATTTATATAATATATTATTATATATATTTATTTTTATTTTGACTTTCTTTTTTTCATTATTATTTTTTTTTTTTATTACTTATTATTCTTTTTCATTTTTTTTTTTTTTTTTTTTTACAAAACTTTTTAGTTATTTAAATTTGTTGAATTACAAATGTAAAATCAGCTGATCATTATTCCTGACCTCTTCCCTCTAAATTGATAGTAAAAAAAAACATTTTCCCTGTATCGGTCAGATTACAAATAATTTCTCTAAATGAAAAAGTAGTCAACCTTCAAAAAAATTTCCTACTGTTCATTCATATATATACATAAGTTTAAAAATATAAAATCTATTTCCTTGAAACTTATGTTCATTCAATTTAAATCATTATATGATATATATAAAAATAGAAGTTTTATTTTTAGCTTTGAAAATTTTGATTTCACCGGAAAGACGTTGTAATGTAATATATAATTATTTTACTGTTTTTGTTGTTTAATTTGTAGATGATTTATGCTGTGGTCGGAGTTTCCTATGTTAACTTTGAACTTCTTAGAATATACGGGAAAAAATATTACATTTTTTTTTTTTTTTTTATCTAAGGAGTTGCCGACAGGTACGGGAAGAAAATATAAAGAGTAGTGATGCGAACTTTTGTTTAGCATTATGTAGCTATAGTCTCTTTTTATTTCAATATTTATAATGTTAATTTTTTGTTAATATATTTTTATTAAAAATCAACGGCGAAAAAAAAAAAATAATAATAAAAGTCGATGCCATTAGTGAGCACTACATAACATGGGCTGCTATTGGAAAATTACATTTTGTCAGTTTAAAAATACTTAGAAATTTTTTTGAAAGCATTGTTAACAGGTTTCAGTTTCAGTTTCTTTATTAATCATAATACCAATTGGTACATTTAGATTACAAAAATAGTTACATAGGAATACAATGTGTTTCATAAAAGTTTCAGTCATCATTAATATAATAAAGATGAGTAAAAGGCTTTAAAGTATGAGAAAAAAATAATGATAATATAAAAATAGCTAATTTTCCTAAGAAGCTAAAAACCTGGTTTGTTCTATGATAAGCAATATGTTATTCATTGCTTCAGTATGGCGCCGAAGCATATTAAGTATGACGTCATGCGTATTCACCCTATAAAACTTGAAAAGTGACGAAAATAAATATAATCTAATTATTAGTATTTAAGATTTTTAATTTTTTATATACAGTATGATTATAATTATACTATAAATAATTCTTTTTTTTTTTTTTTTAATTTTGGGTTTTAAAGGAGGTATATAGCTCCTTTTGCTCTATTTGCGTGAAAATGAATGTTACTCAAAGTTGTGAGTTAACTTTCATTAGTCATTGGGATCTGACTTAATAAAATTATTAGTTTAATGCGAGCATGTTAAGATATTGCATCAAATAACTTCTTAATAAAACTTCTTTTTTTCTTAATAACAATAAAATCATTATTTTTATTTGACAGAATTCGTCGGCTTAAGATAAAACAAGATGCTTAAAATTGTTCAAATTCAATCTGTCATCACAAAATTAATGTATTTTTAATTTGAAGTTACCAATATAAAATTGTTGGCATATTTGACTCATAAATTAACTTGTTTTACAAAAATATCAATGATTAGAATTTTTTTTAAAAATCATTCACATTTTATTTCTCTAAAAAAAATGATGGTGGCCATTTGTTTTTATTATTATTAATAATATTATGGCATATTCTTATCTTGTGTAGCTTCGTTTGGTATACCTATTGAAGTTAATGAGGCTTATCGATAGAGACTGGATTTTTAGGTGATGAACTGACGAAGTTACCAAAATATTATTAAAAATACACAAATAAATTTTTAAAAAAGTAAATGTTAAAATAGAGTACAAAAAAAGGTAAAAAAAAATAAAAAAAAAATTAAAAAAAAAAAAAAAATTTACATTTTTTATTTACCTTATTAAAAACAGTATAACTTAAAACCTAGAACTTTATTCTATCATAGAGTCACGTCAGATTCTATGAGTCTATCAGTTGGGTGGTGCGGAATAACCTTTAAATTTTAGAGCATTATGTCGTTTTTTTTTTTTTTTTTTTTTTTTACTATAATATTATTTGGAAAAGAAAAGAAAAAGAAAACTCTTCGTTCGGTGCATACTGCATAAAAATTTCATTGAGAAATACTATAGACTCACTTTCATATTTTATAGCAGATTAATTAAAATCCACAGAGGTATAAAATAATTCACGTAATTAATGCTGAAGTTTTTTAATTGTAAGATAAATGTTGCTATTTGAGATTTAATACAGTTACATACTGCATATAGTGATACTGGGTTCACAGAAAACATAAATTTAAGGCATATTATTTAGTTACATAGATGTAACTCTTCTGTACAAACCAATATCTTGCTTGAAAAACGTTTGAACAGTAACTTGGTAGTATAAACGTAATTTCTTCGGCGGTAAATAGTTAGCTCTGCACATCTTTAAAAAACGTTGCATAAAACTAACAAATTTTTACTGTAAAAAAAAGTCGAAATAGTAACTTTTTACTTTCTTTACGTATTCTAATTTTTTTTTTTTTTTAATTATTATTAGTTTTTTTTTTTTGCTATGGAATTATGTTTTAAATACTTTTTAAAGAGAGAAGTGATAAAAATGTTCAGGTAACATTATTTATATAATATGGAAGTTACTAACGTGAATTTTATAAGACACAAAATTATAATATAAAATATTTAAAAAATAAATAAATATATTGTATCGGGGGAAAAAAAAAAGTGCAATAAAAAACGTTAAAATCGATAAATAAAAAGTCAAACAATTTAATGAATGAATAAATAATTAAGTTGTATCAGGATATGCAATAAAATAATTGTCTTATAAGCAATAATTTATTAAATAAATAAGTATAAAAAGTGAATATTATTTCCTATGTTTTTGCATACGTCAATACGTTACTTACTTAGAAAAAATGTCTTGATCAGGTATGATTGTATATTATTGTAACGGTATATAAAATTACGATGCACAAAATATTTAGCATACATTAGTAATGATTGCACTTACATACTATGATGCAATAAGGGATCTTATAACTTTCTCAAAAATATATCACGTATTCATATCAAATTCCTTTTCATTTCAAAATTATAACGGAGCATAGATTTTTCCTTGTTTATGAATGAAAAATGAATCACAAAAAAAATCTTTTTTACTATTAAGAGTAAAATTACTATATTTCATTCATAATTTAGTGAAATTTAAATATCTTGAATATTTTTTTAATCAGTTTTGTTTAAAATTGTGGCCTTGATTTTTATTTAGTGGTTTTTGGACTTGCGAAATAAAAATATTATATAGATTTTTTTTTATATAATATATTTATATATTTTTTTAATTAAATAATTTTTGTTTATATAAAGCAACGAATATTAAAGTTTACTCTGCAAATAGAATCTGAAGTTTTGGTATAATGATGTAACGTTAAATAGTTTATAAAAAAAAGGACGTTAAAAAAAATTTAAAATTAAGAAATTGAAACTTTTTAAATTCATCTTTAATGTAGAACGTGACCGACTTGGACCGGATATCGCTAAAAGAAGAACTATATTTTCACAATAATTTTTTGTGCATTATTCCAACAAATCAAACACTATAATTTTCAAATAAAATCAAGTAAATTTAATTGTTTTTCTTTTTTTCTTCTTTTTTTTCCCGAATTTTTTTAAAATTATATTCTTAATTTTAAAAAAGTTTCTAATGTGACTCAAATTTCCCCTAACATTTGAATTTTCACATTTACATGTTATCTTTAAAGTGGAATAACTGAAATATTTGATCGTGTTTTCATATGTTTGACGTAACTAAACTTTTAAGTACCATTTCTTCTTTAATTTGTGTTTATATTATAATACGCGACCGTCTAGTTTGCAAGAAATCAGTCGGTCATCTACCCACTTAATCCATGACGCATGGAAAAATGTTATTTAGTGCTCACATATGGCGTCGACTTTTATATGATTGCAACCACTCTATATAATGGACAGCTGTTTATAAAAAGAGCTTAATAATTAAATACTGCACCTATCAATAATCTTTTTAATTAAATAGATAGATTAAAATAAGTATTTTCTATAAAACCGTTTATTTTGAAATGAATGACAGGCATCAATCAATCAATCAATAATTTATTGCATCTAATTGTATAATTGAGGAAAAAAATGACAAATAAATAAAAGAGAAAAATCTAAGAATTTCTTGGGGGTTTACTCCATACATATAAGTTTGTTTTCCTTATTTTTCTGCAAAATTCAAAGATAAACTTTCTCATTAGCTAAGTTAATATTTTCTAAATTTCTTCTTTTTTTTCTTAAGTAAATTAGTTTTGTTTGAAATAATCTCAACGGAAATGCAATTGAAATGATATAAGGAAAAAAAAAAATGAAAAAACAATAGTATATAGACAAACTACGGGAAAATCTTTTTTTGTCTCGTATACCGTGTGTCATTGGCGCCAATTGGTTTGTCATTTCAAATTGTGGAGCAATGTGTCACTATGATGTGATTTTTATATACCTTACTAGGTAATTATACAACTAAACATTATACTTGTGTCACGTAGTCTCATTGTTGAGGGGAGGGAGGGGTCAGTATAAGTTCCTTCAAGAAAGAGCAAGTACTTTAACTTTTTTTTTTTTTTTTTTTTTTTTTTTTTTTTTTTGAAGAAAGTATCTCTTTATTTGACGCTAAATGTATTGCTGAAAAACATCATTAAAATAACACGCAAGCAAATTATAAGCAAAAAAAAAAAAATAAAAATAAAAAAAAGGCTTCAAATTGAAATCGGTTTCAAGACGATCGATTCAAGACAATCGATAAAAATGAAATTGAAAAAAAAAAAAAAGAATTTATTTTATTTTTATTATTATTTTAAATTGAAATGTTAAAATTATATATTCTTCAACTAATATTTCAAATTTCTTTAAAAACAAAAAAATGCTAGCAAATTAAAATGATCAATCAAATGATCAACGAAATTATTATGTTAAGTATTTTTAAAATTTCCATTCTCTCTCTCTCTCTCCCTCTCTCTCTCTCTTTCATTTTATCACATATTTATTTCTTATTTTTAATTAAAATTACTTGAAAGAAAAAAAAGTAAATTTTTCTTACTAAAATGTTATTATATAAAAAGGTTATTTATATAAACCCATACAGTTAACAGATGTAAATAAAAGCAAGAAAGAAAGTTATGACACTGAAGGTCGTTTGAAGGAAAGTGGGTGTCGGCAGGGGATTCCGCTTGTGCAGATGTAGGGAAAGGTCGGCTCCACATTCCACCAGTCATGGTGGTCACCGAGTGTATGACACATTAGATCATGCTATATTATGTATGTAAGCACGGGAACGATCTTCCCCATGATCATCTATTTCTATTGTGTCTGTGGGTGGGAAACGTGGACCGGAATTATCTTCAAATAGTTAACTGGTGAAATCATAACATAATTATTATTACATTTATTGTAATAGTTGTAATCCTTTTATTAATTCACATGATTTTTAATTTTTCTATTTTTAATATAATTTAAAAAATTATAAATAAACAAATAATCAAATAAATAAATAAACAAACAAGTAAATCAAGCAATTAATCAATAATCTTTTGATTTTTTTTAAGTATAATAAATACGAGATTAAAAAAATAAAGAGAATACCAAGTCTGATGCATTCTTAAATTTAACCTAAACAAGAAAATAGTGACAATTTTGAATAAAAATGCATTTTTATCGTAATGAAAAAAAAAATGTATAAATTATACATTTCTTTTTAATATTTTTATTTATTTATTTTTATTTCCAAAATTTATAATTTGTACGAGCATTCTTTTAACTAATGATAAAGAGATTTTGTGGGGAAAAAATGAAAATATAAATGAAATAAAATTTTGGAGAAAAAGAAAGAGAGAGAGAGAGAGAGAGGGGGGGGGGGAGAGAGATGAAAGCGCCTTGCAAGGTATGCAAATGTTGCTACAGCACGCATAGAGAGTTGCGGAGCTTCCAGGCGCTTAATTTTTTTTTTTTTTTTTTTTTTTTTTTATTGAAATAAACTAACATTTCACGTTATAGTAATTTATGATTTAATTGTAAAATTTATCTGTAAAGACAAGGAACGTAATCAAATCTTATATCTTATAAAATGATAATAATTTTATTATTAGATGATATATAGTTATCATATCAGAATCAATCACTCAATAAATAAATATAGTAAACAAACTTCGCAGTTAAGAAAGAAATGAACGCTTTTAGTTACACAGTGGCTAAGTCAAAATAATTGCTATATGTGATCCAGATTTGCGTAGGATTATATAATGAGATCAGAGTCACTAAAAATAAACGTGAAAAAAAAAAAAAAAAAAAAAAAAAAAAAAAAAAAAAAAAAAAGCGAAGAAAACATAACAACAAAAACAAAACAATAGTTGTTGTTTGTTTTGATATCAGAGACACGTAAAACCAAAATTATTTCGAAATAAGAAACTGCATTATGCTGACTACACTAATTCTTAATCAGTACTTACTTTTATGACGTAAGAGCAGTATCTGCAATAATTGATAAATTAATTAATTAACTAGAGTTGCAAAATTGTCATCATTAGAGTGTGATTTGGATTTATATCAGTCTATAGAATTTCTTTGATTTTGATTTTGTTATTGTCTTCTTTTTACTGGGCATGTGGTGTAAAAACAAGAAATATTTAACTTTTCTTTACACTATTCTTTGACCTAAGTAACATAATCGTTTATGGCAAAAAAAAAAAAAAAAAAAAAAGGTATGAATCTATAATGTATTTTTGCATAATATTATATTTTGTAGATTTTATATTACTAAAATTCAGTTTTTCTTTACGAAATTCAACCGAATCAACAACATCTTTGTTGCATTTTTTATTGTATTTTCTATTGACTAATATAAAGGAAACAACTGTTTTGAGGCCGACTATAAGCGATTTCGGTCATATCCGCTTCCGTTTCTACTTACTACGCATGCGCAGTATGTCGAAACGGAAGCGGATGTGAGCAAAATTGCTAATAGTCTGTCTCAGAACAGTTGTGTTCTTTATTAGTATACCCGATTTAAATATATAATATCATTGTTATTTTTTATTATATATAATGTTATATTATAAACATTTTTACATAATATACTCTTTGGCTAGAGACTTTAATAAAAAAAATTAAAAATAAAAAATGTTTATAAATTTCCATTTTTTTGCATATCTCTCCTATAGCTAAAATGCAGATTTTTCTTTACAAAAATCAACCAAATTAGCTTCTTACATTCAATTTTAGTTGAATTTTTTATTTCCTATATATTACTATACACCCTATAAAGAAGCTATAAATATTAATATCATTAAATCTATTTTGATCTGATTGTACTATATATTTTTATAAATGTAGTACTATTTCAGTAAAAAGAAATAATAATAAGTGCAATATATATCCTATATATCATACAAAATTTTCTTGATTTATATATTTATATATCTATCTCATCCTAACGTATATACACCTACATGAAGACTTATGACGTCACAAGATACCAGGGTTCTTATTGGTTCATTAATTAGCGACTCATGGTATTTTTTTATTATCAACTGAACCAAAAATTATTGTTTCAATTAATATATAGAGAAATAATAATCTATATTTAAACTTGAGCAACGGAAACGATAATAAAGAAAATATATTATACCAATTTTCGTCTCTACTTAATTTATTAGCAGGAAAAAAAAAAGCTTAATTGTTGTTGTTGTTTTTTCCAAAAAAAAAAAAAAAAAAAAAAAATCCCGAAAAAAAAAATTGGACTTTTAATGTTTTATTGATTAGCTCCATACATCACTGTTTTTATATTTTCGGTAACTGCAAGAGATCAGAATTTTTGTTATTGGTGTTTAAGAGAGTAAGTGACCGACTGATATCTCGCAAACTAGACGGTTGCGAATTATATTATAAACACAAAGTTAACATGAAATGTTACTTAAAAGTTTAGCTACGTTAAACAGTGAAAACACGATCAAATATTTTAGTTATTACCATTTAAAGATAACATGCAAATGTGGAAATTTAAATTTTAGTGGCAAATTTTAGTCAAAGTAGAATCGTTCTTAAAATTTAAAAATAATTAAAACTTATTTTCGTGAATAAAAAAAAAAAGAAAAAAAAAAGAAAAAACTTTTTTATAGTGTAATTGTTCTGCACTGGAAATAAAATATGTTCTAAAAATTATTGTGAAAATATAGTTTCTCGTTTAAAGATTTCCGATCCAAGTCGGTCACCCTCTTCGTTAGAGGATACTGGATATTATTGGACATATTTTACGTGTATTAATATGCAGCTTTAGTTTTATATTTATTTTACGAATGTTTATAAGCTTTTAATAAAATTTGCTATATTAAAAAAAAAAAAAAAAAAAAAAAAAAATTATTTATTATTATTGTTTTTTTAAAACAATAAAAATTTTCAATGTAACTTGAATTTAATATTTTACACTGCATTATGGACTTATGATATAAATACTGCATATTTTATTGGTATATCTAGGTATGATTTTATTAACTCTCGTTTTAACGTTAAAAAAATCTTCAAAAATTTCTTCCATTGTTCGAAAAAAAAAATCAATCAAAAATACAATATTGTTCAGGATTTTTCTGAGATTTTTATATTAGGATCTAATTATAGCCTGTCCGATTTGGTGTGTGATCCAATGCAATTTGATTCATGTTTCGATTTTATTCTATTCTTTATTTGATTTGATGTCATTCAATTGGATTCGTGATATAATGGAGCTTATCGGTTTAGCGCGCGGGGAAAGCTAAAGGGTCCCCTAATTTAAAGGAATAGACCGGAGAAAAACATAAGCATTTATATCACAAAACACTTGATGGGATTACCATAAATAACTTTAGTTTGTCTCAAAACCCAATTGTAGCCCCGTAGCAGTGATCAGAAAGTTCGATTTATGCAACCCGCACAACATTTTCATACTAATTTTTACATGCTTCTGACGTCATAAACATGAATTTTCACGCAAATTGCATACTTTACAGTATTTTCACGCTCTCTCGTGGGGCTGAATTAACATTCTGGTAAAAATTGTCATCCGTTTTGAAGATCCCATTTCGTGTTTATTCATTAAAAAGCACATGCTGTTTTATGTGGTCTATGGCTTTAACATTTCGCTTATATGGGGAATACCCCATTTTTAACGATTTTTGAAAAAACTACTCCACCGATATTGGAGCAGTTTAAATGATAAATACTAGACATACTTTTAAGTGTTTTAAACCATAGAAATTTAAAAAAAAAAAAAAATTTAAACCAAAAAACTCTATTCCATGTGATTTGTAATTTGATTTCTTTCGATTTAATTTGTTTCGATTAATTGTGAACGGTACTTAGATCTAGAAACACGTGCAACTATGATCAGTCAAGTGCATATAATCATGTATAGTATACCATGTATTGTGACGTCACACCGGTAATTTACATATAAATCTATATACGTGTGCACAAGCAGGTAAAACACATTATATCATATCCTGCAGAGAGACAGTTTTTATCACGAACAATGACATTTCTTAGACATTCCGACAAAAATAAATACGTAATAATTAAACTAGATCAACAACTATATGTCTATGATACAGCATCACACTTTTGTTGTATAGCATAATTAATAATACAATAGTGGTTACCAGTGATGACAAATTCTTAAATATCTTCTATGGCTTAAAACACGTAAAATTATGTTTAGTATACCTCAATTAATTATATTCCGAATTGGTGAAGTAGTTTTCTAAAAAAAAAAAATAAAAAAAAAAAAAAAAAAAAAAAAAAAAAAAATTAGAATAAGAATAAGATTTCTTTATTATGACCAAATTATTATTATTATTCCAAAATTAAGCTTATATAGGATGGTTGCATCCATGTTAACTCAACGCCATAAGTGAGCACTAAATAACATGGAGTACATGGACCAGAATGGGAAAAAGACACATTTTGAAAATTTCAAAATATTTAGCGATTTTTTTGAGCATTGATGCTGTTAACAAGTTGAATAAGTTTTTCAAGTATATATACGAAAAAAAAAACGACATTTTTTCAATACCGAGCAATGCTCCAATATGGCGTCGAAGCGCATTCAATATGACGTCATGAACATACACCCTATATATTACACTCAGACTAGTATGGTACAACATTGTATAATATAATGCAAGACAGCTGCAAGATTGCATATTATACTATAACTGGGGACACTAACTTTCACATATCACTCCAAGCACCAGGTACTCCAGCTAACCTAGACCTACAATCGTGACGTCACTCGCATATTTGTGACGTCATGGAGGTGTGATTGAGTGTCTGTCCAGACGTGACAAAAATCACTGTTATCTACCTTACAGGTTTCCCATCTTCCCTCTCTTCTTCATTGATGACTAATATCGCACGCAATGATATGTCGTATTTTCTAATATAGACAACTACTCTCTTTCATTTCATGCAATAGCAAAAAAAAAATATTTGAGTGCACTTTTTTTTCCTTGTACCGATAAATGCTCATATATGGCAGTATTTCTTTATTTACATTTCATTTTGGGGATTTTTTAAAAATGTTCTTACGTATCTGTAGTTATTAAAATAGTAAATAAATATTATTTTTTTAGTTCATTAGTATTAAAATTAAAATGAATTGCAAATTTTTGTAAAATATAAACAGAAAAAAATCAATGTATATACACTAACAAAAAATCAAATTATAAAATAGTATAAGTTTTATTTAAAATATAAATATATTATTAATAATATTTAGTTTAATAGATTTTAAATTTATTAAATTGTGTATTATTTAAAATTTATTTTAATTTTATTATTTTATATAAATTTATTGTAATTTTGATTTTACACATTTTAAAGCAACAAATCATTCAAAAGGTAGTAGATGTCTTTCACTGGTCTTACAGTGCAACGTATATACACGGAATTATGTAATGCAACTAAATTCTAATCAAATAAAGTGTATGTACGTATATTGTACATACATACAGTATGTAATGTCGAAGTAAAAAAAAATGAGTTTCTGCAAGAATAAACTAAATACTTCACAACTAAAACTTACGTATTCCTTTAACAGTTTACTTTTTTTAAAAATTTATATTATATTTTTAATTATTTTAATTTTACCATTATTAATTTAATTTTGCATATCCTATTGATTTTTGATGGAAAATTTATCATGTAAGACAGTGTTAACAGCATAATTGAAAAATACTTTAAATGCCAATTAGTATATTCGACAAAAAAAAAAAAAGAAAAATGCACAAATTAAAAAAAAAAAAAAAAAAGAGCGAAAAAAAAAAGAGCGAAAATATCAATTTTAAAAAAAATGCTATCAATGATTTTAAAATGTAATTTAATTACTGCAAAAAAAAAAAAAATAATAAAAATAACAATAAAAAAATAAAAAAAAATAAAAAAACTGTGAAACACTTAAAAAATAAATCCGTTCCAATTTCAATAAACCTGCGATATATAGGCTATTACTTTACGACAGTATAACATCTATTTATTTTCATACCTTTATTTTGCTACAATTTGTATAAATATATAATATATTATATATTTTTTCTTATTATAAAGAATCTGCAATCAATAACCTTTTTTTTTTCTTCACGCATTAACTTAATTATTATTAAATTTTTTTATCCTTATTATAATAAATAAAAAATAATAATAATAATAACAATAAAAAAAAAAAAAAACTGTGAAACACGTAAAAAATACATTCGTTCCCATTTCAATAAACCTGCGATATATAGGCTATTACTTTACGACAGTATAACATCTATTTATTTTCATACCTTTATTTTGCTACAATTTGTATAAATATATAATATATTATATATTTTTTCTTATTATAAAGAATCTGCAATCAATAACCTTTTTTTTTTTTTTTCTTTACGCATTAACTTAATTATTATTAATTTTTTTATCCTTATTATAATAAATACCATTCTTCCTCATTGATTCTTAAGAACAATCAACGATTGATAAGTCCAATAAATTACAATCAATTTTCCCGTATATTCACAGAAGTATCGTGCATGTTATAAGACAATAAATATAATTTAATTAAGTTAGTAGAAATAATTTAATATTTAAATTATGTATTTCCCACTATTTAAAGCTCACAACTCTTTCATTCATAATCAGCGGTAGCGTAAAATCAGCTGCTTTTTAGTATCACGCCCATTATTTTTTTCTCACCTCCTACCTCCGTTTTGTTTAATTTCCCCTTCTTTCTTGCTATTTTTTTTTTTTTTTAAATATTTAAATTTTTCTTATTATGATATAGGAACTAAAATTATTTCCTTATACATTTCAGTGTTATGCAATTATGTCTTTAATAATTATTAATATGTGTTACGGTTTAAAGTTATATTTAAATATTTTATCATTGCAAATTAACTTTAAATATAAATTCAAAGATTTTCTTCCTTTTTTCTTTTAAATACATATTTAAAAGAAAAATTAAGTGTTTTTACAAAAGTTCCAATTAAGAGGCTCATATTTCTAAAACTTAGACTTTTTTTTTTTTAATTTACTGAAATTTCGCTAACTGAACTAGCGTTCAACTTCTGGTTTCCAATTAAACTCAGGTAAGGCACTATCTTATAAACGAGGTGAAGTCAATAATAAAATTTACTTGAACATTAGAAGTCGCGGAGGGATTCCATAATTGCAATTCCAAATTTATAAGTATATGAGGTTTACAATATGTGTTAACAGGTTACGCAAATTAAATTTTCATATGTCATATTCATGACTGTTTCAAATAAAAAAAGGATAAATTTAATATATTCACAGAATTATAATAAATATACTAAATTAAATAAATAAAAATTATTTTTAAAACTATTACAAAAAATTTAAAAATACATAAATAAATATTAAATAATTTTTATTTTTATTATATAAAAAAAAAATTAGAAATATAAATAATAACTTTTTTTGTAATAAAAATTATAATTATTTTAACACATTTTACAATTATATGAATGTAGTAATAAATATTTACTTTTAAATAAATATAATATTAAAAATAAAAAAAAATTCAATGCGATAAAACTTGAGTTAATGATTGCATTAATTACATACTCAACGCAGTGGTTAACAATTATTAGCCCCACTTTTTCTTAACATGGACACCTGTTCTTAAGACGCAAAAATTAAATAAAAAAAAAAAAGCAAAAACTTGTACTTGAAATTAAACTCTGGTTCCATCTAGTTAGCTAATTATTTATCAGGTGATATAGAATATTGATTTCAAAAAAAAAAAAAAAAAAAAAAAAAAAAAAAGTAGTCCTTTGTTTAAGAAAATTATTTTCTGAAAGTTTTGCCAAGTTTTGGCATTGATTATATAATTTCTTTAGTTACATTATATGATGTAATGATTGTAGGGGAAATGTATATAAAAAAAAAAAAAAAAAAAAAAAGAAAGAAACAGGTTGATTCCATTTTCCATGCTGTTTTTGGTATGTAAAATAGAAATTGATTAGAAATTCAATAATAGTTATTATACTTTTCTGTCTATGAGGAAAACTGAACGTAGAATATTATTGCACTTTATATGCTAATTTTTAATATTATACAAGTTTCAAAGTACACAGGATTGTGATAATATATTTTACTAGTCAAAAACTTGTGCTAAAATTTGCAATGTTATTCTTATGAGAAAAAAGACGCGCTGGATGAAAATGGTAAAATATATTGTCGCCCTATATAAACATAAAATAAATGTTAAAATAAGTTGTTTTTTTATTTTTTATCTTAAACGTTACTATTTATTATTTATAGCGTGTTTTTATTCATTTAAAGGCTGTCGCCATATGTGAGCACTAAATAACATGATACAGTATAGGAATATTACACATTTTGCTATTTGCCAAATATTTTTGAGAGTACGCATGCTGATTGAATTAGGTTTCAAATATGCGAGCAAAATAATAACACAAAAGTTTATTAATTTTCCATATAGAAGAATAGCTAAAAACTACATTTGTCCTATGCTGAGCAATTCATTGCTCCAGTATGGCGTCGAAGCGCATTCTATATATCATGTGCATAAACCCTATATATATGCAATATGCATATTTTTACTATAGAGATTATTGAATAGCTTTAAATAATGGTATTATTTAATTCTAAAAAACCTACTGGAATTTCTTACAAATGTACCAAAGTATAAAAAAATAATTTAAAAAATGCGTAAATCGGGAAGGTTTATCCCATATAAATATTATATAAAAAAAAATTAACATGTCATTTCCTATCAAAATAAACAGAAGCTATTCTGTTTAAAAATTTTTTTTTCATAATAAACATAAAATCTTGACTAAAAATAGAAATATAAAATATAATTCAATTAATGGTATATTCCCTTTTAATCTAATTTCATATGAAAATAATTAATTTCTATGAAATTAAATTGACCTACGAGAGGTTTTTAAAAGGAATTTCCGTTTCATGTGACGTGATATTTTCCATACAAATGTATATAGAGAAAGTCAAATAGCGTAAACAAATGAAGGTGGAGGGGAAAGGGAAAAGGAGGGAAGTCATTTTTAACGTGACGTATTTTTATCTAAACGTCAGAAAAATTATGAATGAAAAAAAAAAAATCAATTCTTTATGGATTACATAATTAATTAAATTTCGTTATCTAATCAGAAATTTTATTCAAAACAAATTAATACTTAAAATTTTAATATCAATTTTTTTCCAACACGTGGTTTTAGCATGGGAAAAATATATAAGGAAAAAAAAAAAATAAATAATATTACTTTTAAGGGGAAATAATTTTCCTCCAAAGAGAGGAGGGGGAAGGTAAATAAGAGGTAGGGAGAAAGGAAGAGAGGGGAGAGAAAAAAATAATAATAAGAATCTACGGGACGTAAGAAGAAATAATACAAAAAAAGAAGGTAGAGGGAGTTTGAAAAAAAAAATCACTCTTAAAGAAGTAATATATGAATCTAAAAATGATCAGTGAAGTTCAGTATCATGTCATACATTGCTCTAGTGACATCGACTTTTAGGTGACAAGAAAAAAAAAAGTGTAAAATATTATTTGTGATTTTTTTGTTTGTTTTCATTAATGAATATAATGTGTATTAAAAATAATATGGAAATTATTAATAATTATATTCAATTAATATTAAGACGTTATTATTATTATGATATGACAATTTCACCTATTATAAATAATATTAATAATAATTTAAATAATTCAAATCATAATAGTTATTATAGAAATAAATGGATTCGAAGAAGGATAAATAGTAAGTACTTATTATTATTATTTTATATTATAATTATTATCAATGCCATATTAATGCTGTGAATTTTTAATATTAAATAATTAACTAAATATATATAGTATGAGACAAATTAGAAATTGGAGATGATTTTCTGCTATTTTTGCAAATAAACGAAGTCAACATTATTAATTTTTTTAATTAAACTCAAATTAAATGCATTTTCTAATTATATATAACCACTCTGCATACAGATATGGAAGGCTGTAATTAATAATATTTCCACAAATTGATTTTTTAAACAATTAATCAATATGATGATAATATTTAAATAAATAATATTATATGAATATAAATTAAATATAAATTAGCATACACTTAATTTTTTTAATAATAATAAAAGTTTATTGATGCAAAATTTTTATATTTTTTTGTGAAATATTTTGGTTTATTATTCTAATATTTATTTGACACTTGTCGAGCAACAAAAAGGCCGGGAGACGAGATCTCGCTCATATCGGCAACAGGTAGCTTCCACTCGCCGTACTAATTGTTGACGAAACTTCGTTCTTCTTACTGTTCGCTCGCATATTTACATTTTCTTAACATTTTATCTCAATTCAAATAATAAAAAAATTATTAAAATTGCATTCTGAGGTTTTAAATTAATTATAATAGAATTAATTAAATTAATTTTTTAAAGTTATAATTTTTTAATAATTATTCTGCGTGTGTTACATTTAAAAAAATCAAAGAAAAATATTTCATATCTTGGCTTTGAGTTAATGATATAAAATTGTAAATATAAAGGTTGATTTTCTATTAAAATAAAATGCTACCGATAATAATATTAAAAAATTGTCAATTTTTCTTTCATAAAGCTTGTAACAAGTAAAAATATCTTATAACTGCAATAATTTTCATTAAAAGATGGCCATGCGGATAAATAAAAATTATTAGATAATATGAATAATATGAACGGAAAATATATAAAACGTAATTTATGCTGCATTTATGATATTATAGCATAAATTAGAGCAGCATAAATATATATGATGTATTTATTACTATTTATGCTATATAACATAGATAATATGCAGTATATAACTTAAATTATGCCGTATTGAATAAATTGTACTAAAAATACACTAGTATAATTAGTACGTATATTTATTTTTGTGTGGGTTCTATATTGCTTCCCCGCAAGTCTGATTGGCTACCATAGGTAATATGCAAAATATGAGTAAAAATTATTATTCCAATACTGCGTATATTAATTATAATCTGATCAAACTGCATTGGCATGTAATGTATTTATTTTATTGAAAGTTGTATAAAGGTAAATAATGATTAAAAAAAGTGTAATTTTTATGAGTTAAATAGGATTATAAAAATCGTATTTCCAATAGCACTGCTTATAAACTGGATATCAAAAATCGGATAAAACTGCATTAAAATAAAATTTATTTAAAATTAAATACAGGTAAATAAAACTGGGGGAAAAAAAGCAATGTTACTTTTGTGTTAGGATGTAAAAATTGTATTGAAAATGCAAAAAAAAAAAAAAAAAAAAAAAATCGGATTAAACTGCATTAAAATAGAATGTATTTCGAGTTGCATACAGGTAAATAAAACTGTAAAATAAAAAAAGTGTAATTTTTGTGAGTTATAGGATATATAAAAGATTTGAAGTGTGAAATATTGTGTTTCACACAAAGTGACTCATATGTAGCTTTTTGACTCATCAATCGTCGCGCTAACCGCATTAAATTTTGACTAATACACCTGTCCTGTCTGTACAAAACAAGGAAAATACAATAATAATATTTATGTAATACATGTTAATTTAATAATAATAACACGTGAAAGCAGCGTGTTTATTGATTATAAAGTAAATAAAATATAAATTTATTAATTTATGTATAATTACAATTTTTTAAAAATATTTTAATAAATATATAATTTTTTGTTATAAATTGTATTAAAATTAAATAAGTTATATTAAATAAAAAAAAATTATAAATATTATTTTAACTCCAATGCATTAATGTATGAAATGCAAATCTTTTGTCGGTAAGAGGCGGGAATTAAGTGCAGTGTGGAGTATTAATTAATATTAAATTGGTAATGAAATTAAATCAGGTTCATTTGAACAACGTCTTCGGCATTCAAAATTATTTAAACCTGTTTAAGGGTTGTATGTCTAGTATCTCAAAATCTAAAAAGAAACATTCAAAACTTTATGATGCCATTTAAAAGTTAAAACAGCTATCTTTGATAAAATTGACATAACCCGGGACCACCAGATAAGAGAGAAAATAATTATTGAAATTAACATGAGTTCTTATGGGACTAAAACTTCAAAATATCATAATATAAAATCTAGCATGGCCCCCTATTTTTTTTTTACATTTTTCAAGATACCATATCCTAATGTATCACTGTAAAATTTCAGATTTTTAGTTCTTTACAATTTTTTTTAGTCAAAACCCGCAGTACTTGATTTCCCGCCTTTTATATTTTTACTTCACTTAAATAATGATATTTTTATTTTAAAATGCTAGCTAATGATTGCCAAATTATGGAATTATTATTTAATTATTATCACAATAATTAATTTTTAAAGAAAAATTAAATTTGAATAAAAAATTAAAAGAATTTTGCTGGAATTCGTCACTACAGAAATATTGATTTATGTTTAAAATTATTAATTTCTATGAAAATTTACAATGTTAAATAGTCACCTCTGTGCATAAAATATAGAAAAGCAAATTTGCAAACAAAGTTTCTAACTGGATAAAAATAAAGAATAGAAAAAAAAGTGCAGTGAAAAACACATTAAAATATTTTTAAAAAAAATTGAGTGGATACAATAGTCGCGGTCTATTTTATGTATATAAAATTGGGAGACTCGTAAGTTATTTTAATGCATCTTTTAAAAATTATCAAGGTTTTTCATAATATACAGAAAAAGAAAATATAATAATAATAAGCACCTGCTAAATGTAGTGTCTGGCGTCTACAATATGGCTTATTGTGAATGGAATGGATGCATATAATAGGATCGTCTCTGTCATTAACAAAAAGTCGGCTGAATTTGATCTTCGTAAATATATCCACCTTCTTTCCTCTTCTCACTCACTCTCAACCCTTTTGCCCAAGGGAAGGCTTTTTTTTTTTTTTTTTTTTTTTTTTGCACACATGATATAAATGTAAAAGCTTCTATATATATGGCTGTGGTCATTCATTTTTTTTATTTCTTTTATTTTAAGTATCTTTCATCAAATAGACTTATTTGACTTTAATATTACATTTTGTTAGAAAATTAGTAGTTTGAAAATAATATAAAAGTTACATTTTATTTAATATAATGATAAATTTTGTTTTTATTAAATATAATTTTGTTTATATTTTTTAAATAAATGATATTTATAATTTTTAGATACAAATTTTATTTATAAATAAAATTTATGTTAGTATAAAAATTAATTTTTTTTTTTTTATAATTTTAATTTATATATTAAATTAAGATCAAACAGGTTTGAATTAGTTTGATATTATTGAATTAATGTGGATGTTTGTAACTTGGAGAGACGTAAGATTAATCATTAATGGGAATGAAAAAGAGCTGAGAAATGAGAAATATAAAAAAGAGGAGGAAAAGAGAATTAAACGTTACTTAAAAAAATTAATGGATATCAAAGAATGAAATCGTAATCAAATGATAATCACAAGCAAATGAATATTTTGCGTACGCTCTCACTTAACTTATAACATATCTATGATATAACAACATATACAATATAAAAGATATCGCGTGCAGCCGCGGAAAAAATTAGCTTCCAACTTTACCTTTACAATTCATGGAATCTTTAACTTTCTTCCCCTATAACTAAACATTGTTTTGTCTGTTATTGATCTATCTCTCGACTTCCTTATGTCTTTTCTGCACAGAACTTTTTCTATATAAGTTAATTTTTATAACACACTTTTGGAATGTAATTTATACGAATTATTGAGCAACTCATTAAGTTTTACAAAATTAGAGCAACATATGATAATTTAAAGTTTAATTAAAACAATGAATAATAAAAATAGAACGTATGAAAAATTGGAATGATAAAAAAATGCAATGTTTATTTAAAATAATTATGATATATTTGTAAATTTGGATTTCAAACTAAACTGAAAAAAAAATCCTGCTCTAATTAAAGTTTTTTTTTTTTTTTTTTTTATGAAAATCGAACAATAATTCAAAATATTTTAGAATTTCTATTCATTAGCTCAAATAATTAAATAGAATATTTTGTTTAACATGAAAATATAGAAATTTATTTTCATTGATTTGTATCTGAAAGGTTTTACAACTTTTTAATCGCTTGTATAGATTAGATCTGACATATGTGATCATTATTTTAATTTTTTTTTTCTGTCGGCTTTTCATATCAAATTTTGTTTTAGTTTTATTACTCATTAACAAATTAATTTAGTCAAAATAAAGTCATAAAAATTGAAGTTTATTTCTTAAAAGTTAGAAATTGTTTTTTCCTTACGCGTTAGTTGTATCTAAATTTTTAATTTATATTTTGTTCTTTTACTAATTTGAGACTTTTTATTTTTTTAATAATTTCGTGTAAACATGGTGTATGCGCAAGACTTTATTTATATTGCGCTTCGACGCCATACTGGGGCAATGAATAACATTACTCAGAATAGGACAATCGTGTTGTTTTTTTTAGCTATTTTCTTTAGAAAATCAGTTGATTAGTTTTTTATATATTATTATTTTTCTCGCATAACTAAAAACAATTCAATGCTCTAAAAAAAATATTGCTTAGTATTTTTAATCTGGTAAAATGTATAATTTTCCTATACTGTCCCATGTTATTTAGTGCTCACATAAGGCGTCGATTTTTATATGAAAACAACCCGTGTCAAATTTTATTTTGAGATAGAAAATAATAAGAAAAGAAAGTAATACAGTATATATATAAAAATAATTGATATCAACTTGCACTTTCATTAATAAGTATTAGTAGAAAAATAAAAAGATATAAATTTTCTCTGTAATTGACAAGAAGTGAAGAGACGAAAGAGGAAGTGACCTACCGATGTTAAAATAATGAATCATATGTTTGGATGATGGAAAACCCGCGCCACTAAAGCCATGCGCCAAAAACAACTCAATATAACCAATCATTCATATATTATAACGTTTTACTTATTTTATATATTGACATAAATAATAAACGTATAGCATAATAATTTTTATATTTTTTTCTTCTATATTTAAGGGCATTGTGCCAATTTATTTAAGAAAAACCATCAATTTCTAATTGGTATGTATATAAGATGTCATATATATGTTTCGGTATATAATCATTTTCACTTCACCTATTTTTTTTATTGATCTTTTTAATGGGGACTTTAAATATTTTTTTACTCAATACTAGATTTTTTTTTTTCTTTTGCGACATTTTTATTGCAAAATATTTAGTTTTCATGTGCAATATGCAATATGACATAATTTACTGCTATTATTGTTTTTTTTTTTTTGTAAAAAAATCGTATTATTTCTATAAGTTGGCGATATAATATGTATTATTAAATATGTTTTTATTTATTTATTATTATTATTTTCAAAATGCATTAAATGCTGAAAATAAATAACTGCGTTCATTTGACAAAAATTAGTAATTTTTTTTTTTTTTTTTTTTTTTTTTTTTTTACACTTTGAGTAAAAAATCCAATAATTTAGAAATATCTTTCATACAATGAAGGTCTATTTTAATTTAACTGTCTTTTCTCACTTATTTAATCATCATTTAATATCATTAATTGATATTTATCTCCTATAGCTTCTAATTTAAATTTAATCAGTACACCTTATTCTTTCTTATAGTTATAATATAATCGTTATTGACTTTTTTTTCTATATTTCAATAATTCCGAACCTATGCGATTTAGACTCAAAAGCACGTAATTTATCTATATTGAGCTTTGAGCTGGGCAAGTTTGATATTGACTGAAATTTCATAAAATAAGATAAATTAAAATTAAATATATAAATAAAAAATTAATTAAAAAAAAATTTAATACAGTTTTTATAAATATATATTTTAATTTAAATAAAGTAAATACTAATAAAAACTAATATTGTAAAAATAAATAATTTTAAATATAAAACAATATAAATAATTTAAAAATATATTGAATGAAAGAATTAAAACCATGACCATAGTTACTGTATAAAATGTTAACAATTTTTATTATTCAAGTTAATTTTTTTTTATCATGAACGTAATATATTTCCATGCATGCATGCGCAACACTTATTTTAAATACTACTCATTTTATTTTAAGAAATTTTTTTACATGAATTTTTATATATTATAACAGTTGTCTTGTCATATATAAAAAGTATATAATTTTTATGCCATCTGACATTTTTTTTTTATTGTAATAATTTTTAATGTCGTGGCGGAATTATTTAAATATTTTAAAGTAACTTCCTGGGAACAATAAGTTTTTTATTAACTTGTTTGAAAAGACTTTTAAAAAAATTATACTTATTAAACCCAAATACAGCATGTAAATGATTTATTATGGGTCACCATGCATTTTTTTTTAACCCGAGAAAATTATATTTTTATTTCATAATTCTCTCTCTCTCTCTCTTATTGGGTTTCAGGTCTGTTTTTCTGTTTTGTTTTTTCTTTTCTTTTAACATAAATAGTTATTAATAAGTTAATGTTATTTATTTATTTTGATAAATCGTGAATACGAAAGAACTATTAGATTGAAAGTCAATCAAAGGCGGTTAAGTAAAAAGGAAGAAACCCTAAAATTATATCATTTAAATTTTCAAGGTCCCTAGTTATTAATTTATTATTTAATTAGACTGCACCGAGGTCAAAAGTTTTAAGAAATACTAAAATCACTTCATAACCCAAAATAATTTTTAAGTTGCTCTTTTTTAAATTTATTATTTTAACCTATATCAAATTAATTTCTATCGTTCTAAAAATTTAGCTTCTAAAAAGTGCGACTCAAATTTGAACTCCGTATGGTACTCCTAAATTGTATTTAAAATTACAACAATAGAAAAATAAATTTTACAAAAAAATATCCACATTCCATGCATTCCACAGATATCATTAAATTCAAAAATTGAATTGAATACTAATTACAAAAATTGTAACATTAAAAAAAAAATTGAGATTAAAGCCGGAAATCTTATCACCTGTATGGGGATAGTTTGAGTGACGTGCGCGGCTAGTGACAAAACGTCCGCGGTCAGACTCAAACCCTAGACTGTCGCCAAGCAGCAGGTGTGACTTGTTAATAATCTCACCTCTCTATCTTTACCAATTTCCATGAATTTCAATCTCGTTTCTGGGTATTATTGTCATTTTTCTTAAAAGTCATTTGTTAATGATATCATCTATATATTTGCAAACTACCTTCTTTTAAATTTTGTTAAAAGGTTTATTGTTTTGGGAATGCCCTACTTACTGTCGGTACTCTTTGTAGTGCGTATGAATGAAAAAGTACGGGAACATTTGCTTCGACGCCATACTTGAGCAATGAATAACATTGCATAGAACACACGTCGTTTTTTTTTTATTTTTATTTTTTTATGATTATTATATTTTCCATACTTAAAAACATAATTTAAACATATTATTTTATTTATTAAACACCATGGTGTACTTATACATATATATTTACATTTCACTCTATAAGTCTACATTTTTTTGCAAACATAATTTAAAGCAATGCTCTCAAAAATATTGCTTAATAATTTTAACCTATCAAAATTTGCCATTTTTCCATACTAGCCCATGTTATTTAGTGCTCACTTATGGCGTTGACTTTTATAATGAATGCAACCTTAAATAACATCATTTTGAATCAAATTTTAAAAACTATAATTTATTGTTTCCGCATTGATATAGTAATCTACGTGCACTGCAAAGCTATTTAAATGTCTAAAATTGTGTAGTTTAATTTTCATTGCTTCTGTAAAATTTAATTTAATATATAAATACACAAAAATAATCTGAAAATAATTTTAAAAAATAAATAAATACAGTCATCGTTAAAAAAAATCAATATTTCATTATATTAGTATTTGTAATTATAAATAAATCTGATACATCAAAATTAAAAAATATGTATGATAATTAGTAATTAGTGACAAATTATATGAGTAAATATAATATCTAAATCTGATTTTCTGTTTACCGAAGTTATGAAAAATATTACACAATATATTATAGACAATCATTATATTTCATTAAAAAAAATAGTTTTCAACAAAATTTTATGGCCATCTGAAAAATATTTCTATAATTCTTAATTAAATAATTAGCAAAAATCATACAGTTATTTTAAGGTTGTTATTTATTTTTTTTTCAAATGCCACAGAAACTCTTATGAAACTTAAAAGAAAATATTATTTATTTATTTCCTATTGTATTTTTTTAGTACATAAAAATTATTATTATTTCACGCAAGTAGGAAAAAAAAAATGTTCGCAGCTCATAAAAGAGTGAATGAAAAACTTCATTGCATATTTTTCATGCTTGTTTACAATTTTTATTGCATTTTTTTTTTTTCAATTATATATTACATTGTACTTTAATATTTTGATAGACTTTTACTACTTTGTATTGAATATAAAGAATGATAAGCATGAAAATTATGAATTAACTATAAATATTTTATTGAACAAGAAGTAAGAGTGTAAAAATATGTTTATTACAATGTCGGCAAGTAACAACAAATTTACTTACTTATAAAATCACCAACTTATAAATAAGTTTCACACACGGGTAAAAAAAAATTACGTAATTTATGCTGCATTTTTATCATTATAGCATAAATGATGCTAAATTAGAACATGATAATATTTATGTGAATTAGTATACACTTCTCCCAATACTATTCGAGCGGTTACATTGTAATTAACTATGTAAAGTCAATTGTGATTGGCTAGTAGGTTTATAACACACTCTCTGATTGGTTTAGCACCGCGGATACAGCTTTTGGCGGGAACAACCTTGTTTTGGCCAGAGTGTAGTATATAATTGATTCTGTATTGCACAAATTACATTGAAAATGATTTTTTTTTTTGCGTTAGTATTATTACTTTTTTTTTTTTTTTTTTTTTTTTTTTTGACATGCACATAAAAGTATGACAAATGTTTGTATAATATTATCATTATCAATTATAAAAATGTAAGTGAAAAGAAATCTAACTTAAATTAAAATATGAGTGAATCAATTTATTAATTTTAATCAAAAATTAATAACAAATTTATCTAAATTAATTTGTATGCCTAACACTATATCAATATAAATTGTAATGGACTGTATGTGCATGTACTGTACTATAAAATATAATTAGTTTGTTTAAATTAAGACTCATTTCACCTAGTAAAAAGATAATTATTATTGTAAATAAAATGCTAAAGTATATAGCACAAAAAAAAAAAAAGGAAATAGAAGAAAGGAAAAAAAAAAAAAAAAAAAAAAGAGATACGACATTGTGTTATGAAATGTTACTTCTTACTGCATTAATTATTGAAAAAAAATCCATTACTATTACATTGTACCGTAAAACAATGCAAGGAAAGAATATATTACGTAATTTAAGCTATGTATGTGATTATAGCATACATGATGATAAATTGGAAATACTAAATAATATGCCGTAAAAAACATAATATTTATGCTTTTGTATGGAGTATAGCATAGATTATGCTGTATTGAACAAATAATGCTGAACATGAACTAGAACATAATTATTACGTGTTCTTATCAGTTTACGTAGATTAAAATTTTACATTCTCTTCGCTTTTTTTTTTTTTTTTTTTAATAAATATTTACATTTTTAAGGGGATATTTTGAAGTATAAAATAAAAATATATCTATTTTTTTTCTTTTTTTACCTTTTCGTTTTTTTTTTATTTAAAAAATAACGGTGCATGGCAAACTTATTATGAAATATTATCTTAATTTATTATTATTATTATTATTTATTTTTACTTTATTCAACTGTTATTACTCGTACTATTAACAACAAGCGTCCAACTGCCTATATAATAAATATTTAAATCAATCAATATACCTATACAAAATTTGCTCTCACATTTAAATTACTAAAACAAGCAAATTAAAAATCAAATTTTATTTAATTAAACAAAAAAAATCTGATATTGTACATGTAAAATCTCATTAAAAATCCATTTTTCACATTTATTTCAATATTTTAAACAAAACTAATAATAATAAAAAAAAAACTTAAAAACTTGTTGTAATAAATTATATCGACTAAAAAAAAAAATGTTCCAAGTTTTATTTGAATCATTTATCATTGTTATAAGTAATTAGTGTAGACATTAAAATGTGGACAATTATATTGTTGCGGTAGGTCGCGTACCGTAATATCAACCTAACATTCACACAGCACTTATTTATTATATAGCGGGTTTGTTTAAGGTGGTTAAGCAGCTACTGCGGGATTTGACTAAAAAATTGTACTATAAGAAAAATTTGAAATTTTGCACAGTGATACATTAGGATAATAAGGTATCTTAAAAAATTTAAAACATTTAGGGGTTACCATGCTAGATTTAAAATTATGATTTTTTGAAGTTTTAATCCCATTTTAAGCCCATGTTAATTTTAATCTCTCTTATATATCTGATGGTCATGGGTTCTGAAAATTTAATCATAGGTAGCTGTTACTATTAACTTTCAAATGACATCATAACATTTGAAAGTTATCGTTTTATATTTTAAGATACAAGCCATTTGAATACAAGCCTTAATGTACGTTTTATTGAAAATTTAACAAATATTTCAATGAAATTCTGTTGTTTTTATGGTAAAAAAATAAAAATAAAAAAAAGTTATTGAAATAATAACGATGATATTTTATATATTATTTAAAAAAATATTTATTACTATTTTCATAATGATTTAAAAAGAAATATTTAATTTTAATGCATTAGGGTGTATGCAGATGACGTCATACGGTATGCACTTCTATGCCATACTGTACAAATGCGGTTTCTGACTATTTTCTTTGGAAAATTAATTAATTTTTTGGTTGTCATTATTATTCTTGCATACTTGACATTCAACCTGTTAACAGCATCAATGCTCTCAAAATTATTGATAAATATTTTTAAACTAGTAAAAGTGTGTCATTTTTCCTTTTGCCCATGTAATTTAGTACTCACATATGGCGTCGATTTTTATATGAATACAACCACAGTATGTATTTATCAAATCTATCATGGAGAACAAGCGCAATATAAAAATAAAATTGCATAATAATGAACTTTATTTTTTACTAATAAAAATTGCGGAACTGTATAAAAATCGCAATTTTCTTCGGTATTTTAAGTAGATTACTAAATAAATACTAGTGGAAAACAGAGATAATGCATTATTTAAGATTTCGTTTGCAAAAATTTTTACTTTACTATTGCCACCATTATCAACATGTTTCCACGTTTTTTACAACAGAAAATTCCATCAAAAATGATCAAAACATTTTAAAAATATCAACAACCAATCAGAGACAAGATAAATATAAAATATATTTAACAAAAATTAACACATGTTTATACACTTAAATTTGTATAAGTTGTACATAATTAAAATTTATTAATAATTAATTATTATCATATTTTATAATTAATTTCTTATCATATAAATCTTAAACTTAATTTTAATCAAAATATAGTAAAATTTATGTAAAAATAGTGCAATAAAAGTAATAAAAATTGATTTTATATTTTTTAATTTATTTGAATCTGAGTATATAATTACAAAATTTAGTGCGTAAAAATCTGTTTTCCTTCAGTTTATTGTGAGGAATTACTAAGAAAGGATGTGTCTTGATATTTCATAGCATTTAATTAATCATTTAGTGTAATTTGTGTTAATTTTATTTGTGTTTTTTTATCATAATGAAGCGATATTAGTATATGAAGATAGCCACAGGTAAAAATTAATTAAAATATTTATTTACATATGACATACAGTATTTTAAAATCTTGGAAATTTTCTGTGCTGTTTATTTTGCGGCCAGCTTCATGTAATTTTCTCTTATATGCTTTTTATTAGGTGGAATATTCATTTGAAAATAGTCATTATGTTATTCATTTTTATGAAAATATATATAACATAACGTGTGCGAGTATTTTAAAAGTGCATTCGCATTTTTTTTCTTTCTAATTTTGCACAACAAAAATAGTTATTTCCATTGAAAACAATGATTTTTGATGCATGTATTGCGCAGAGTTACAGCAAATAAATGTCATGAAAATGTTTTATTGCATTTCCATGTTGTGTATTATATTATTATTCAACTAAAAATTAGTTTTAATGGAGGTTATCGGTTAAAAAAATTGTTAAAAATTTTCTATGGCTTAAAACACGTAAAAGTATGTCTAGTATTTCTCATTTAAATTTCTCCAAAATCGGTGGAGTAGTTTTCTCAAAAAACGCAAAAAACGTGTTTTTCTCCATAAGCGTATAATGTTAAATTAGGGGACCCTTGGCTTTCCCCGCAGCACCCCGCGCGCTAAACCGATAACGTCCATTGTCCATTGTATGTATTTTCAATAATTTTACTCGAACTATATATTATTATACCGATAATTTTAACTAAAGTAGAATTTTAAAGGCGTTCATAGTGTTATAGGCGTGCTATATATTTTTAAAGTGCATCGAAAATAATTTCTTAAAATTTTCATGTATGTGTAAGTGCATGTATGTATGTATTTTAATTTTTAATTCGCGTAATGAATATATGCATATATATATATGCATATGCAAACGCGTATAAAAATAACTATGATAATTATGCTATAAGCTCAATGCAGAAACATAACAACATAATGTATGCTATATTGTCAGTGATTATACTGCATAACATAATAGTTACTACATAGCATAATAGTTAAAGCCATAGACTACATAAAACCACATAATGCTTTTTAATGAATAAACATGAAATGGGATCTTCTAAACTGATGACAATTTTTACCAAAATGTTTATGTAGCCCCACGAGAGAGCGCGAAAATACTATAAAGTATGCAATTTGCGTGAATATTCATGTTTATGACGTCAGAAACATGCAAAAATTAGTATGAAAATGTTGTGCGGGTTGCATAAATCAAAATTTCTGATCACTGCTACGGAGCTACAGTTGGGTTTTGAGACGCGAACTAAATTTATTTATGTAAGTCCCGTCAAGTGTTTTCTGATATAGATGCTTATGTTTTTCTCTGGTCTATGCCTTTAAGATGTTCAGCATAATTAAGTACTTATATTATTACAAAATAACATGTGTGCTCTACAATATAGCAAAAAGTTCAATGCATAGCGTAAATTACGTTATTAAGCGGGCTTAGAGAACTCTTTAATCGGGCGCAAGCCTATTTTTGATTATTTGGTGATTGCATTGCAATTAAATTTAATGCACTCTGAAAACACTGCATTGAGTGTGAAAATGTTATAATTTAAAAATAACTACGTGCATCATGAGATAAAAATTTATATTATAATAAAATGGTTGAAAAGTTGGAAATATTTTATTTTATACGAAGGAGTGGTGATTTTTTTTTAAGGTAGTTATTGCAGTTTTACACGTAGAACAACAAAATGCGGATGCACACTTTTTTTTTATTCTTTTAGTGGCGGCAAAAAAAAAAAAAAAAAAAAAAAAAAATGGTGATGTGTCACCATATAGGTGTAGTTCTAACTATCTGTCTCTGTCTTTTAACTTTGAAACTTGGGAATATTTCCATTTTTACGTGTAGTTTTTTAAATAATAGAATCATTGTGTTTTTTTATGGCATTTTTCATTCATTGTCGTATATTGTGTTTTTGCTTGGCGAAATATTTAAATAAATTTTTAGGTGCATATTTTAATTTGTTTTAATATGCAGCTTATGATCTTGTATTTTACATTATTGCAAAAAAGGGATCATATTGTGACCCCCCCCCTCTCTCTCTCTGCCTGTATCACTGGTATATTGGCAATAATTAATGAAAAGCTAAATTTCATAATTACTTCGATTTTTTTCTCAGTAATGAAATATTTTTACTACACATTTATATAAATATTTTATATAAACTATATAAGTATAAACTATATAATAATATGCAGTATATTTTATATAAAAAAAATACTGCATATTTTTATTGTTATTTTTCTCTTCTTTCTTTTTCAAATTCATCATTGATGATACCTAAAGAATACAATTTACAATTTCAATTAATTGAAACAAAATTAATATTTTTTATTAGGAAAATTAATATAAAACCACAATAAAGCTGCAAATTAGTGTATTTTATTATAAAAAAGTAACTAATTGATATTCTCAATTTTTTTTTAAGTTTATGCAAAAATACGTGTGTGCAAAAAAGTTATTTATTGTTTTCAATTGAACATGACAAAGATTAAGATTTTTACTCAGATTAGATTAGATTTTTATATATTTAACAATTAAATATTTTTGATGCAAACAATTAATGTCAAGTAAAAAATAAATAATGCCAGTAAAAAAAAAAACAAAAAAAAAACTGATTTTACTCAAATTTTAACTTCTCTCTCTGTCTCTCTGTCTGTCTGTCTCTCTGTCTGTCTGTCTGTCTGTCTGTCTGTCTGTCTGTCTGTCTGTCTGTCTGTCTGTCTGTCTGTCTGTCTGTCTGTCTGTCTGTCTGTCTGTCTGTCTGTCTGTCTGTCTGTCTGTCTGTCTGTCTCTCTCTCTCTCTCTCTCCTCTCTTTCAAAATGACGTGTTATATTTTGATATTTTGTGACTATTTGTCGGAAAAAAAATCATCAAATTTTTTGGTCCATATTTCAAAGTTGAAAAGAAAATTGAATATTAAAATAGTAAATACGATACATAGACAAATTTTAAGCAACTTTTAGCATATTTATGCTATAAAACACAATTATTACATTTGAATACCTGTATAGCGCAAATATTTATGATCTAGTTAAACAAAATTTTTGCTTCATTAGCATAAATTACGTAATTTTATTTTTCATATAGATAGAATAAATTAAATCTGGAAATCTTCGTTTTCTTAAACGATTTAAAAAGTGTCAAAAAAAATATGAAAATGACAAAATAGATGAGTCAAAAAACTGACACTTTGACAAATATTAACACATTAAAATTCATTGATGTCACGATACGAAATAAATAAAAATTGTTACATGAATCGTATATAAAAGTTATAAAAATGACGTTAAAAAGGAATCCGGACAAAGAATCATATAAGATGAGAGAGAAGGGGCTTGCCTTTTTTTTTTTTTTTTTTTTTTTTTAACTAAAAAACGTGACTATTTTACAGAAAATTTCTGCGAAACATACATCCTTTTCTACAGAATTTTTATAAAAATCTTTCCAACTTTTTTATATTGTTACATCAGCGGATGAATATGTCACCAGGAGTGAAATATTCTCTCTCTCTCTCTCTCTCTCTCTCTCTCATATTCTCTTGTCCACATCGTTTTATGAATTTTAATTTCTTGTATTTGAGATATGACTTATGTTATATCATATATAGTCTACGTTATGTATTCTAAAAGATTTAATGCTTATTTCTTGCGAATTTTAATTTTTTTGTGTAAAAAAATATCTGAAAAATAATAAATTATTGTTATTTTTGTGTGGGTATATAAATATGCAAAAATATGAATAAAAATCCGTTCAAATTTTTTATTTTTAAAATGTATAGTTTTTATGTAATACCTATTAATTTTTGTAATTAATTTTTACCTTATTATTTTTGTTTATACATAGATGCATTTTTTAAGTCTATATTTTTAAACGAGTTTTTTTCATACAATTTTTAGTTATAATTTTTATATTTATAATTATTGATAAATTTAGTATGATGTGTCTATTTTTACACTTATTTATTTATATATATTTATTATTCATTTTAAGAGACTAATAGCAAGTTTTTTTTTTGTAAAGTATGCATGGATTAGTACTCATTAAATGGTTGATTTTGAGCAGCAAATCAACGTTTTAAACTATTTTATTGTATTGATATTATACTCTCTCTCTCTCTCTCTCTAATGTGTCTTAATTAAAATATGTTTCTAATTATTTAAATTTGTGTTGCACAACTCTAGAACTCTGGGACGCTCTCGTGGTCGGTGTTTGTTTACTCAGTGTCGTACGACTCCCAAGTCCTGTAATGTCAGCTCCCGCTACTGACCGTCACTCTCGAGGGTCCTCACCTGCTGATGCGGGTCCCACAGGGGACGCCAAGTGGATCAAACCTTGTGGTATGGGTGGTGTGGATACCGATGACTCGAGCTTGGGGGGAGAGTTCGACTCGGAGATGGTTTTTGCAGAGAATGAAGAGTTATCTAACATCGTTCTATTGGCAAGAACTGCACAAAATCAAGCTAACAGATTTAGAGAAGATTATGTAAGTACCTTTTTTATTTAATATTTTAAGGTGTAGTTGGCAAAAAAAAAAAAAAATAATTTAATAATAATAAAAAAAAATATATTAAAATATTTGTGTGAGTTAGTATGGCTCATTAAAATATTTCCAACCTCAGTGCCCGATTAAAAACACGCTAAGAAAGGGCTTCTACAATGTTAAATTAGCACATTTTACCATCTTAAAACACGTAAAAGTATGTCTAGTATTCCACATTTAAATTTTTGTGACCTCAGTGCAGTAGTTTTCTCATATAAAATCACGCCTAGAGGAGGCTTCTACAATGTTAAATAAGTAGATTTTACAGTCTTGAAATCTGGCTCTTCATACGCATTAGGTGTATATAAAATTAAAGTAACATTGCAAGGTTTTGCAAAAAAAAAAAAAAAAAAAAAAAAAAAAAAAAAAAAAAAAACTTGAAAACTTAGATATTTTTTAAAGTAAATTGTAAAATTTGTCTTTGTAAAAAATTTGTAAAACAACTCGCACGCTAGAATCAGAAATCAATCATTTCAAATCCTATAGACGAAATATTTATCGACTTAAGTATCTGAACAACATGGTGATATCTACGCTAAACATCTGCATATCAATGAGCTGATTACTAATTAGGGATTAGAACACGCGAGACCTCACACCATAAGGAATTGCATTTCCTCCCAAGTCACTTAAGTTCAAAATTATATTGATTTACACGTTATCATAGACTTTATTAGATATTAGTTTTGAAAATCAGTATTCAGGAGACAGTTTGACGCCGCGGCTTTTTTTACTTTTAACATTTTATTTTAGCACTTTGTTTACATTATTCGATTTTATTGTTTATAAAATGTTAGTTTTATTTTAAATATATTTAGTCATCTCTGTGTATTAAAAAATTTTATTTACAGTTTTTATTCTAATTGTTTTTTTTTTATATTTTACTATTTAATTTTTTTCTTTTAATTAATTAAACATGTGTATTTAATTTTTTAATATATATTTTTGTAATTATAATTTAATTAAATGGTAAATTTCTTAGCCGGAACGTTCATGCCGAACAATGCTGAGGCTTTAATGAAACTGATTTGAATTACAAATATTTATTAAATTTAATAATAATAGCTAAAAAATCCATTTTTATATGATTAAAAATGAAGTCATATAGTCATCTTTGTAATGGGGGTTACGGGTGAAAATTTTTAAAACTGAAATTTTTGTTGAAAAATACGTAAAAGTATATTTAGTATTCTTTATTTGTACATTTCTGTCTTCAGTGCAGTTGTTTTCTCAAAAAACAAAAAAAAAACAAAAAAAAAAAAAAAAAAACTTTGTTTATTCATAATAAGTCTAAAAGATAGGAAATTAGAGAGCTTAATTTCCGAGCTTCCTGTTTCTTATTTTATTTTGAGTATAATTTTTTGCTTTTTGTATATAAAAACAGCAACATGATTAAATTGAATGTTTTGTAGGAAATTTTTGTCCTTAAATTATTATTTATAAAGCAAATTTTAGAGTTAAAAAAAAATATTAAAAAAAAAAAAAAAAAAAAAAAAAATCCCCTATAGGTAAAAAATATATAAATATAATATTATATTATGTATAAATAAATTAATTAATAACAAAATAAACGGTCATGAAATACGACCAAAAATGTGATTGCTATAACATTAATTATGAAACCCTCGCTAAATTGTTATAGTTATTAAGTTATTATTACTTACTACTGTTAGATAATAATAACTGGTCGCCCTGATATTGGCATATATCAGTGAATATTTTGACCATTTAATTAGTGAAAAACAGTTAGTTTTATTTTGAATATTTAAATTTTGACTTTAAACGTTTTAAATTGATCATTTGTCTTCGAAATAATAACTTTTTTTTTTTCGTAAAAGTAGCAAAATTTTTAAAAAAAATTAAATTTTAATAGAATTTCTTGTTCTCATAATGTAACATTATAACATTACTATTACTCTGGAATGGTAATTTCTACTAGAATCGGCATTCAATGGAGGTAAAATATGATTATCCAAGTGAAAAAGTAATAAAAATATACATACGTACAAACAAAAAAATTATGGCACATTAAAATAATTGTAGAATAATATATGCAAATTTTAATTGCTATTTCTTTCTATACATAATCTATATTTCAAACCACCCAATTAGAACAAATAAATTAATATTATGTTTTTTATTGTATAAAAATAAGAATAGAACATTTTAAGAAAAATTATAAATAAATAAATAAATAAAAAAAAAAAAAATAGCACAGGAATTATATGAAATAAATTTTATGAAGATTTGGTACCTATCAAAGTTATGATATGGAGATCTCAACTTAAATCATTATTTAAAAAAAAAATTGAAAAAAAAATTAATATAAAGCTTTATGAGGGTAAATTTCAAAATTTTGTCATTTTTATTGCATATTTGGAGTTGCCATTGTGTGAGAAAAATTCCTTCATTTTACCTCGATAATTTTTATATAGCAAATTATCATATTAAATTATTATCGCGGTCTTTTAATAAAGAAATTATGGTAAACATTATAGGATTTAGTAAGAGATTTAGCCTTGATATTGTATGCGAATGTTTTGGTGCCGCTGTGTCTGCTATTGCTTGCTGTTTTGCATGTAAAGAGAGAGAAAGAGGGGGATATCTGTTCTCTCTCTCTCGATATAATGCGCTGACTTGGCGAGCCTTTACAAGATCATGACATCACTGCAGGTGGTCATAACCTGACACCTTCATAATCGTGAACAATTTTAATTTACATAACTTCAACACAGGATGTTTAAGATTATATTTCGACGTAAACATCTGGATTAAAATATTATTAACTTTTTTTTTATTATTATTTTTTTTTTTTTACGTAAAATATTTTATTGAAATTTTTTTTTTTCATTATTTATTTTTGCGCAGGTCAGTAATCCTGACTTTTTCTTTTTTAAATAAGGAACTGGATGTTATAAAAGTAAGGCACTATATGGTGAAGGAATACGTGTATAAAAGATATTTATTTTTTATATTATAATATTATTAATATTTTTATTTGCATGGGAATATTAAAGATAAGGCAACTACAAAAAATACAACAATTTGAGCAACAATTTCACAATTTGAGAAACATGACGTAAAAAATTAAAAATTAAATTTTTAAAGTACCAATTTAATTTTTTTTTTTTTACTATAAACCATTGAATTTTTAAAGAAACGAGACTTACTTTTTATGTCTTTTTTTATTTATTTATTTTTATTTTTTTTTAATAATTCAACATAAATTTTTGGATATATATATATTTTTTATAAATGCAACATTAATTTAGTGCGTAACATTAATAAATATGAATTTACAATAATATATTTTTATAAATAAATATTTTATTTTTAAATTTTATATTATAAGTATTATTTGCTTAGATAATTTTTGATTATTCTACAAATTATAAGAAAATCAACAGCAAACGTGTTTGTATGGTCCATGAACTGAACCGCTCTGTGCTACTGTGATTAAAATGAGAGTATTTATGAAATTTTGAAGTTGACGCGCTACATTTAATGTCGTATTTGAGAGTAAACGTTTGCAAATTTTTTTGTTATAAATTTCTGGAGTTTTGGGAAAATAATAATTTTGGGTCTTATTATAGAGATAACATTTTGTAATTTAAAACTTGCATGATCGATCGTATTTGAAGTTATATCCTTCAGAAGTAAAAAAAATAAATAAATAAATAAACAAATCAACTTTTTCAGCGTTATAGAGATTTTTGCAAAAAAAAAAAAAAAAAAAAAAAAAAAAGTTAAAGATAAATCCCAAGATGAGATTAAAATACACATATTTTGTCCCTTAACCCTTGAGTACTCTCACAAACTGGGAAGAAAACTTGTAAAGTATGCAACCCGCGCTACAATTTTTATTGTAGACCCGACACCGACATTGATGACGTCATGAATTCCTACTTTACAGTTCTTTAACCCCAGTTTGTGAAGCTACGGAGGAACATAAATGAAGTTCCCAAAACTCAAGAATTTTACGTTTCTGATTTAATTTTTTGAAGCCAGAATTTCTCATCCAATCACCGTATATTTTCAGTCTTAAATTAAATTTGAATGAATGAGCCGCCGATGAGTCTAGTGTAAAATGTGGATATTTATGCAATAAGATATTAAAAGCGTAGACATAACAAAAGACGTGATTGTCAATCAATGTTTCCACCCCCACATTACTTTTGTCTCTCGCGCGCCGAGATTGTTTTCTCTTGTTAGATCGCGATGTCAGCGTGTGTCAAGGTCAAGTTCGGACGTGTTTTTGATCGTAACTCAAACATGGTGATACATACACTTTTTATTATTTAAATTTTTATACATGTTTATACTCACTGCCTGCTTTTTTTTTTTTTTTTTTTTTTTTTTTTTTTTTTTTTTTCTACTGGTCGTTAATCTCTGGAAGATGCCGAGGAGAGGAGTGGGAGAGAGAGAGAGAGAGACCAAAAATTATAAACATAAAAAAGTGCATAATTTTTTCCCACGAAAAGTAAAATAAATTTACTTTACAAAATTTTATACATTCGCAAAAATAAAAAATAATAATAATAAAAAAAAAAAAAAAAAATGGCCATTCTCCTAAAAATATTTGCAGGGCGACAGTTTTCAACAATAAATATTATATAATGACGGTTTCTATAACATATAATACTAAAAAGTGTGCTTATGCACCTTAAACTGCCGATATATAAAAAAAAATATGACAATTTTAAACAGTAAATTAAAATGTAACTAATTTTAAAAAGTTAATTAAAATTTAACTATCAGTTTTATCCACAATATTACCAGAAATAAAACTTAAAAATAATAACTGAGAAAATGAATTTCTATTTTTGAAAAAAACGATTTAAAATTTTAATATTACTACATAATTTTTTTCTTACAGAATAATAATAGTGCTTCCAGTATTATATAGGTATGTTGAATTTGAAAATTTGGTCATTCAATAGTATGACATATTACTTTGGAGATTTGTTCATTTAAATAAAATATTTATGATTTTAAGTTAATAATACATATAAGATTGGGGTAAAAGCACATCAAATAATTATAATAATCAAACAAATAATTGAGAAAAATAAATAAATTCATAAGTAAATGTTATATATTTATAGAAGATACATATAAATAAATGAAAAATAAATATATAATAAGTGAATGAATGAATGAATGAATGAATGAATGAATGAATGAATGAATGAATGAATGAATGAATGAATGAATGAATGAATGAATGAATGAATGAATGAATGAATGAATGAATGAATGAATGAATGAATGAATGAATGAATGAATGAATGAATGAATGAATGAATGAATGAATGAATGAATGAATGAATGAATGAATGAATGAAAAAACTAAAAAAAGAAAGAAAAAATGGATGCATGAATAAATAAATAGAAAATAAATAAGTAATTTAATTAATAAATAAAAAATTCAAACAATTTTTCCCGCGCATATTATCTTACGATAGATTTTAATTACAAATTTTGCTTCATTATACAAAAAAAAAAGGTTATGAATGAAATTCCCGTTTACTTTGTTATTCCATTGAATGAGCTCATTGCGTTAATTTCTGAGAGGTCCGTACACACACATGTCGATACCTGATCTCGAGTGTCGTATGCATATAGCTTGATGTCTGCACCTGACTATTTTATCACACCATCGAGGATCTCCTTGCATCACTCGCTTACATAACTGACGAGGTATCTTGCGAGGGAAACGCAGTCATTTTACGAGTGCTAATTTTTTATATTCATACGTAGAAAATTAGTTTGTATCGGTAGATTGTGTCTCAGTCTGGATTTTCTAATTCAATTAATAGTTTTTGGTTTCTAATTATATTA
This sequence comes from Ecdyonurus torrentis, assembly GCA_949318235.1. Lineage (NCBI taxonomy): Eukaryota > Metazoa > Arthropoda > Insecta > Ephemeroptera > Heptageniidae > Ecdyonurus > Ecdyonurus torrentis. The sequence continues at coordinate 3,317,773 of OX439133.1, read as the reverse complement.
ATACTAATCTAATAGCTGATACGTTACTTACGTAGAAAAAGTTGATTCTCAATAATTGTCATATTCACAATAGCAAAAAATAAAATAATAATAATAATAATGTCTTAAAACACCAAAAAATGAGTATAGACTGCTATAGCATTCTTCATTTAAAATTTTTCTAGTCTAAATGCTGTAAAAAAAAACGGTTCCATTTGTTAAATGATTAGAAATGAGAGAGAGAGAGAAGACTTTTTTTCATCACCTGTGATTTGTTTTCGCGCTACGCCGGTAACTTGCATTAAAAGATTAAAAGCCCATTGAGAATTAGCATTTGAGAGCAATTTAAATGCTAGTCCAATCCTATAATTGCCTTGGTTTTGCATTTTTTTTTTTTTCATTTTGTAATATTAATGTTTAGTTTTATTTTATATTAGTTTACCCTTTTTTTATATAAGCTCAGCCTCTACATGGACTAGTTAGGCCAGCTTTCTTCTAACACTTTGATTTATTATTAGCATAATTATTTTTTGTTTAACAGTAATTGTGTTATGCCATTACAAGGGCTTTACAATTACATCACTTCTTACCACTGCATTACTACATTAAAAATATGTGGTTAAAAAATTTGCCCAGTTTAAAACACTTAACAGTGTAAAATAGTATCTAAATTTCTTCATTTTAACTTCAATAGTTTTCTAAAATAAAATAAAAAAAAATCCCAAAAATAATGGAAAATATGTAATATAGGGTCTATGCATTCATGTTAAAGTCGACGCCATGTTGGATAACTCAATAACATGGGTGGCATAGGAAAAAAATCATTTTGTCAGTTTAAAAACACTATGCAATATTTTTGGGAGCATTGATGCTGTAAATATGTTGAATTAGTATCTGAAGTATGTGAGAAAAATAACAAATAACAAAAAATTAACCAATTTCCCAAAGAAAATTGGCTTAAATGAAGTTTGTCCTATGCTGAGCAATGTTATGGACAACTCCAGTATGGCCTACAAGCGCAATAAATATGACGTCATCCGCATACACCCTATAGGAGTCCCGTGCATATTTTCCCGTACGCATCTGCATGGTTAAAAAATATATATAAAAAAACGTCACTACCTATTCGACCTATTTCATCTAAAGTGATATATCAAAACTCCTAGAATTCATTTACGTAACATTCAATAGAAATTTGATTCAGTATCCTTTCTTAATGACGTAAATGGACATAATTTTTTTTACGTGAATAATTTTTTTAAGACAAAATTTTTAAAGATAAGTAGATTTTTTTTTTTTTTTTATGTTGAGTGAGTTATATATAGCGGACGTTAATTCACTTTTGGTCGCGACCGGAAACGTGAAGTATATTGTGTGTGTGTTTTGAGGGCGGCCAGTCACGTCTTATACTGAGATGCGTGTGTTCTTCTTTTTGTTTCCACAAAACTGAGACACGATTGTGAGAAACTTAAAAAAATACGTCAAATATTTTTTAGTTATCATTTACATAGTGACTTCTTATATTTTAAGTAATGGGAAGGGGGGGTCACTGGCTTATATTTCAACAAATGCAAAAATTGTGGTAAACGGAGTCACCGGTATATATATATATATATATATATATATATATATATATATATATATATGTATATATATATATATATATATATATATATATATATATATATATATATATATATATATATATATATATTTAGTCTCGTATATATAAGTACTTTATGTAATAATTATGCTAGCTCATTGCAGCAATATTTATGCATAATAGCATAAATTTATGCTATATTGTATAGCGATAATTATAGTTAACATGTTCAGTATAATATTTACTCTTGTTATTACAAAATTGCAGCATTTGTGCTCTGCAAAATAGTAATTATACTAATTATTAATCAATGTAGCTTAAATTACATATATTTTTTTATGTTACAAAGTAAAAGTACAGTACATTACATATGCATAAAAAGTATCTCCTAAAATTCCATCTTTATTATACTATCCCTATTAGATTCTTAGATTAGAATAGTATAGATCTAGTGTAATAATAGTTGTTTGTGCTTATGAAAAACACGTAAAAGTGTGTCTAGTATCCCTCATTTTAATAGTTATTTACGGTCTTGGTACATTAGTTTTCTCAATAATAAATAAAAAAATAAAATGCAATGCTAAAAGGATATATAAAAAATAAGAAGATACAAAGGTTTTCCTGCGCAACTCTCATAAACCTCTCGATTGGGAAGGTTAAAATTCAGATATTTATTAATGAAATAGGGAAAAAGATGTTATAAAAAAATGACAGTAATTTTAATTATTAAAATATAATATTTTACTTTTGACAACGTAAAAAACGTATAAGATTCTATTTTAGTTTTGTCAAGTATAATATATCTATCGGTAAGACAATATTGTCTGTGTTTATTTTAATAATTGACAACAACATGATATTTGTCGCCTAATGTTAGTTTTATTTTTACCCTCTTTTTGTTTCTAGAACATAAAATTTAACTTCCCTCGCGGTCAAAAAAAAAAAAAAAAAAAAAAAAAAGTTAAAAATTGATACTGTCAATAAGTCGCAACATTTCAAAAATAAAAGCGCCTAACTAGTATGCAACTTTTTCTGCATCCGGTGATGTACTGCTGAATTGATTTTTAAATATCTACAACGGAAAGAATAAATTGGATAATTTATGCAGAGCAATAAATGTTATAAATGTTATGAAATTTTATTAGCATAAGTAATTGCACTCTTAAATTTAATATTTATGCTATATGAATTATAGCATAAATTACGTTGTATTATATAACTTTTGCTGTAAATGAGCTAGCATAATTATTACCATTTTTATGTAGCCAAAATGTAAGTTTCTATGCAGGCATTCAATAATATCATAAAAGTAAAATAATAATAATAATAAATAAAACTAATTTTTTTTTTTTTGCAAAACAGAGAGAGAGAGAGAGAGAGAGAGAATGCGTCTAATCTATGTTTTCTTGTAAAATTTTAAATCTCTTTTTTTTTTAACTGTTACACACCTAAAAAGGCCCAATAATGATGTAATGGTCACGGGTCCCAAAATCTGTATCAAAGGTAGTTGTTACTTTTGATTGCAAATGGCATTAGGGGGCAACCTTTTGTTATTCAGCAATAGATCCTTTTAATTTTACAGTTAATAAATCATATTAAATTACCAAATCACTTTTACGTACAATCACAGTAAATTATACAGTAGTCCATCTCCTATAGCGGGAATGTCAGATCGAATGCGCGCCATAATTCCGACTGGGTGAAGTTGTCAGAACTACACGTAACATTACTTCAAATTACGGCTTCTAGTTCTGTCACCTTCACCCAGTCGGAATTATGGCGCGCATTCGATCTGACATTCCCGCTATAGGAGATGGACTACTGTACGATCTACTGTGACGTACAATAAATTTCAGCAGGTCACACTCTATTTTTTTTATGTGTTATTTCATACTTAATAATCATAACTGACGATCCATCTTGAAATAATTTAAATAATCCTGTATAATTTTTTTTTCTTTTTTTTTTAAACAAATTGGTAAATAAAATTGAAAGTAAGATATAAAGTTATTAAATGATTAAAATTATTACTAATAAAGTAATTTTAAATAAAACCTATTGCTTAAAAAAAAATATAATAAAAAAAAAAGTGCCGACAAAATGCAATTTTATTAATGAAACCAATTTTGCAAGAAAAAAAAATCATAAAAAAATTATAATATGATATTTTTATTATTTGATATTGAGTTAAAAAAAAAAAAAAAGACGATAGCAAGCGACCAGGTGTTTATATATATATATCTTAATGAGGTTTGTTATATGATTTTATGGTAGGACCACCTTAATGCCGTGAACTATAAAAACTTGAATTATACCGCGTTTAAGCCCTGCAGCTACTTATTTAACTTATAACCAGCGAAAAAAAATAAAATAAAATAAACAGAGTAATAAAGTTATCTATATTATTATTTTTAACATTAGAAATTCGAATTTTTTTATTTTATATATATTTATATCAGATATGATCAAGTTTTTTAATTAAAATATTTTTTTATAGAGTATGGAACTTTTTAGAATCTGAATTATAGTCTAATAATTGGGTTAAAGGTATTTGAAGATTTTGTTTACAAAACAATTTTTATTTTTTAATATTTAATATATTTATTTGTAAATTAAAGAAAAAAAAAAAACTTTCCATAATTGTTCTTTTTCACCATGTGGTGGTTGCACTCATGTTAAAGTTGACGCCATATATGTGCACTGAATAACATGGGCGGTAACGGAAAATGGCACGTTTTGTCTGTTTTAAAATACTTAGCAATATTTTTGAGAGCATTGAAGTTGTTAATATGCTGTATTAGTATCTCAAGTATGAGAGAATAATAATAACAAAAAATTTACCGATATCTCAAAGAAAATTGCCAAAAATGAAGTTTTTTCTTATGCTGAGCAATGTTCATGGATCCAGTATGGCATTGAAGCGCATTAAATATGACGTCATGCACATACACCCGATAAAATACGTTAATTTCAAAATTCCGTTCTAAATGCAGTAGTTACTTTGAAAATCACTCCTGTTAGAAAATTAGGCATCCTCAATTATATTGCAAAGCAACTTTGTTGCATATAGCATAATAGTTTTGCTGATACAGCATAATTATTATTGATTAATATGGCGAGCATGATTTTTACGTAATCTTTTTTCCCTTTCCATCTAACACTTTTAAAACACAATTTAAACAACTTCGTTGCTCCGTCTAGCGATCTTTCGTGACTTTTTAAAGTTTTTGCTTGATTTTTCATTTTACTAACTACCTTGGAAATAAAGATGAGAGAGAGCGAGAGAGAGCAAGAGAGAGAGAGAGAGAGAGAAATATTATATATATTTTTAGTGTTATTATTATTTATTTTTTAACAAAAACTTTAAAGTCGGTGTTTTTTTTTAACTTACGATCATAAAGACTGATTTTTTTTTTAAAGTTTAGAAAAAAAAAAGAATAAAAATGTACCACACACCTTGTATAGAAAAAAAAGTAAAAAAATTTATGAAATGTTTTGAGATGCTTAATAGTTAATTTTTTTAACAAAAATTATGTTTTAGTTAAGTTATTAAATTATTAATAAATCAATTAAATTTGCAATAGACTTTTTTCATTTTTTTTATACATAAATATGTATATATTATTATCTTATTTTTTAATTATTAAATTTTTTTTTAATATTTTCAATAATTCTAAAATTAGTTTTTAACATATAACATATATTTTAGTTGTAAAATAATTATATTTTAAGTGTTGAAAGATTACAAAAATATTTTATTTTATTTTTTTATTACTTTTTAATATTATAATTTTATAGGCGTTTCAAATCAAAATTATTATTATAATTAATTTTTCATTCTAAATACAATAATTTTTTGTTTTATTATTTATTAAATATTTTATTATATATTTTTTATTTAATGTAATTGATGCATGTTTATGATAAAGGCAGGAATTGCTGATTGGTTTGGGTGATGATGTATACATAGGTCTTCAGCGAGTTCTTCAGTTCAGCTGTTTGAAAATGAATTGATAACTTTGATGTAACGAAGGAAATATTTGAAAAATATGTTTGATCTTTTAAGACCTACTATAAAAAAGCATTCTAGAAATAAACTCAAAACTGTTAAATATAAATGCAATTTTTGTTCAACATTAAAAATATTTAAATTTTTTATGTAACGAAGATAGGGAATAAATTTAGCATGTCAATAGGATTTACAAAATATTAAGTTTTTAAAATACAAAAAATAAAAAAGTGTTTAGTATAAAGAAAAAAAAGGATTATCAATTTAAAAATATAACGAAACAAATAAAATACTAAATATACAAATTTTTATTTTATAATCTAATTTCTATACTAAAAAAAAAACTTATTCTAAAAATTTAGAAGCAAAGAAATTGTGCTAATTTTTTATTGCATCATAAAATTTTATGCACAAAATCACTAAATGTAACATTTTTTTATAAATTTATATACTATTCAAAACGGATTTAAAGAAATTAACATTTTTCATAAGATAAAAAATTTACCTATTTTATTCTTTTTACAAACTAAAATATAATATTTTTATAAAAATAAAAGCATAATAAAATCTTTGTATTTAAAGAACAAAAAAAAAAAATTAACTAATTAAATTATTGAAATTGACATGTATATTTAAAAACACACATTTCCTTTCATGTTTTATATACATACATACATAAATATATATTTTTAAATAATAATAATAATGATTGAGTCGTTGACATTTGAAATTTTCTTGTCCTTGAATATTTATTTATTTCGTTATTTGAAACTCATTTTTCGTAATAAACTGGTAGATTTTGTGAGAAACTTTGTAAAACAGACGCTCTTATGTCTCATCTGAGAAGAGAGAGAGAGAGAGAGAGAGAGAGAGAGAGAAAAAATGAAGGGAGAATTACTAAGGAATTTTTACAACCGACAAAACACAAAAAGTTTAAAATAAATTAGCTTGTCTTGTCAGAGTCGATCGTCGCTTCAAAATCAGTCTCATTTACGCGCTTCTCGTTTTTTTTTTTTTTTTTTTTCTTGACTGCATGGTGGCCTCGTCCAGCCTTCCTTTTTTTTTTTTTTTTTTTTTTTTTTAACTCTTACTAATTATATCATCATTTCTATCTTTCTTTTATTTTGTCTTGAGTTGTTAAGATTGTTAAAGTTGTATCAATAATTGTCGATTTCTTTCTTTCCCCTTTCAATGATTTTTATTAACATTTAGTGTTTGATTTTTCTATTTTTATTTATGTGTTATTTTATTTCTACTAACACGTGTAATTTTTTGAATATATATTTTCGATCTTTCATTAAAATATTATGTGTTTTTCTTTTTAAAGACAGGTTATTGTATTTTATATAGTGGATAAATCAAATTGCCCAAAAATTAGACACTGTAATTAGTCCCCCTCCACACTTTTATTTATTTTAACTTATTTTGATTATTTATAGTACTAATATTTTTATATTACTAATTTTGTAATTATTTACATTGTTATTATTACTTCTTTTAATTATGATCGAAGTTGTCAATAAATTCAATTAAAAAAAATGAATTTATATAAAATATATATTAAAATGAATAAGGTGTAAAGTTAAATTAATACTTTGTAACACATCGCGTCGCAATTTGAATACTTCCTTGTTAAGAGATTATGTATTTTGGCACGCGTTTCGTCTGACGATTTTTTTAATATTTTCTATATACTTTATACATATATTCTATACAAGGAAATGATATAGTTAAAAAAAATGATGTTGTATAACACAATATTTTATTACTGGATTAATAATAAATTGGCTTTGCATTGCAGCTTTATTTATATAGCGCATGAGTAAAAAGTAAATTTGCTGTACAACATAGTTCTGCAGTCTCTAGTTTTTAATTTAATTGGTTAATTAAAAAAAATGATTCTTGCCCCTGCAAGATTTGTGAATGTACGATTTAAACTAATCGTTCAACTCTTCAAGAGCTTCAATTTAAAATTGGCAATACTTGTGGGCGATAATAAAAAATAAAGTTTCACTTTTTATAGGGTGTATACGCATGATGTCATACTGAATGCGCTTGAACGCCATACTGGATCAACATTGCTCAGCATAGGACAAGCTTCGTATATATGGCTATTTTCTTTGGGAAATCGTTTAGTTTTTTTGTTATTTTTATTCTCACATACTTGAGATATTAATTCAACCTATTAACAGCATCAATGCTCTCAAAAATATTACTTACGTAGTATTTTTAATTTGTCAAAATGATGCATATTGATATTGAGTGATCCAACATGGCATAACATATATAACATGAATACAATCGATTTTATGAGTTCGATAATTTAAGAATAAAAGTTTACTTAACACTGAAGTCCCATATAAAATGGTCGATATGAGAAGTCGATAATACAATACTAATGTTGTCTAGACTATATTTTGTTGAGGCAATGATTCAACCATATTCATGCATATTTTGAACCTCCCTTGTAAGTAGACAACTTGTTTTACTTCCGTGCGGCGCGGGTTGCATGTTACTTGCATTCAAGGGGGAGAAATAAAAATTCCATTCTAGTTTGTAATTCAAATCAATAATATATATAGCCTTCAATCATGCAGTGCTCTAGTAACATTGAAATATTTTACTTATATGCGCTTAAAAAATAAATTACGTAATTTATGATGCATTAAAACCTTATAGGACTAATAATTTGCAAATCTTATACTAACTTCTGGTAGAATTATTATTATTATTTTATTGAATAAAAATGGTTTACAATTTACAACTTTATCGCCTTGTAAATGGTAATAATATAGGATTATTATAATATTAATAATTTTTTTAAAGAACGGTATCAAATTTTTTTAGTTACTTTAGAAAATAGTGTAAAATACTTACAGAAAGCCAAAAATAAATAATAATAATAAATAATAATAAATAAATTTAAAAAAAACTCTTGAGTAAGGAAAAAAAACTGGGAAAAATTTTTAAAAACTTTTTATCGTTAATAGGTCATTTAACAAAATCAATTAATAATAATAATTTAGGTTTAAATGATGGGTTCTATGTTCTACATTAAAGGTATTGTGTAATATTTGCAACAAAGTAAAATGTTTAAAATAATAATAGTTGTAAATAATAATAATACAAAAAAAAAAAATTGTCGGTCTTAAAAATATCGGTCATAAAAAAATAATAAAAAAAAAACTATAGGAGACGGGGAGAACAAAAATATCAATTTTATTCTTCTTTTTATTTTATTGCAATCCTAAATCTTATACCTAAAATTTCCCCGTCTATTGAAAAATCATCTTATAAATATTTTAATTCATTAATATAAGGAAATAAATATTAATATTTCATCGAAATAGCACGGGTATAGAAAGGAAGTTTGAAATATTTTGCATAAATATAAAGGAAATTAAAGATCATTCAACAGGTTGCGGGCATATCATTGCAACTCGTTCTTGGAACAAAAGTTTACTTTTCTGTGTTCACCGCACGCGAACTTTAAATTTACAATCGCAATAATATTTCATATTTTATTTAACTAAAAATGTTAAAGGAAATTTTATTTTATTATTTTATTTTGTAATTTTTAAATATTTAATTAATTTTAAATAATTTAACTGTTTTATTTAGAATTATATTTAATTTTACAGGAAAAACAATTTTCTTATTTTATTTTGTAATTTTTAATTATTTTAACTTATTTATTAATTTTAAATATTTAACTAGTTTTATTTAGAATTATACTGTAAATTATTTTATATTTTTATATTAAAATAAGTTATAAAATAAAATCTCAATCCGACAAGTTTAAGATTGTGAAACACTAATGTTTATTCAACTATGTTATTGAAAATTATTAAACATTGTAACATTATTAAGCTATAATCGAAAGAATGATTTCCATATTCCATGGGTTAAAGAGTGATATGTGAAACTCCTAAACTTAATGATTTATGAAATGACGTTATTTGATTTGTAATTCTATAATTTGATTCAAATTCTTTCTTGCTATATTTATGAAGAAAATGAATGTAGTAACTGATAAAAGAAAATATTTACTCGTGCCCATTAAATAAGGGAGATAATAAAATAATTGAAATTAACATGGCACATCAAGGGAGATGTACGAAAATTCGTATAATTGAAAAGTTTGTACAGGGTAATTTTATTTTCAAGTATTTAAAGTGGCATTATCATTTGTGGAAAAAAAAATTTAAAAAAGAAATCTTTTTTTTTTTTAATGATAAATGATAACTCTTATTTTTTTCTAATGAATTATTGTATTTATTAAACACCATGCAATATTAATAATTACTAATTTTTAATAAAAAAAGTTAAACGTATAGATAATTATAAATAAAAATATAAATGTTTTACCCATCTCAAATTTTATTTGTAAATGCGTACAAAAATCACGCAATAACTTCAATATAGCCCCACTTCAGCCAAATTTTAATCACTGAATATACAACAAAAATTATGCTATATTGAATAATATCTATACTGTACAGAATAATAAATTATTAAAACGTTTTCGTAAACTTCCATGTTATATAGCAAAAATTACGTAATTTTATTCTTATAGTTAAAGGTATAGATAATAAATCAAAATTATCAAATATTATATTATATTAAATTTTATAACAAATTTATTCATGTAAAACACGTAAAAAAAAATGTTATTTTATTACACCGATGATCTATATAATAAAATTATTAACATTTTTATTACAGTATATGTATTACGACTTCAATTTCATACTAACAAATTATATTATGAGTTTTTCTTTCCTCGTGAAAGTTTCATGAAAAAAAATTACAACATCTCTCTCTCTCTCTCTCTGTCTCTCTCTCTCTCTCTCTGTCTCTCTCTCTCTCTCTCTCTCTCTCTCTCTTATTTACTTTTACAAAAGTAACGTAGATTTTTTCTTTGCTTTCAATTTTAAAAAATTATCAAACTTCATTTTTTTCTCCTCAAACATTACGGTCTTCTTTTTTTTTTTAATACATTTTTCCCCCTTTTTTCCTTGTTTATTATTTTAAAATAATTAAAATAACTGTAAAAATTATTATTAAAAATAATTGCTTTTTTTTTTTAAAATGTATATTTCTTTTCAAAAGTACAACATTTGTGAATCATCTATGATGGAATTTTACTTTTTGAGAACTTATTGCGATAGATTTTTTTTTTTGTGTTTTTTTTACAACTTTTATGTTGCATGATATTGCGAGCTTGAAAACAGAAAATAATGTCAATATATGAAATTTTCAAGGTGAAAAAACATTTTTTTTTTTCGCAATTTAGAATATGGATTAAGGATAAATTCTAATACAATTATGAATGAAAATTTTTGAAAAAAGGAAGATAGAGAATTTTTATTTTTGATGCACAAAAACTAAATTAGAGCTTAAAAAAAAAAATAACAATAAAAAAAAATAATAATAATACAAAAAAAAATTAAAGGAATCAATTACGTAGAGTTAATTCTGATGCTAAATTCGAATTATGAAAAAAAATCACTTTTCATTATAATTATTATGCTACGCAACATAAATATAATGTTGTAATGCATAAAAATATTACTGAATTTAAGATTGTGTAATTTTTATACACATTATTATTATTATTTGTCTTTTTTTTCCTGTAATTTTTATTATTATTTATTTATCTACCACAATTATTAAAAGAGCATTAAACTTTACTTTAAGGATTATAAAATAAAGGTGAAAGTTTTTCATTTTTTTATTTCCTTAAAAAAAAAAAAAAAAAAAATTAATGAATCTTTATATAGGTTTACTGTTTAATATTACGCGCGAGCGCCATGTTGATAACATAAGTAATTATACTGAACATCTTAGCTATTATGCTGTATTGTTTAATCGCTATACAATGTAGCATAAATTATTTTGTTTTGCATAAATATTGCTGTATTAAACAAGAATAATTAGTAGGATTTTTTTTTTTTTTTTTTTTTTTTTTTTTTTTTTTGCTATATGAATTTTATATATTTATGACATTAACAATCGGTGATTTACAAATAATATAAATATGATTCTTTTTTCATACATATTGGTATTTCAGGGTTTCTAGCAACAGGGAAAATGCAGAGAATTTGAAAACCTCTGGAAAACAGGGGGAAAAAAGCATAAAATACTGGAAAATGATATACAGTATATAGTTTAATTATAATATAATTATAAAATAGTTTTTTTCTATACAAATTTATCTTTTTTAAAACAGATTTTTTATTTTTATTTGGTATACTTGGTAATTAAAGCGTTTATTTATTTGTATTTATTTTATTGTTTCATGTAAAAAATCCATTGAATTAGTCAATTTTATCCGAGTGCGTATCTCTGAAAAAGCTATTAAAATTAAAAGCGAGTTGCGTGAGGGGGGGATTGCGCCAAGTTCTACGAATGGATATCAAACAGTAGACACAAGCGGGAAGGAAAAAAACTTCGCTAATAACTTGAGGAACCAATGAAATTGTCTAGAACAACCCCTTGCAATGCAATTCAAAGAAATATGCTGATAGTTCAAAGAAATCCTATTAATTGCAAAATGCAATAACCATTTTTCAATCTCAAATAGGAAGTAATACTATTTTTTATTTTAATGATATTATTTAATAATATTATATATTTTTATTATTATAAAATATTTGTTATATTTATAATAATATTTAAAATATTTTATTTTATTTTAATTCATAGAGTTTTGTATAATATATAATATAATAATTCCTATTTAAGTTCTTAAAGAATTTTTAGCAAAAATGTGTATAAATTTAATTTTCTTTCATCTGCTAATGTAATACTAGTCATGCCAGTTGACTTATTTATTCATCATTTTTAAGACGTGAAATATTGAAAAATTTACTTCCCAAGTTCGTTGCTATAAACAACATTCAAATACTATTTTTAAGAATGTTCTATCTATTAAAGATAAATTGAATTTATGTATATCAATGAAATCATTTTTAATCAGTATGAGGAACCTACAATTTTTAAAATAAGTATTTCTATTATTCAATTCGTATATAGCTAAATAAATTATTCCAACCAGAAAATTAATAATTTAACATTATCTTAAATGTATTATTTGCTGTTTGCAAGATTTTGACATATAATTAAACTTTTAAGTTGCATTTTCATGTTCCATTTTTATCAGCTATTTTTAAGTAATGATATATTTACCTAACAAATATTTTTAATTGTAACTTATCGCAGAATCGATTTTTCCTGAAAAATATTAATTGATTGATTATTTGTTTTTAGGTGAAAACGACGTTCAACGTTGATTTCACGAGTCACCACGAGTCGTGGAAAGATTTGCACTATGATTGGCTACCTGAACTGCCCAAGAATTTGGGGGAAACTACGCCAGTTGAGCACTTGCAGAGTCTAGAGGTAAGAATATTTATTAATTAGCCTACTTTTTTTTTTTTTTTTTTTTTTTTTACACTTTTGCCACCTTGTTAGATGTTTAAGTCTTATGCGCATTACCATACTGAATGCGCTTTGACGCCATACTGTAGCAATGAATATAAAATTGCTTAGTAGGGCAAACTTTTTTTTTTTTTTTTTTTTGAAGGTTAGGGGGCCTTTTTTGAGTGGGGGGTGGGGGATTAGTATTTTTTTTATTGTTTTTCGTATAATTCAACCTGTCAACAGCATCAGTGCTCTCCAAAATAGTGCTAAGTATTGCTAACTGGCAAAATGTGTCATTTTCCTATACCAGCCCCTGTTATTTAGTGCTCACATATGGCGTCGACTTTTATACAGTATAAATGCAACTTTATATTGCAGTGATTGAAAAACAAACATCTCTCTCTCTCTCTCTCTCTCTCTCTCTCTCTCTCTCTCTCTCTCTCTCTCTCTCTCTCTCTCTCTCTCTCTCTCTCTCTCTCTCTCTCTCTCTCTCTCTCTCTCTCTCTCTCTCTCTCTCTCTCTCTCTCTCTCTCTCTCTCTCTCTCTCTCTCTCTCTCTCTCTCTCTCTCTCTCTCTCTCTCTCTCTCTCTCTCTCTCTCTCTCTCTCTCTCTCTCTCTCGAAACGCAGACAAATGAAAATACCAGTTTTCTTTTATGACGTCAATCGCTAAGTTCTAAAAATTAAAAAAAAAAATCATAATAATAAAGTTAAAAAAAAAAAAAAAAAAAGTATAACAAAGTATCACACGCCATAAAATATAATGCAGAGTATCTATATTAATTTTGAGACTTTTATTGAGAAATATTCATGACTATTTATTAATATTAGTACTTCTGCTGGCACAAAGTAAAAAACAACTAATAAATAAAAATAAAAATAATAATAGAAAACTGAGATGCACGTACTATTTATGTTAAGAAATGGAAAGTATACATACATACGCATTTATAGTATTATATTGTATAACATATAATTATGCTGTACAACATAATTATTATGTGCAATTTTATAAATTATGTTAACAAATTAGCATAATATTGAAAAAAATCAGCATAATGGACCACTTGCAATAAAATATTTTAATCGTTGCAACGTGTAAGTGAATACGAGTTTTTCGTAACAAATATATTAAAATATTCCAATTCATTTTAAATAGTTTGTTCATTGCAAGTGGTCCATTGTTGAGATACAGTAATGTGAGTGTGTATGCACATGACGTCATATTTAGTGCGCTTGGAGGCCATACTGGAGTAATGAATAACATTGCTTAGCATAGGATAAACTTCGTAATCGGTTATTTTCTTTAGGAAATCAGTTAATTTTTTGTTACTCTTAATTTTCTTACATACTTGAGATACTAATTCAACGTACGAGTATATATACACTCAGAAAATATTGCTTAGTATTTTGAAACTAGCAAAATGAAATATTTTCCTATACCGGCCCATGTTATTGAGTGATCCAAAATGGCGTTGACTTTAACATGAACTCATACACCCTATATATTGAGTTAATAACCAATTGTTATTTTAATGTTTCCAGTTGAACGCAGCTCTAAAAGACTCGTACATGTTCCTGCAGAAATACGCAGTGGGGTTAGAACAAGTGGTCTGGGACCAGGATGAAAGCAGTGGCTTCAAACCTGACTTCCAAGCTACAGAATACAGCCTAAGATCTGTAAGTAAAAATATTATGTACCAGATTTAGAAAAGTTACCTAAATAACAGTTTATGATTTGGAGTCTATTTTACATAGTTTTTTTTTAATGAAAAGTAATAAACTTTTTTTTTTTTTTTTTTTTATCATTACACAATTTAATTTTAGATAAAAATTTCACTATATTTAATGTAATTCTATATGAAAACTTCCTATATACTTTTAACTAGCTGAAGAATAGTACTATGCTATATAAGTACTAAAATGCATTTCTTATTGCTTCTTACAATTAAAAATCGTTAAAAAACAACAACAAAAAAAATGAAAATAGAAAACAAAATTATAAAAGTAATATTATTTCAGAAAATGAATTATTTTTTGCGTTTATTATATATTTTATATACTTATTTATTTATATTACATTGCTCACGGAGAAATAAATTGCGTAATTTGTCATGCTCCATTTATGTTATTATAGCATAAATTATACTAAATTAAAATAACATAATAAATGTGCTGTTCAGCATAATATTTATGCTATGGAACGTAGAAATTATGTAAATTAGCATAAATTATGCTATATTGAATAAAATTGTGCTGAAAATGAGCTACTTTAAGTATAACTATATATTTACCATTGCACGTACGGAAAAAGTAAATAAAAAGTTACTATTCACACGTTTTTGAAAACTAATTTCTTATAGCTATACGAAGTTTTTTCAGATGTTAGTAAGTTGTATTAACCGCTGAAGATATAACGTTTATATATTTTTTTAACAGCTTACCGTTTCAACTTTTTTCAACCAAGTTACTTGAATTGCACGGAAGAGTTACATCTATGTAACTGAATAATTTGTCAAATTTATGTTTTCTGTGCGTACGAGTATATTAGAAGTATAATATTAATATTATTATATGAAAATAAATAAATAAATAAAAAATTAAAATTCAGAATCATATTATCAGCTCAAAATCAAAATACCAAAGAATCAAAATTTTAACCGACTCTATCTGTTTCAGGTGTTATGCGAGATTCAAACCGCGATGTTGGAGCGCAACGTGAAGCAGCACGCAGACGTGACTCGCAACATCATGTCACGAGAGTTCCGTGACATGAACAAAGGCAACTCGTCAGTTCGCAATCTACGAGATTGGTTCATATTTCGAGACTACATGAACGGTCTGGAATATGTGGTCGATGTTTTTGACTATTTTATAAACAAAGCCGGATCATGAAACTTCCCTAATTAACTATCAGTTTTATCTGAAATTTTATGTTATATTTGATTTGGGGATTTATTGATTTTATATGGAATATTTTACTAAAGAAATTTTAAAATAAGTAACTTCAGTATTTTTTTTGTGTTTAAATTATTATTTTTAATGTTATTTTTAAAAAAAATAACTAAAATGATCTCGCGTTTTCCCAAAGCATGCAATGTTTATTATAAATTAAAAATTTTCTGAATACTGCTTCCTGAGATAGCAGCCTCATGTTATTATGCCTTATATATATATTTATAATTATAATATAATTATTATATATATATTTATTTTGTTGATTTGTATACAAGTTAGCAGCTTTAGTAGCCAGTTCAATGTAATCCTAGTGATGAGCTGATTTCATTGAACTGGCTACTGAAGCTTCTAAATCAATGAAATCAATATTGATTGAAAATTCACAAACTGGAGATTGCAATGGAAAATGTAAAGCAGCTAGTTTATTTTCCATTATTTTTCCTCCCAAGTTTGTAAGGCTACAGAAAAGAATAAATATGTTATCTAAGAATGCAGCAATGAACAGAATTGTGTTTTAAATACGTTAACTAAAACTTTTCCAAAAAAAAAAAAAAAAAAGGATTAGTTTTTTTTTTTTTTTTTTTTTTGCGTTACTTAAAATTATTATTCAAAAATACATCGATTTCCATATAATTTTATAAATACCCTAACAAAACAAAAATCCCTAATTATTTATAAATCCATCGATTCAATTCCAAACCCTAGTTTTGAAACAAATTTTATATACTTTTAAATGTTATTATATTACAAAAATACCCTGTCTATCTTTTTTTGTATAAAATTTTAGTACAGATTTACTTTCCATGTCGGATGTTCTATCTATTTTTCAGTGTAATATTTATGTAAATGAAATACATAAACTTTCTGTCTCAGTCTGAGATTTTTTTTCATGTAATTAATATTGTAAATTAATACTAATTTATTTTAAATAATTAAAAATTCAGGTGGTATTTTAGCTAGTTGCTTAAGACACTTTTCAGGTCTTGATCTAGTGTTTGGGATCATATTTAGGCTAGTAAATATAGAGGCTGTGGTGTAGTGGTATCCGTACTGGTTTAACGTGTGAGAGATCGCGAGTTCGATTCTCGGTGGGTACTCGGCTTTTTCAGAGGCCGTAGTATGCACTGGATACGCTCTCGTGTTGAGCCCGTGCCTAAAACATGATTAGAAATGCTTAGGTCATGTTTGTGACCTAAATGACCTAAAATATTTATGATAGGTCAGCAGTTCTTTTATGGCAGTGGTCCACGTCAAGTGAAAGGTATCTCGGGACGATTTACCAATATACACCTTCCTTAAAGGCATAGAATACGCTGAACAAAAACGTGACTATAATGAGAGATAATATCGTAACATACCTGAAAATCAACGTTGATTTGATCGGAGTCATTGATTTTTAATTTATGTTTCATTTACGTAAAAGCGGATCCAGTTTATGACGTAACAGCTTGCTTGGTGCGCATCAAAAACTGGATCCGATATTGACTAATAACGAAACAACTTTTTAGAGGCCGACTTTTAACTGATTTTGGTCACATCCGCTTCCGTTTATACTTACTACGCATGCGCAGTACGTTAAAACGGAAGCGAAAGTGAGTAAAATTGCTTAAAGTCAGCCTCAAAACGGTTGCTCCTTTATTAGTCAATTACGTGAAAAATTAAAATAAATTAGAAATCAATGACTCCAGCCAGATCAACGTTGATTTTCAGGTATAGAAGGATATAATCTCTCATTATAGTCACGTTTTTGTCCGACATGTTCTATGCCTTTAATTACATAAATTAATCAATATTTTGAACCAGTTAATGACCCAAAAACTGACCTATAAGATAAGTGGGTAGCTAATTAAAATACCATCTAATTAAAAAATAGAAAACGTATGTGTTATGTAAAAATAGTTATAATATTAGCATATTATGTAGTTGATACATATAGATAATGTATATAAATATATAAATTATTTATTTATAAATTTTTGTTTTTTTGTGTAATTTTTTTTTTTTTCTTTTATGTATATTTTTAATCATACTGCATTTTTTTAATACATTTTAAAATAGTGCCATATTTTATTTTTTTATTTTGTTTTTTTATTGCTTTTTGTTTTTAATTTTTTTTGCTATTATGTTAGGTTTTAAACTTCTTTTTTTTTTTAAATGCAGTATGAAAAATGGTCTGTGATTTTATTTAATAATAATCTTTCTTTCTTTGTTAATTTTTTTTAAAGAAAATAGTTCCTAAGACTAAAATGAAAAAAAAAATGTTTCACCCTTTTTTTCTCCATATTTCACTAGATGAAAAAATATTAAATTATAAAAAAATCACACTCATTTACTTCTAATTCACTGTTCAGAGATTTTTATGTTTGTAAAAAAAAAAATAATAATAATAAAAGTAAAAAGTAAAAAAAAAAAAAAAAGAGTAAAATTTGCGTAAAAAATATAATACATAATTTATGCTATACAGTGAATAATATAGCATAAATGTTATTTTGCATTACATGAAATTATGCTATACAGCATAACTGTTATGTTATATAGCTAAATTGCTTAAGTATAATTTTGCTATGAATTGCTATAAACGATATTAATTTATTATGCTCTTTTTTTATGAAAATTTTAAATTTGACCTCTTTTCTTCATATTTTCAAATATTTTTAGCATAAAATCTAAACTCAATGTTTTCTTTAAAGAAAATAGTTGAGAAATAGAATGCTAACGTATTTTGTTTGCGTATTTTTTTTTCTAACACAATTTTTTTTGTGTTGCAAATTCAATATAACTTTGATTACTCTATAAGAATGATTTTAAAGTGTAAAAAATAAGAAATTTTCATAAAAATTTTAATGCATATCTTGCTAATGTTATCATCTTTTAAATTATTTATAATCTTTTTTTTTTCTTTTAATCATAAAAATCTCTGAAAAACAAAATCACTAAATCATGTTATAAACTATATACTTATATAAATATATCGAATAAAATGGTCAGTAATAAGTTTATAAGTAAATATTAAAACCACAATTTTCAATCTTTAAATTACATAAAATTTTGTAACTATTTATAGAAATCATAATTAATTAAAAATATAGAAATGCCTAAAAATTGTGCCATTGATACTATATAATGGATGTGTAATTTAATTAAAATGGCTTAAAAAAATTGTGAGTGTCTTAACCGTCTTAAAATTAAAGTATAGTTGGAATTAAATTTGAAAAAAAAAAAAAAAAAAACATGAAAATATTAATTAAAAAAAAAAAATTTTCTAAAATTTAATTCCAATTATACTTTAATACTATAATATATATTAATATTGATAAAAAAGTCCATGTTATTTATTCATGCATAAAAACTATGAGAAATTCTATGTATTGTAATGCCTATATAAAAATATAAAATTAAAAAAATAAAAACACCGTTTACATTAAACGTTTATAATATAAAAATAATTATTTTGGTTTTTAATTTTCTCCTTTTTTACCTATAAAAATAATTCAAGTATTTTCTTAGATCAGTACAAAATAATTCTACAGATTAACTAATTTTTTTTTTTTTTTTTTTTTTTTAACTGTATTTACCATATAATGTAATTGTACAAAAATATAAACACAAAATGTTGGTTTAAAAATTGAATTTTTCCATAATGATTAACCTTCTTTAACTGTACAAGATTCTATCGAAAATCTCCCATTACATAGGAGTGCAGATTTTTTTTTTTTTTTTTTTTTTTTTTTTTTTTTTTTTTTTTTTGGAAGATCCATTTATATTGCAAAAATAGAAGTAAAATATTCTGCAATAGACAACTTTACATAATCAGAACATGGCTTTGGCAAAGGTCATCAGTTGGATCACTAGCAAGGGTCATCATTAGTTTTATATTACTTTTGGTTTGGTATAGAGCTTACCATGTTAAATTGAGGGTTTAATTTTTTTTATTTCTCGCTTCAGAATTGTTAAAACACGTTAAATCGCACATCATCATACAGTAAAAAGTACAACTCAAAAAGTATTTAGAACGTGAACGAGCGTCAGTGAAAGGAACGAGGTGAAAAATGTGCTCAAAGTCGAATCTAAATGAAGGTCTGGATTCCGCCAGAAAATTCAGTTTCTCAATGATGAATTTATAAAATATGGATCAAAATGACATTTTATTAACATATTTGAAAACTCGAAAATTCTGGATATAAATAACGTAGAAACAATTATTATTAAAAAAAAAAAAAAAAAAAAAAAAAAAAAAAAAAAAAAAAGTCCTCTTTTGACTAGCAAGTTGCTCACCCTTTACGTTAAGTAAAGAATATCTTCATATTTATTTTTCCAGTGTACTTGATTTGAAATACATATTTTATGACGGTGACATTAAAAGCATGAGAATAATGACAATAATTACTTTTGAAAAGAAGGAAAAAAAAAAAAAAAAAAAAAAAAAAAACAGCAGTAGCGAAGACCACACAATAAATAAATAAACTTGTTCCTAAAGATGTTGGAATGTGTTGAGACATTCCTTGCTGTCTACTGCTGTGTTCCATAGATCTCCATACTCCATACAGGTGGTCTACATACTCAAACTGAACTAACTTGGAACTGGAAGTCAATCTCTTCTTATTTATATAGGTCGTTAGTAAATATTAACAAAATCAGAAAAAGAAAAATTGTCAAATTTACTAATAAAAGAACAACTATTTTGAGTCTGACTATAAGCGATTTCGGTCAAATCCGCTTCCGTTTTGAAGTACTGCATGCGCATGCGTAACCAGTAGAAATGGAAACGGATGTGACCAAAATCGCTTAAAGTCAGACTCAAAATAGTTGTTCCTTTATTAGTCAATAATAATAATTGGCTGAGAAGTGTTAAAATTGTAAATTGTCACTGTTGTGGTTTCTGTGAATGGTCTGGTTAGCAAACATTTGTTGGAACAATTGAACCTCGGAGACAAGCATTTACGTATCATGCAGAAAGCTGCAGTTCTTGGCACAGCTAATAACGTGCGCAAAGTGCTTAGTTTGTAATCCCTCTTTTTGTCACCTGCAGTTTCTATTAGCTAATTGGTACTGGATTATTCTCACCTTCACCTTGAATCAAGTAGGATTCCCGTGTTGGTGTTTGTTAAGAAAGAAAAGAGCACACAATAATAACAATAATAATTTAGGTGAAATTTTTATTTCATATGTTTTGAATTTGAAATTTATTTCATAATTTTGGGCTCAGTAAGCTACAGGTAATCCTCTGACGTCACCGAACTTCATCTCTCTCTCTCTCTCTCTCTCTCTCTCTGTCTGTCTCTCTCTCTCTCTAGCTCTGTCTCCCCTTTTTTTATGGCATGAACCTTTTTTAATTTAGAAAATAAATAACAATCTTTTATCACAAAATAAATATTGATTTAATTTCTAACTAAAATAATTACACATTTGCAAAATAATAATTTTAAATTATTTACAATAAAAATATATTTTTAATTTTAATCCGAATAAAAAAGCTCATTAAACTCAAAACAATGTAGAAACTACATTTATGTAGAGCATGCTTAAAACTTAAAAAATAAATTCATAAGTTAAAAAATACATTGATATTTCATAATAATATAATTTTGTCACAATTCATTTTTACTGTATTACTTAAACATAAAAAAATGATAATTAAAATGTAAAAGTTTTATAAATTCTTTTAAAACTATCAATTTCCTGTCAAAAAATATAAAAACTTTTTTTTTATGATCTCTTACTTTTGTCTTTTTTAAAACTTTTTTTTCTTTTCGATATATTTTTTTTTTCGGTCATTACTAAGATTGTCATTATACCTTGTGTGTGGTTTTGTCTCTCTCTCTCTATCTCTCTCTCTCTCTCTCTCTCTCTCTCTCTCTCTCTCTCTCTCTCTCTCTCTCTCTCGCTAGCCGCGCCGTACTTAATTGCCGAGAACACAAACATACAAAACTCACGAGAAAGACTACACAAAAGTAGTTTACTCAAGAAAAAGGGTTCACCGACCAAAGCGGGAGACGTAATTATTGTAACAACAAGCAAGTACGCCTCAAACACAAGTAACCAAACTAATTGTTGCATAGCTTCTCTACACTCCAACTTTATAGTTTATGTGAAATATTGGTTGGCTTGCTTTTTACCGCGGTCAGAAATATATAAGAAAATAAGTAAGTGAATAAGTAAGTAGGTAAATGAATAAGCTATTAAATCAATAAATATACGTAAATAAATAAATAAATAAACGAATAAATAAATAAATAAATAAATAAATAAATAAATAAATAAATAAATAAATAAATAAATAAATAAATAAATAAATAAATAAATAAATAAATAAATAAATAAATAAATAAATAAATAAATAAATAAATAAGTAAATAAATTAATAAAATAATTAATTAATTAATTAATAAATAAACAAACAAATAAACAAACAAATAGTAGTTATACATAGATATATAAATAAATGAATAAAAAATTAGTTGACTAAAAATTCTCACCGCGCACCGATAAAAATAAATAATAATAATTATGCTAGCTAATTTTTAGCTTACATTGTTCAATGCAGCATAATCTACGCTTTACTGCACAATAAGTTTATTACATAGCATAAATATTATGTTGTACAGCATAATTATTTATATTGTTCTAATTTAGCATCTTTTATGCTATAATATATAATAAATGATAACACATGTTATTATATTAACAAAAGTAATTTATTCCCCTTGCAATAAGAAAAACATTTTTCTCTCTTATTAGAAAACGGTACTAATGATTAGAATTTTTTCTAGGACTCTACTAATGATCTGTATATGGATTTGCATTATTATTATTTATTTTTTTTTCTGTTTTTTTTTTTTTTTTTTTTTTTTTCATGTTTTTTTTATGTTTTTTTTTCAACTGTAAAGATTTTTTATTAAAACACGAAAATATTATCGAATTGTAAAAAAAATAGTCATTGCAGTTAAATAATAATAATTATATAATAAAAAAAATATATATATATAAAAAGTTAATAAATAAATTTAAATCGTTCGTGTCAAGTGCATTTAGTGTAATTGTTTTATGTGAGGAAAAAGAAAGAAAAGCTTTTAACATTTCGCAAAAGCTTTTACAAAATATACGGAATTCCATTCTCAATACATATTGTGATCGTTGGTTTTAAAATATTTGATTTTTTTTATGAGAGCATTACGTTTTATACAATGCTGATGATAATTATAGAAACTGCCATGATTTAAATAAAAATTACTTTTGTTTTTGTAAGGACATTTTGGAATAATGCAACACCAAAAAAATAATAATAATAATCAATAATCTAAATCTTAATTCAATTATTTTTTTTCCGTAGTCTGCTAAAATTTGATAAACAATTGAGTTTTTGGCTTTTTATTCCCATAATGTTATTATTATTTTTTTTTGCAATGATATTTTTTTACAAAGTTAGGGGGGGGGGGGAAACTTTTAAATTTTAGAAACATCAAATAACTTAAAGTAAATAAGAACCATAATAAAATTGTGGTAAAAATAAACTTGCTTATCAAATAATATTATGTAAATAAATGTTCTAATACAGGAAATACATAACTTAAAATTTATTGAAAAAGAAAAAAACTTTCGTTTTCAGCATGTTTCCTTTTTTTTTTTTTTTTTTTTTTTTCCTCCCTTTTTCCCTCTTTTCCTTTTTTCCTTTTTTTTTTCTTTCTTTTCTTTTCCGTCCATTTTCCACTTATTCCAAATCTGCATGGATATAAAATTAATTCAGCATAGAGATGTAATAAAAGTTCATAATAAAACACCATCACTCATTATCGTTGTAAAAATTAATCTTATACTTCATTTCATTTAAGATAATTAAAGAAAAACTTTTCCTTGACTTCCAACTCGAAATTGAAATGAGTTTGCAATCCGATCACCAGAGAGCAGCAGTACATTGATATACTTTTTGTTTTGTATCATTAGCGGGAAATAAAGTCACACTTCCCAGTATTTTTGTTTTTAAGCAGTCGCACTTTATCGAAATATCGTAAGCAAGTGAATGAATGAAGGTATTGATAAGTAAGTAAGTAAGTAAGTCAGTAAGTAAGTAAGTAAGTAAGTAAGTAAGTAAGTAAGTAAGTAAGTAAGTAAGTAAGTAAGTAAGTAAGTAAGTAAGTAAGTAAGTAAGTAAGTAAGTAAGTAAGTAAGTAAGTAAGTAAGTAAGTAAGTAAGTAAGTAAGTAAGTAAGTAAGTAAGTAAGTAAGTAAGTAAGTAAGTAAGTAAGTAAGTAAGTAAGTAAGTAAGTAAGTAAGTAAGTAAGTAAGTAAGTAAGTAAGTAAGTAAGTAAGTAAGTAAGTAAGTAAGTAAGTAAGTAAGTAAGTAAGTAAGTAAGTAAGTAAGTAAGTAAGTAAGTAAGTAAGTAGGTAAGATTATCTCTATTTATCTAATTAACTGCAACTCTATTTTATTTATTTATTATTAAATTTAGCTCCTATAAAGTTTGGCAGGCTTGCATTAATTTACTCGCATTACGCGATGATTGTAATAATATTTCGTAACTTCTGTGCTGGGTGCGTACGTCAAGTGTGAGAGAGAGCACAATACGTTGCACGACCCGTAATTACGTAACGACGCACAGCATTCGTGGAGGTGCATGATTGATGTGATAGCACCGACCAGCCTACCTAGACGTTGCCACAATTTATCTAGGCAAATGCAGGGCCATGTAACAGACCATGGCCGTCTCGTGTTCACAGTTTCTATTGTAACTATCGAAAGAACTTCAATCTTGATGGGACTTTGAAGAAAGTTTAGCAGGATAACATGATAATGCTTGTTATCGGCGGTGACGTAGCACCAATCAGAGGAGCGCTAGAAAAAGTTGTGGGATTCCTAATTTAACATCACGCTTATTATTATTATTATTATTTTTTTTTTTTTTTTTTTTTTTTTTTTTTAGGAAATTACAGCACTAATTTTTGAGAAAAAAAATAAATGAGTATCCTAACGTATTTTCAGCCTATATTTATTTTAGTTTTCATCGTCGGTAAGACGTATTTGTACAAAAAAAAAAAAAAATACTCCCATATTTTACATCAATTTTAAGCAATGTTATTTCCCCCAGAATTTGAACTCCCCTTTCATTTCTAACCACTAAGAACCTATATGAATAACTTATATTTTAACCTGCGCATGCATTTAATTAAAGTTCCATTACGGTTTATTTTAATTATTATCATTTTATTAAAATAATTTTTATTTTATCAGTTATATTGAAAATGATTTATTTTCATCGATCAACTTCTAGAAACCACAAATATTTGATTCACTTCCGGAGAAAATCTTCTTTATTTAAATTTCTCTATTATATACATGCGCGGTAAACACACTGAAATATGAGCCAGGATATGGATATGACAGAATTTTGCGAAAAAAATGTTTTATATGTTAAATATATAAATAAAAATGGGTATAATTCCACATACAGTAGTTTTGAAATTTCTTTATAGTCGCATTATCATAAAAACTACCACGTTGCTAACGGAAGTAAAAAAAAAAAAAAAAAAAAAAAAAAAAAAAAAAAAAAAAAAAAAAAAAAAACACGTACACAAAAATAAATGCGTAATAATTATGCTATGTCAATGCAACAATATTTATGCATACAATATTTATGCTATATTGTATAATGTATAGTGATTATACTACATAGCATAATAGTAAGGATGTTCAGCATAATTACTTATGTTATTACAAAATAGCCAACATTTGTGCTCTACAATATAGCAAATGTTCAATGTAGCAACATAATGTATGCTATATTGTACAGTGATTATACTACATAGCATAATAGTAAGGATGTTCAGCATAATTACTTATGTTATTACAAAATAGCCAACATTTGTGCTCTACAATATAGCAAATGTTCAATGTAGCAACATAATGTATGCTATATTGTACAGTGATTATACTACATAACATAATAGTTAACATGTTCAGCATAATTACTTATGTTATTACAAAATAACAACATTTGTGCTCTACAATATAGCAAGTGTTCAATGTAGCAACATAATGCATGCTATATTGTACAGTGATTATACTACATAACATAATAGTTAACATGTTCAGCATAATTACTTATGTTATTACAAAATAATAACATTTGTGCTCTACAATATAGCAAGTGATCAATGTAGCAACATAATGTATGCTATATTGTACAGTGATTATACTACATAACATAATAGTTAACATGTTCAGCATAATTACTTATGTTATTACAAAATAACAACATTTGTGCTCTACAATATAGCAAGTGTTCAATGTAGCAACATAATGTATGCTATATTGTACAGTGATTATACTACATAACATAATAGTTAACATGTTCAGCATAATTACTTATGTTATTACAAAATAACAACATTTGTGCTCTACAATATAGCAAGTGTTCAATGTAGCAACATAATGTATGCTATATTGTACAGTGATTATACTACATAACATAATAGTTAACATGTTCAGCATAATTACTTATGTTATTACAAAATAACAATATTTGTGCTCTACAATATAGCAAGTGTTCAATGTAGCAACATAATGTATGTTATATTGTACAGTGATTATACTACATAACATAATAGTTAACATGTTCAGCATAATTACTTATGTTATTACAAAATAACAACATTTGTGCTCTACAATATAGCAAGTGATCAATGTAGCAACATAATGTATGCTATATTGTACAGTGATTATACTACATAACATAATAGTTAACATGTTCAGCATAATTACTTATGTTATTACAAAATAACAACATTTTCATGGTATTGAAAAAGTCGCCATATATGAGCACTGGGCCATTATCGCAAAATGACATTTTGCCAGTTTAAAAATACGGTAAGCAATATTTTTGAGAGTATTGATGTTGTTAACAGGTTGAATTAGTATCTCAAGTAGGTGAGAAAAATAATAACAACAACAAAGTTACCTAATGTCCCGAATAAAGTCAGAAACCAAATTCATCTTATGCTGAGCAATGTTATTTATTGCTCCAGCATGGCGTCGAAGCGCATTCAGTATAACGTCATGCGGATATACGTCTAAAAATTGGTGCATCACTTAGTTACTTATAAAAACTTGCAAGTGATTATCTAAATTAAGTTAGTGTTCATAATTATAAAGTAATGCACTAATTTTTAGGGTGGCATAATTTGTTCAGTACAGCATAATTACGGCTATACTGCATAATAACTATGTTACACAGCATAAATACTATGTTGTACAGCATAATTATTTATTTTGTTCTAATGTAGTATCATTTATGCTATATAATGACATAAATATGTAGCATAAATTACGTCAATTTTAATTTCCGTGCATCAAAAACTATATAAAAACTCTGCGTGTTTTTATTTTTACACTCTATTTTCTTTAGTTCCCGACTTTTAAAAAAATTATTTAACTGTCTTGAACATTAACCACGTTTTTCTGCGGTTCTCAGAATGACAAAAATGTGCTTCTTTTTTTCCAAAATGTTTTCTTGTTTTTGCGGACCTTCTACCCATATCTACTATTATATACACCCTATATCGCTACATGTTATTGAGAATGAGTTTTCTGGTCCAATTTGTGTATTTTTATCTCTATTTTTATCTATTTTTTATTGAATTATTTGATGTCTACTGTATTTAATACTGCCACTGAAGAGGTTATAAATAATAAAAAAAGGTGTATTTTTGTGTGTTTATCTTGTTATGCTAATAACTGATACGTTTGCTCCAGATTGAAGGGTTAAAACAATCGGAAATGACTTCTAAAATACCAGACTACATTCTTAAGTGAAGAAGATCCAAAGAATTTTCACAACTTCCTGATCGATTAGTAATTTATTTGATCTGATATTTCTAGCCTGGAGCGACTTAATGTCTAGGGCTCACTACAACATCTGGCTTTTTTAATTAATTTAATTATACACACTATCATATTTGAATCTTTTTACGTTTTTTTTTTAATATGAGTTATAGTTTTTACTGAAGTTTTTGACACCCTTTTTAATTTTTAAATTTAAAGGTAAAAAAAAAAAAAATCTTCAATATTTTGATAGAGATTGAATTTTCATTCATTAATTCGATTTTTCAAATTTGTTTTTTTAAAAAAAAAACTTACCATCCGAGATATTGTACATAAAAAAGTTACAATTAAGTATCGTATTTAAAAGCTTCTCTCTCTCTCTCTCTCTAGGTACACTAAAAACATGCAATGTACAAATTATTCAGTTACATAGATGTACATAACTCTTCATTACAAACTATAATAACTGAATTGAAAAAACATTTAAACAGTAACTTGTTCGTAATAAATGTTATTTCTTCAGTGGTAAATAGCTCTACACATCTGAAAAAAAAATTGTAACAAAATTAATCTAACAAACGTTTGAATAGAAACTTTTTAGTTTCTTTGTTTTTTGTCTACAATTTAGTATTCGAGTTATTGCTTCTCTGAAGATTTTGACAACGTCCTTTTTCAATATTTAGGTTCAAAGAAGAAGAAGAACAAAAAAAATTAAGGTAGAAAATTAGGGGTATTTTTTCAATTTCCGCGCAACTTTTTCATTAGCCCAAGAACTTACCCCAACCTCTATTAGCTTTCATAATAATCAAAAATGTAATAATAAGTAATTAAGAAAAAAAGTATTATCGATATTTGTCATATTTTAAATTTTTAGTTTATATATAATTATTTTAAAAAAATGAACTTTCATAAAAAAAAAATAAAAAATAAAAAAAAAGAGTTAAATTAAGAATGCGTTATAAAAAGTTGTTATGATTACAAATTTAAATACTTGTAAAATAGCCAAGTGTAATCGGAAATTTAAACAAGCTTCGCCAGGTGTATAATTTTCATTCCAAAGACTGCTGCACTTTTTTTTTTTTTTTTTTTTTTTATTTATTTATTTATTTTTTTTTTTTTATATAATATTTTTAAATCTGCTTGACCTGATTAAGTTAGTACACAGTGAAAAATTATTTTGTATTTTTGGCGATAATAAAAATTAATAATATTTTAATAATATAATATATTTTGGGAGAAAGCGTCAACATATTTTAAGGGGTGAGTAAAAAGAAACAAAAGATATGTGTTTCACAGAAGAGAATGAACTTGAGACTTACATAGGGTGCTTGCATAAATAATAAAAGTCAACGCCATATGTGAGCACTAAATAACATGGACTAGGTATAGGGACAAAGAAATGACACATTTTATCAGTTTAGTTAAGAGCATTGATCTTGTTAATAAATTGAAATAATTTCTCAAATATGTGAGAAAAATAAGAACTAAAAAAATTGTCTAATTTTCCGATGAAAATAGCGAAACACGACGTTTATTGTGTTATGCTGAGCAATGTTGTTTATTGCTTCATTATGGCGTCAAAGCGCATTCATGTGTATATACCCTACACGGACAATAAAAACTACGTAATAATTATGCTAGCTCATTTTCAGCACAATTTGTTTAATACAGCATAATTTAGGCTATATTGCATAATAACTTTGTTATATAGCATAATTATTACGTTATACAGCATAATTATTTGTGTTGTTCTATTTTAACATCATTTATGCTATAATGACATAAATGCAGCATAAATTATGTGATTTATTCTTTCCATGTATGAATAATGTATCAATAAATAATGTTAATTAATTTAATTTTAATTAAAATTTTCCTGTCAAAATCCAGGAATTTTGGGTATTTTGGCAGCCATCTTGGTTTTTATGACGTCAAGACTTTGAAAAAATTTTAGGGTATGTAAAATTATATTTCCAATATGTTTTGTCCTTACAAAGTTTTTGGAAAATTGATCAGGAACGCCGGAAAAAAAATTTGTGCACAGAGGTCAAAGGTCAATACAGGAGAACTGTACGTGTCCCAAACTTCGGCTTGGTGCCAAAAGCACTTCTATTGGTCATATCTACTATCCCTGAAAGTTTCATGCTTTTAACCAGAATAGCCGCTTAATCATGCTTTAGCCAGAATAGTTAGTGACACTAACTGGTTACACTAGTCCCTTTTTTTTATATATATATTTTTTATATAATATATACATATTTTTTAGCCACTATAAGATTCCACCAATTTTGTCGTCGCTAATATGTATAAAATTCAATTTATTTTTTACGTGTATGTATGAGTCACTATATAAAAAATAATTGCAATATAATAACATGTTATAAGTTCATTATTGAGTTAGACGTAATAATAGGTTCACAAAAGTTTAATTTAATAGCAGAGAGCAAGTCTAGTGGAGAATTATATGCTAATTTTGTGTTGTGAAAGAATGTCAGATATGTTTCATAACTGTAGGCAATATCAATAACTTAACCCTAAATTACTGGCACAACGTCCAAATTTTATTTTGTATATGAAGCCCCTTGCAACATAGGCAATGTTTTGTACATCTCTGCTCAAACAGTGGCCTAACCTGCTAGGCGGCAAAAAAAAAATTGTAATGTGAAAATGCTCTAATACTATAGTGTTATCCGGCAGTCAAATTTTCAAGGTATCTTAACTTTACCTTTTTTCTGTATAGAGTGTATGCATACATGTTAAAGTCAACGCCATGTTGGATAACTCAATAACATGGGCAGCATAGGAAAATAACTCATTTTGACAGATTAAAAACACTATGCAATATATTTGAAAGCATTGATGTTGTAAATATTTTGAAAGTATGTGAGAAAAATAGGAATAACACAAATTTAACCGATTTCCCAAAGAAAATTACGTAAAACGAAGATTGTTCTGAGCAATGTTATTCACTACTCCAGTGTGGCCTCCAAGTGAACTAAATATTATGACGTCATGTGGATACATCCTATTGGAAATCAAATGTAGCCACGAAAAACAAAGTTGTTTATTTATTATTAATATATATATATATATATATATATATATATATATATATATATATATATATATATATATATATATATATTTTTTTTTTTTTTTTTTAAATGTTATATATTTTTTTTTACACCTGAACGGCTGAACATTACAACAGTAAATATATTGGGTAAAAAATGGAATATTTTTAATTTTTTTCTTTTTATTTATTTATTTATTTATTTATTTATTTATTTATTTATTTATTTATTTATTTATTTATTTATTTATTTATTTATTTATTTATTTATTTATTTATTTATTTATTTATCTATTGTTCTCAAAACTGCAAGCACACAAATAGAATTTATTGAATAAATGCAATATTATTTTCCTATATATGGTATAATGATACATATACAAAAAGAAGAAGTTTGATTGATTAGTTATTGTAATCGGTGTTAACTTATTACAAACTTGGTTATTATCATGTTTTTGTTCTTTTCTTATTAGATTAGTAACGGTATTTAAAAAAGACATAGAAAACGTTGAATAAAAAACGTCTTATATCCTAACATACCTAAATATCAACGTTAATTTGGTCGGAGTCATTGATTTCTAATTTAAATTTATTTTCCATTTACGAAATGTCAGATGCGGGTTTATGACGTCACAACTTGCTTGTTTCCACGCAAGTATAGATCACTTGAGCTGTGACGTCATAAGCTCGCATCTGACATTTTGTGAAAGGAAAATAAATTAGAAATCAATGACTCCAGCCAAATCAACGTTGATATTTAAGTATGTTAGAATATTTGGCAAGTTTTATGTTCAAGGGGTTCTTAATAATGTATTTAAATCAGTTATGTAATTCATTGTATTTTGTATTCTTACTGTTACTTGAAATATTAATTTAATTTTTAATTATATTTCATAAGACTAAAACGCTTCCAAAACGGGTCCTCAATATTGTATACCCCTAATTTATAATGCACTCCCCAATGAAATAAAGCAATGTGAATCATATGATTCTTTGAAAAAGTCAGCTCAGAAATACCTGTTAGAAAATATGTTTTATAGTGTATCAGACTATCTAGCAGCTATTAATGTAAAGTATACTGTTCACTTTTTACTTGCGTTGATATACACACTTATCTAATAAGGCCCGCGCAGCCGTCTTATTTTATTTAATATTCAATTAATTCAAAACAAGAAGCCACTGTGATTAGCTGAGAGTCGGCTCTCAGCCAATCACAGTGGCTTATTTTTTTAAATTAATTTAATATTAAATAAAATAAGACGGCTGCGCGGGCCTTAAACTTTTTCTATATTATATTTAACTGTATTTTTTTTTTAGTTTTGTGTATAGGGTGTATCCGCATGACATCATATTGAATGCGCTTGGAGGACATACTGGAGTAGTCAATAACATTGCTCAGCATTAGGACAAACTTCGTTTTTGGCTATTTTCTTAAGGAAATCTATCAATTTTTTGTCATTATTATTTTTCTCATATACTTGAGATACTAATTCAACCTATAATAATGGCATCAATGCTCTCAAAAATATTGCATAGTGTTTTTAAACTGACAAAATGAGTTATTTTCCTATGCTACCCATGTTATTGAGTTATCCAACATGGCGTTGACTTTAACATGAATGCATACACCCTATATATGTATATGTATTGACTTGTACTCTGTAAAGATATGGAACACAATAAAATCTTTAAAAATGGTACATTATAAACCGATGGGCTCAATAATAAAGAATCTGATTCAGTTAATTTTTAAATGATAAAATGCAGCGTAATGACCTTAATTTATAATATATAAAGATAAGATATAAGATTTTATTACGTTCCATGTCTTTACAGATTAGAAAAAGTCAAGGCAAATACATCATACATACAATAAAATACGTACAATTACATTTATAGCAAGTTATGTCCTATTTAAAGCCATAGACCACATAAAACAACATGGTGCTTTTTAATGAATAAACACGATATGGGATCTTCAAAACTTATGACAATTTTTACCAGAATGTTAATGTAGCCCCACGAGAGAGAGAGAGAGAGAGAGAGTGAAAAAAGTGTAAAGTATGCAATTTGCGTGACTATTCATGTTTATGACGTCAGAAACATAAAAATATTAGCATGAAAATGTTATGCGGGTTGCATAAATCGAATTTTCTGATCACTGATACGGGGCTATTGTTGGGTTTTGAGACAAAATAAAGTTATTTTTGTAAATCCCATATATTTTGTG
Source organism: Ecdyonurus torrentis (assembly GCA_949318235.1). Classification (NCBI taxonomy): domain Eukaryota; kingdom Metazoa; phylum Arthropoda; class Insecta; order Ephemeroptera; family Heptageniidae; genus Ecdyonurus; species Ecdyonurus torrentis. The sequence continues at coordinate 3,284,684 of OX439133.1, read as the reverse complement.
ATATAAATGCTTATGTTTTTCACCGGTCTATTCCTTTAAGATCAATTATATTTGACATTATTAACTGCTAAAAAATCAGATACACTGTTAAACATATTTTCATATTTTCTGTACTGATTTCTTAAATAATAAATATGATTCACATTGTTTAATATTAAATGGTAGATGGTAGTGCATTAATAGTTGAGGAATACAGTATTCAGAGCCCATTTTACTAAGTGATAAATGTTGATTTTCAATGTAATAATTGTTACTCCTATTACGAGTTTCATATGAGTGGACACTGCGGACTGTTTTAAACCAAGAAGGATATATCTACGTAAAAATTTACATACATATGGTAATGGTAAAATATTTAATTCTAAAAAAAATGAGTTTGACATTTACATAATAACAATTCAATTCTCAGTTTTGTTACATTTAATATTATTATACTTTTATTGCTATTATTTACAATGCTTTTGTACTGTATAAAATTTATAACCCTATTTCCGTTTTCTACTGTAATGTTATAAATGAGAAATTTATTATTTAATATAAATACTGATCACTGACTCTCCAATATGAAATTTCAAGATTTTTATTTGCTATTATTACTTTTAATTTTCACGGTAAGACTTTTTATCTCATTCATTAATATAAAAAATATAAATATATTGGAGAATTTTTTTTTAACAATTATTTTCTCATGTTTATTTTATTAGTATAAATAAAATTTATATCTCGGACAAACTTAAATAAGCTTATTTTATGCACAATTTATTTGATATAGCATAATTTATGCTGTGCATTTTACTGTTACAATATATAACATAAACATTATGTAGTACAGCATAATTAAAGATTATCCGAGCTAGTATATAGCCGAGTGGTGAAGGCAGCTGACTCGCAACTCTGTACTCCTCACCGAGTATAGGTTCGAGCCACTGCTGGGTGCGTACGTCAAGTGTGAGAGCACAACACGTTGCACGATGCATGTTTAAATATTTACATGCATTCCATGACGACGCACAGTATTCGGGAGGTGCATGATTGATGTGATTCCACCGACCAGCCTGCCCAGATGTTTCCACGGTTTCTCTAGGCTATCATGGCGAATGCCGGGCTGTGTACTTAGGCCGTGGCCGGCTTGTGTGTGCTTTTCCATTAATTGGAAAGTCCTTAGCTGTCGATATGTGGCAAGCAATAATTATGTTACAGTAGCATAAACATTATGTTATACAGCATAACTATTTATTCTGTCGTAATATTTAGCATCATTTATGCTATAATGACATAACTGCAGCATAAATAACATAATTTTACATAATTCATTTCAGGGTATTACAATAAAATATATTAAAATAATTTAAATAAGCAATATTCATATTATGAACCGTCTCTCAAAATAATTGTTGTCTTCTATGTTTCAGTTGATGACCACAGTACAATGTGACCTTGATAGGAACATGGGGGATATTTATGAAATCTCTACAATCTAAGAGCAAGCCCAAGTCTCCTTATGTTAACAACGTAATGAATTACATGATAAAGGAGGGATTAACGGAATGTCGTTATGCTTTTTGTAAAAATAACACAGTAAGTTTAATCATGTACGCAGTTTTAAATATATTTTTACTCTGAAATAGAGCTGAAAATTTAGTGAATAATTTTTTATTCGAGAACGCCATCCGTGCCAAAATCTTTCACGTGGTT